>JAIEZT010001328.1:17522145-17834645 GCA_019594935.1 Periophthalmus modestus | reverse complement strand
GGATTTGCATATTGTTTGACAGGCACGGTGCTGACAGGTCTGGGAAACATCTTCCAAAACTCCTGAATTGATAATTGTCTGAGACGCAACACCGTGACCTCTGTTTGACCCCAGAATGGTTGGTTTCATCGCTCTGATTGGCTGCGCACCTGTCAGTGGATTGTCGTACTTCCCGTAGAGCCCCCTCCCACCTGCTTCATGAACATGAGAGGTGCCAACAGCTCCTCAGCGCCTGTGACCGCTCATTCTCACTCCAGGACAGAGCTAAATAAGATGTAAATGTGCATGTGAGCAGGTGAAGATTGGCTGGTTGGATTCCTGTCAGACGCCTGTTAACATTTCGTGGCTCCACACAAAACGCTGGTGGCTCAAATCAATTACATATTGTTAGCTTTTGTATCCTGTGAAACCCCAGTGCGAGCAGACTGATTCTCCAACACGCAGACTGATAATGATTTCTGTCCCCAGACACTCGCACCTGCAAGTGATGATGGGACCGCCTGCTATGTACAGGTATGTCTCAAAGAATTTACATACCAAAGTCAAACACCGGATTTAAACTTCATTTTTTTATGGATCAGACCTGGATGACTGAGGGATTACACAGCCATCTTCCTCTCTTCCTGTGTGACAACAGAAACATGCACTGAGATGTGACGCTAGCGTGGTCTCAGAGAGGGGCTGGACTAAATCTTATGCAAACTTTTAGGATTAAAACAAATGCAAAATGAATGAAGTTTATGTTGTGAAAACAGAGAAGAATCCCTAAAAAATCTGACCTTTGTGAAAGCTGTAGGTGGCCTCTCAGCCGAACACAGAGCAGAGTTCACAAAAAATGCATTTTTTTTCTATAGGGGAATTCTTTCTGGGCCACGCAACAGCAGCAAGGATGGAGTACTTTATTGTGATCATATTATAGATCCAAGGTACATGCCCTATGTCGTCTGTTCTTCTATTTGTATCATTTTCTGCAGCACGGCGCCATACTCAGGCCTTTTGAGTGACTGAGTCGACGCACACATTTATTAACATGGTGCCATGTTTTTGCAATTAGTGTGTGGATACAGCCTCAGTGTCGCACATCCAAAGTTAATTTTATTGTACATGAGGTCTGATAAGTTCAATTTCAGACATTTTTGAAAGGCCGATGATTGCTCATTAAAACAAATGGCACATTGGTGACCGCAGGTGGAGGGCTGGTTCAGCCAGAGTCAAGTTTTAATGGAACACCTTCAGATGTTTTTCTTCTGCCAATATCACACAAGACCTCAGGCACAACCTTTTCAAAGCTGGTGGCTAATTGTAGGTCTGGACATTTCTACGAGCCAGGTGAAGAGAGCAGTTCCAAACCAATGACACATTTTATAGTCAAGCATTGGATTGTTTTCCCCGAAGTTACCCAAGTTTATGAGCTCCCACACAATGAGAAGTATTACTCTTACTATTATAGAACTTGACATAAATCTGATCAACTCTTTGTGGACTTGGGAATATATTTTGCCTTTTTAATAGCATTTTTTGGAGGCTTATAGTCAGTCTCGGCTTATTGTATCTTTGTGTATCTTGTGTACACAGTAACCATTGACCACAAGATTGAACTGGTGATTTTAATGGTTTCTGTAACATCTAATTTTAGTTATACTTCTAACATTATGTGGCAGCATCCAAGTCATTCTCTATGTTCTACCAGTCCCTTCTAACTTAAAAATCCAAAGGCATTTACAGTAGACGAGCATGTTTCAGCATGTAGTTTGCTCCCACCTGCTCTCATAATATCACTGTGAATTGTTCCATTACTGAACCAGCCAGTACGCTCTGAAGGATGCTTGATACAGTCCTATATTTGACCTGGTTTTGTGGCGTTGTGAATGCGGCACAGGCAGACGGATGCGTTTAGAGCTTTAATAGAGCCACTTTAACCTGTGTGAGTGGGACTTGTTAAACACTTGAACACAAGAGCAGTGATGAATAAATTGCCGGTGGCTACAGTGCTAAAAGGACGTGAGAGAGCTGTAATGTGGCTGTGCTTTGGATAAAAATAACAAATATCATCAATATTCTGCAGGCTGTTTATTCTGAAACCAGAGCCTGCGTTACATGGCTTTGTGAATGTATAATGGTTGAATATAGGGTTTCACTGTTAGTTTGCAATATTGGATAAATATAGACTGCTAGGGAGCAATCTATTTTAATTATGTGTTTCATTTGCACACAAGAATTGTAAGATTTACTTTAGAATAATTTCATACATTTTGTTCTTGTTAAAAAATGTTGGCAGGTTTTCTGCATTTGTGACAGTTGCATAGGTTTGAGCGATTACACTGCAACCACCTGGCTTTGCAAAGTTTGTATTGTGTTGCTTGGCAAAGGGTAGTTGTGCTCAAACTAGTTAGCTGTGGCAAACCTAATAAAAAAAGTATTATCCACAAGATTTAAAAAAAAGATGCATTTAGTAAACTTATTTTTTTCTCCAAAATCAATCCAAAATGTGTGAGATTTTAATCCACACCACAACAGTTTCCCTCAACTCTTGACTATGGCTGGTTTTCTGCAGATATGTAGGGATGCCACTACATTGGTATCGATACAATATCAAGTACTTTTGGGGTAATTTTTTCAATACTAATGTCGATACTTGATACTAATCTAACCTTACGAGTGAAGTAATTTCAAAAGATGTATACAAAGAGATTTCAAAACTATACCCACATTTGTGCTGATTCATACAGGATGTCCATAAAGTCTCTTTACATATATTTCATGTAATTACAAAGACAATTGATAGGATATATTAATTAGATTTGTTCTATTGTATTCAGTGGTTATAAAAGTTTTTAATCACATTGTCAGGCCTCCTGTTTAAGAGGTATCCTTTTGAATGAACCCCGCAGAAATTGCTACTCCTCAAGAGAAAGTACAATGTGTATCATGGTTTATTGAGACAAAATCAGATACGCAGAGTCAACAAAATAACAGAACAAAGTAAGAAAGAGATCCACCATTATGCCCATCAATTTGTGCATGGTACAAGAAATTTATGAAAACAGGGACAGTGTTAATGACAGAAGTGCATTGAATGAGGTAAAAAAAAAAACAAAAAAACTCTGGCAACCACTGAGTACAATAAAACAAGCTAAAGATATTGTATCAATTGCCTTTATAACTTTATGGACACCCTGTATATCAATACTTCGATGCGATACTCCCATCCATACTAACATGGCAACAAATAAAAGCATTGTGGATGAACCATAACATAAAGGTACTGTATACTATTAACCTTTTATTCTTTCTATTATTCTTGAATGCTGAATGCACATATTTTCTAAGTGTCTGGTAATGCTAGTGCTTTGACCATAAAACCATTGCAGCCTGAATGGAGGTCCAGCTCTGTGGAAATAATGTGTTCTTTAATGACTTTCCTTAACAGTGCCGCTCCACTGTTTACTTCACCTGAGCTGTAATTAACACAATGGTTCAATGTCTCCCATCCCTCTGAGAACCAAACAAAATACAGGGCTCAGCGGGTGCAAGGCCGTAACCGCTGTTCTGTATGCAAACCACCATGTACGCCATAAATCTGCACCACGTGCACTGATTTCCCTGTGCGTCCGGGGCACTGAATGTCACACGAGGCATTCAGTGTCATCTGAAAAAATGGATTCTGAATTAGCATGCCGATAGAAAATTGTACCTCGTCCTCTATGTGGGTGGCTAGAGTTTAGAGAGGTTAGGTTTTAGTCAGATTATAGCCAAAAGTGTGTCAAAGAGGAAAGAAAATTGAACATAATAAGGAATACAAAAAGACTGACATAGAACCCATAGACTGTATAAAGAAGTGGACTAAGGGAGTGCGACGTCATCCATGGCGTTTGGCTCCAGTCAGTACGGCCAGCGGTTATAGGGGGCCAATTTGGAGCCATATTTGAACTCGGATGCGAATGTCATAGCAGCCAAAAGTAAATCCGGAGTGAGGCTGTTGAAATTAATCTGTTGAAAGTAACGCCCCTTCCTGCCCACACTGCAGGTTTAGCAGGGAGCAGGCGCTTAGCAACGCTGTCAATCAAACCTGTTGCCAAGGTTAGAGGGAGCGACCTTGGCGAAAGAAGGCGCCTGATTTGTCTGTTGTTAATGTTCATACCTTGATTTAGGAACAAAATAGCGAAATAAAAATACCAGGATCATATAGAGAGGGTGAATATGAACATTTTAAGACCAAAATGACGATCCTGGCAGCGGCAGTTGCAGAGAGAGGGGTGACAGTTTTCCAATGTCAAGTGAATTGGAGCCAGAGTCAATGGCGCACCCATGATCACATCCTATTTGGAACGCAGCGACTAGCAGGTTAACTATGTCATTTATATATATATAGTTTATGACAGAACCACCAAAACAATGAACGATTGCAATGGTAGACACAAAAAATAAAGTTTGTAATATTTGAAATACTTTTGGACTACTTTTTAATGAAACAATGAGGGCAAAACTGAAACAGCGTGTATTCTGAGTGCTCAGTGGGAGAAACAGGATTAATGAAATAAGCATGAATGAAGCTAAATACAACTCCAGGTACATTTCTGACAAGGGAACAATGTTACAGCAAGGTTTACATTTCAAAAGTCAACTTAATACACGTCCTACTGATACATTGCATTATACTATATTTTATGTCATGGTTTTATTTAACATAGCGTGATTCTTTTTTATTTATGCAGCTCTTACCTCTGCCCCTTTGGTGTCCATGTCTATGCCCTCTCAGCACTCAGAGAAGAACAGCCCTCCTGGCAGCCTCAGTGTTTGTGATATGAACACAGATAGGATTTTGACAGTTGTGATGGATGACTTAACAGCGGGCGCATGGTGTCTTTGGAGCAGGGTCCGCTGGTGATGAGGAGGTCAGGGCAGAGAGCAGATCTGTCTCAGCTTACTTTCATACCGCCACACACTGTTAAGGCATGGCTGAAAATCCACTGTTTCCCATAGAAGTAATCCCTCTGATCTGCCACTGGATGTTAAATGTAGGTAGGTATTTCCAGGAATTGTAATTTGTTCTCTGCATTTGACCCATCCGTCTGCTGCTCGGCCCGATTAGAGGAGTAGTGTTTGATAGCAGTGCAGTATCTCCAAATCTTCGGCTATGTGTAGGAGTACCTAAATGAAGGCTTGTATTGTGAAAATAGTGTGGTTGAAGGCAAAACGCCAAAAGCAACCCAGATGTGAAAGCTCCTATTTGTTCTAAAATTCAAAGGGAAATCTTGTGTTGTGAGAAGTTCAACTCATCGATCACACTGAGAATGACTAATATTGTCTGATATCTTGAAAGTTACGGATGCTTGGAACACCAGATGCCCTAGTCGGGGTTTGCTGCCTAGAGGTTTGAGGGCTTATCCACCATCTTGAAAGTCAGCAGATCGATTCATGCTCTGTTGAAGCAAGTCACCTCACCTATTTTGCCTCTGAATGAGACTGTTGAGACTGGATGGAAGTGTCCGTCATGTTCACATCATTTACACTGATGTGCTTTCCCATGACCAAATAAAGAGGCCAATATAGAAGAGATAAGTCATAATATAAGACGTAATAGAATATAACGTAATTATGCAGACAGTGAAAGTTGCCGCAATAGCAAAATTTCATCATAGTTGTAGGTAGGTACTACAAACCACTCCATCCGACAGCATACAGCAAACACCCAGACAAAACACCTTCCCCCTCCCCTTTTCATTTTCACTTTTTTGCCTCTTCCATATTTGCTCCCATATTTCATCATGCTCCAGTCTAGAGTGCGTCTGGTGGCTCGTACAGTGAATGCAAAATCTCCTCTCCTGCCGGGTACTCCTCGCTGGTGTCGCTCCGTTTAACAGCTTGTAGGCACTTTAACTGATGTGCCATTGGATTGTGTTAAACCAGCTCATTCTCACAGCCTTCACCATCTCTCCCCCTCTGAACGTTTTGGCCCGGTGTCACGCAGAGGCCAGATATTTAAAGAGCGGAGGGAGCGCCGGTGAAGTGGTGCTCAGGAGAGATGGGGTGGGGATAATTCCAGCCCACAGATGAATGGGATCTTTCAGTCGGCACCGCTGTCAATCCTGCAGCTTTGAAGTGTGCCAGCTTCACAAGGAGCCCAAACAAAAAGAGGAGAAGGGTGAAGAGAGAGAGGGTTTACAGGGAGAAGGTGATGTCTGTATTCTGCATGTGTGAGAGGAAAAACGAAAAAAAAAAAAGATTCGGTGCACTTCACTTGACTACGCTGTTGTTTATAGGTATGAGGAGCAGAGCAGTGCAAAGCCAGTAGTGTTTCATATCGCTTACATTTTGCAGAATGGAGAAACTTGGATGTCTATATGTCCTTGTGATGCTCTTCAGTGTAGGGAATTCTGAAAAATCCAAAAACTGAGGCACTCGGAAAGGTCATATTTATTATTTATTTATTTTATTACCAAGGCAACGCATTTCGACCCTGCAGCCTTTATATCTAGCATATTACTGGTTTGTCCATAGACAGTTGGAATTTAGCTGTACTGTCCCTAAAATATAGCATCAAAATAAGACGGGTTACTATGCAAAATGTGTTTTTTTTTTTACCTTGTTACCACATCAAAAACATGCTTGAAGAGGCTTTGGGTGTCATCCATGCATGAATATTTCAGTGATCTCACCCTGGCCCTATTCAAAGCCTCCTTCTGGTTCGCCGTAAGATTCCGTGCAATACTCAGCCCACAAGCCTACATCACCCATGCTCCCGCACGACAATTTACCATAAACTTGACAAACCTGATGTGATGTGCAGTAGTTTCATTAGTGGGATGCTTGCTGATTGTGTTGTGATATCGCTCTGAAGGGGGAGTGACTTAACACGGAGAGCAAAGGAGAGGGAGACTAAGAGCATCAAAAACCGACGACGTGAAACTTATAAATATGTTAATCCATTGTTGGGTTTTTTTGGTGAATATTTCATTTTCAAAACAATAAAAGGTAACATGTTGATCTAAATGTTATGTGTTAACAGTTAATACTCCATATACCCCAGTAAAAGACGCTCTCTTTAAACTTTTAAACCCATTCCCCCTGAAAAGTCAATGGAAAAAATAATAATAATGTAATGATCTGATATTTTGTGTTTAGTCCAGAGTTGACACCTTTTGTTGTTCCTGTAGCCGTTTATGTGTTACTGCTTTTATATGTGAAACTTTGTTGCTATGCCGACAAGTGCATGTGAAGGTCCTATTCATCAGTTACTGGTCTGTTTTTGGAGAGTGGCTCAAGTGAGTTGAGACTGCTGTTGTTTTGCCCTTGTTTTGGCTCGGTTTACGGCCTACAGTAGTACCCGTGTGTTCAGAAAATAAACAACCAGGAGAAATTTGGCGTGTTTCCTTACGCCAGAACGCCACAATAATTTACTTCCAGAACCAGATGTATATAAGCCAGATGACGCATTTATTATTACTACGATTTCACGTGGATTTGTTTCTGTTAAGTGAACCCAATGACCCAGGGTTTGAATCCTGGACTAGCTATACATGTTATACCTCTATAGTTCCCCGGGTGGCGCTGTTAGCTTCACCGTCTCCACGTCTTACTAAAATGGGAGCAGTCTGTGAGTCTATTAGAGAGTGTTGCGCGTGGTGATAAAATAATATTGTGGAAAACAGCTGTTGATAAGTGGGCAGAGTTTGAATGTGCAGCTCATTTTTCACATGATTTGAGAGATGCTCCAGCGAGTCCTCTTCTGGGATTAGTCATTACGGCGGTGTGAGGCTGCATCATAAACAACAGCATTCTGACATATGGTTCAGATCAGTCCCATGTGAGTCCAGTTAGCAGTATCTGAAGCTTGTCGCGGGCCAGCGTTCTAATGGCGACCAGGCCGAGGCGGATTTTGTTGTGGAGAAGTGGATGGAATCAATATGTGATCTGAGCCGCTCTGTAGCGTAGGCTCTGACGCCACCACAATCCCCACGCTGTGATTAGCGGCTAATTGGACCTAACAGAATAATTGTGAAGTAAAGCAGCACAGTCACAGCGGTGAAAGGAACATCCGCACTCAGAGGAGAGGGCCGCTGCCAGGTACGTGTTCATTATTACTCATCTATAGGATATCATGAAAGGGAATTCTCACTATCCAAGAGTTGCGTAATCATTTAAATTATAGAAAAGAATACTGAAAGGTTTTTGAGAATAAATGTTTCAGCGCTCATCCTTCAGTTCTGACAGATTTCTGTAAGTCACCGCCTTAAATATGTCTGAAGGAAGAGTCTTACTACATTAATCTGTTACATTAATCTGTTAGTAGTTATTACGCTAAGGTGTGAACGGTCATCCCACTCACACCTTAGAGACACTTATTCACTATTTTGTGATGACTGAGGGATGACACGATTAAGGATTTCAAATTGATCTTTAGGGCTTCAGTCTTTTTGGTCAATTGGTCAGTTTTTTCAGCTTTTTTTTTTTTTTTTTTTTTTTTTACATATAAATTCACTTTTTTTTTAGCATTTTTATGTGAGCTTAAAGCTTGGGATATTGTGAGTACAGTTTGAGAGGTTTTTTTTGCAATCAATTCAAACGTAATAGTAAACACTTATCAAACTATATCGAAACGTTTGAAGCAAGATAAAATGAGTGAGCACATTTTTTCCGCCTTTGACAGAAATCAGCACAGAGTCAGCAGAGAACAGCTTGTATGAGGTCTCTTCTGCTGTACCCTCCTCCCCACTCTCTCCCCCCCGGTGACAGGACGCACCACAGCTGTCCTGACAGACACTCAGTGAAGCGTCAAACCACACTGACCGCTACCTCCAGCACATCCATCATCCAGGCCCGGCTCAATCATTTCACCCTCCCATAAAAAAAAACCTTCCTGTGCTGCAGCATCACTAACCCCCCCAGGCCCTTTTTTTTAGAAAGAGAGAATGAAACAACGCTATCACTGAGCAATGACGTGAGAATGACAATGCAACATGCTCGTTTCATGTGGTTTTTGAGAGTTAAAATGTGTATATACATCATGAGTGTGTGTGTGTGTGTATAAATATACATCTATATATATATATAAATATACATATATATAAAAATTACATTTGAGATTTGGCCTGTCACATGTAGCAAAGGATGAATATGCGAGGCTCATTGTAAAAAACGTTTTTGAAATGCATTGTCTGTGTAATCCCTCAGTCATCCAGGTCTTAAACTTTGTCTTTTTACAAATGCATTAATTAAATAAACAATTCATATATTAAACTTCACTTAAATAAACACAACAGAAAAACTTTGAACAAGGTTTACCCTTACCTATTTTAATATAATTTGGTCACGTTTGGCAGGCCAGATTAATAAACCCAAAGGACCATGTGTGGCCCCAGGGCCGTAGTTTGCCCATGTCTGGTGTGGGTAGTGGTTTAAGAAAAAAAACTGTAAAATGTAAAAATGTATTTGGTTCTTGCTAATTTGAAGTGATGTTGCCATATCTCAAAGTCAAATTCCAGTCTCATTCACCATCATTTTGGCAGTTTTTTTACCTCCTCCAGTGTTTTTAAAAATGCAGTTTTAAAATGCTACAGTGCACAAATCAATAGGCATACTCCAGTATTTTATCGTGAAATGTTATTCAAATAGAACTGATCGAAATGTTTTTACCATTGATGAAGTAAAAAACGATTTATACACAGATATATTTAGCATAAAATGATTCCGCCCTGTGATATTTCTCAAATTTACCAGTTGGTGAGATAAAGTCCCCATTTCTGCTGTTCTTATATAGACCTGTGATGCCACACTTAACCATCCCATAGACACGAATGCAATTGAGATAAATTGTTTTGAGATAAGGATCAATACTTAGATATTTCGGACAAACCAATTTGCTTGAGGACATTTCCTTGACCTTTAGCGTCTAATTAAAATGGAAATTGAAGGAGTTTCTAATTCCGAAAAACATGAGACCTTTTAAAGACTTAATATGGAAAGCAAAGGTGAGCATCTTGTTTCCAGACGAAGGTAGAAAGAGTTCAAAGCGAATCCGTCTTCTGAACAAGGCTGCGGATCTCGGGGCACACGACACATGGTCCGACTGTGTCCTTGAGAAAATGATGTCCAAATTATGACAGAATAACAACAGCCTGATGTCAGTGTACCCAGAGGATGTTGTGGCCTTGGCATAAAGCAAACATGAGCTGATCAGGGCAGTGACTGTGTTTAAGTTGCCAAATAAACCGGACTGAACTATCCTGCAAAACGCAAAAATGTAACAATATTTGACTATGTATGTGACAACGGAGCTCGGAAACTGTGTCATGAAACCAAACTGAATTCACTGTTACCCCGATAGCCTGGTTGGCAAAGTTATTTTAGAGTTATGGCTGATGGCATCTCTATGAACGTTTTGCTAGTTTACAATGAACATGGCAGATTTAGCCAAAAACATTAGCTCTGTGACGTACGATCCCGACGTAAACGATCCATAGACTGTAAATATATAAACGGACATAGCTAACCTGCTAGCCGCCGTGTTTCAAATAGGAAATGAGCATGGGTACGCTTCTGGTTCCATCGACTCTGGCTCCAATTCACTTTACATTGCTAAACTGTTGCCCGTCTCTCCGAAACTGTTGCTGTCAGGGTCGTCATTTTGGTCTTAAAATGTTTGTATTAACCCGCTCTACATGAACCTGGTATTTTTATTATGCTATTGTGTCAGTAAATCTAGATATGAATATTACTAACAGAAAAATCAGGCGCCTTCTTTCCCCCGAGGTCACTCCCACTAGCGTTAGCAACCGGTTTGAATGACAGCTAAGCGTCCGCTCTCTGCTAACCCAGCGATGCGGGTGGGAAGGGGCGTCCGAATATATATTTTTTGCTCGCTATGATACTCGTGGTCCGAATTCCAAATATGGAACTCGGCTCCAAATTCACCCCTATAACCGCTAGCCTCGATTAGCTTCATTTGGCTGCAGCTGAACGCTATGACGACACACTCCCTTAGTCCACTTCTTTATACACTCTATGATATGATCCCAAGTGATGATGCTGCTATGTACAATCCCGATGCACAATCCCAATATATGACCCTGATCTTGCATTTTGTTACATCAGTATGAAAAAAAAAAAAAAAAAAATCATATATATCAAAGAATATAAACTGCTCTTTTTCAATGCAACCAACCTGGCAAAATTCCTGTTATTAAACACTTTTAACACTTTCAAAATATGTGATTATGGCACAATAATGCAGGAAATATGTGTCAATGCAAGTTTAGTAAAAAAAAAAAATGTAGCAATTCAAAACCATGACCCATACTCTGTTTAAACTACACTATTTGTCATCTGTCATTGTTTTCTAAGTTAGCCCCAGGAATTCTGCTACTCAGACCAGGTATTTATTTTCAAGGGCAAGCAGGAGACACCAAAATCTCAGAGGAAAACATATTTATTCAAACTGTTCTATGATGGTCAACGTAAAATTTGACACAACTGACAGGACATGACATGGTAACATCCCAGTGGAGACGAGGAATTATTTTGGTAGCGTAGGTCGGATTCGAGGCTGGTGACCTCTCACGACAGATGACTTCCCAGGTTACGTGGTGGACACATCTGAGTGGCACGGGACACTGATGCTCATTTGGACATGTCAGGAAATTATAGGAGGAGTCAAAGGTCACTGTGATAAGGAAACATTATAAAACTATGAATATTAAGGACAGTCCAGAGCATTGGAGGTCCCTGTCCTGACAGAGTTGACGTGCGGTGATGGACAGAAGACAAATGGACACAGGGTGAAGGTGCGCTCCATCTTTCTCTTTTTTTCTGTTATTTTGAGTTGGACCATTAATGTGGTTTCCGGCTGAAGTTAACTGATGGTAATATCCAGTCTCCCACATTAAAACATACCCAGAGTTGTATTTAGCTTCATCCAATAGCCATAGTTTGGACACCCCCGACTTAAATCATAACCAGATTTGTTCAGAACATTTCTACCATCAAATTGTGTTCATTACAAAATGGTATGTGTTCTAAAACATGAAATGCCAAAGCACAAGTACTCAAGACTTTACTACTCCTTTTACTACTTACTATTCAAGTTTAAAGGCCAATAACAGTACAGACAATACATATGTGTCCTTTTAATTTTGGTGTCCCTCAGTCATCCAGAAATAGTCCAAAGTAACAAAGGTTGACAAGATTTTTAGGTAATGACATTTCAAATCCCATCCAAGAGTGTTTTTTTTTTTTTTTTTTTAGTTCAGCAGTGGCATAGTGGTTAAGGAGTTCACCCATCTACCTCAAGTTTGGTGGTTCAACCCAGTGCCAACTTGGGCTTTATGTCCTTGTCTATACATGATTAGATGTGTAGAGTGTGGTGGTGGTCAGAGAGGCCGTGGGTGGAGATTGGAAGCCACTCTTTCGCCAGTCTACCTCAGAGCAGCTGTGAAGTAGTTTACTACCACCCAATTGTAAAGTTATCTGGAAAAGTGCTATGTAAACCTAATGTATTTTTATTGCTTTTGGACAGTGGTGACTGACAGTACTTACCTAAAACTAGTAGTATACCCTATTTTACAAACTGAATTAAAAAAAGACTTACTTACTTACTACAAAGTTGTTTTTACTCCTCCACTATTTTGGGCCTTGCTGGTATTTGGGCTGTTATGCTATAGAGGCACAGTGACAGTGTGTAGCCCTGAGGAAAGCCGGCATCCAAAACAGCTCCATCTTTGTGTCTGCATGTGGGATGTAAACATGTCACACAAGCCCTGGATGGAAGCGCGGCTCTGAAGGGGGTTATATAAGCTTGTGGTTCTGACGCTAGCTGCTGCTGTGGACGTGCCCAGAGTTAGCGATGGAGAGGAAGAAGAGGAGGAAGAGAAGGCAGAAGAGGAGGAAGAGGCTGTGGGTCTGGGGTGATCTTGTTTCCAGATGAAAGGCCCTCACTATGCACCATCTCCAGCTCCGGGGCCCACTGCGCAGATTACACTGGATTTAGAGATGATCCCAATACCCCACAACTCTGAGGAAGAGGAGGAGAAAAAGGGGGGAGGTGCGGGGGGTGAGGGGCGCGATCGGAACTCTATTGCCATGGATATAAGGAATTAAGTTGAAGACGATTTATCAAAGAAGCACAGAACACGATGACCTAGCCTTGTAAGATAAACAAAGCAATTGTTTCCTTGACCTGCAGCTTCATTTTAAAATAGAACTTCAAGGACTGACTAATTAGTGCAAACAAAACAATAGTTCATGTCATGAGCACAAAAAAATAAAGAACTATCATCATTTCTCTTGCAAGTGTAGAAATAGCATTATCAAAACTGTCTTTACTACATATCTTAAAAAGTACGCCGCAAAACAGAAGTTATCTCCAGAAGTCACTGCTTTTTCAAACAATGTTCCCCGGTATGGCATTTAAGGTATCTATCTATCTACTATAGACAATCAAATAGTGCCACTATGCCAAGTTACAGGTCAGAACTGTGGAGAAGCAAGCCTGCTCACAGTAGCAATCTTTGTCAAGTTATTTTTGAGCAATAAATCTACAATGTAATGAAATAAATGCTAGTTAAAAACATGTGCTGATGCTATATAATGGGACATTTTAGCCAAATGAATAAAATCTCCATGTAGACCAGCAGAAAAGTTACAGTTAACCTTTACCTCTAAAATGGTTCATGGTTTGATCAGCTGCGTAGTTTTGCAATTGGAAGCACCTTCTCTGTATCTTCCCTATGTGCCTGTGCATGTATGATGATGATGACAGCTGATTAGCATACCTATGATGTGAGTTTATATATGTCTAATAAAGATGTTTCGTCCATGCTTGTTTTTGTATATTGTGAAGACTGTCCCTTATAGCCTGCTCGCTCTAGACTGCAGTGCTCCTCTGAACCTTTGGCCTTTCGTATTGACGTGGATCTGCTGCGACTCTGCCAAGAACAACATCTGAGCTCTCACTCTCACATGAGTCACTATTTTGTCAAAGTGTGCAATTTCCTGACACTTAGCACCGTGCCACTCTCCTCTACTCGGCAATACCACAACAGACTTTAATGAAACGGGATAATGGAAAAGAATCTGCCGACGTAAAGCAACAAAACATCCACTCAATCCTGAAGAGCTATGTTGTTTCTACAAATGAGTCACTGCACGGCTCCCTTCCCATTACTGTTGAAGAAGTATACCTCGACAGCTAAATTCTCCCCTCTAATAAAGATGCACTATGGAACTTTTCCTGTGGAGATGCCATGGAGATATTATTGCTTTGCCTCTAATGTTCAGCAGTATCTATTTCCATGGAGACAAGCAGATGGCACCACCAGGCCAAGTTGAAGGTCAGTCATTCAGTATATTTTTCAGCTTGTCTCCATGGAGGTGATATTGCTTTGCTTGAAATGTTCCACAGTATGGCATTAAACTGATCTTTCTCCATAGAGACACATAGGTGACGTCAACAATTGGGTAGCACCTCAACTAGGAAAAAATACATATACCTGAATTGAAACAAGAAAAAATCAATAGTATATGAGTTGCAAACTAAGTAATATGAGCTCTGCCAAAAACAGCCAACTCTCTTTACAAGACTCAAGCGAAAGACTGTGTAATAATTAATATCCATTTGGAAAGCCGGGTCCCTGCTGCAGCAAGTGCGCCTAATGGTGACAATAACCCTATAAAAGATGCTGTATGGTGCCTTGGTGCTGACGCGCTGTCCAAATGCTCAATAATGTGCTTAAATATGGCTCCAGTTAGGCACTTCCAGCACAAACTGATATCTTCATTAGCCCCTGGAAACACATAACACTACAGCGCATAAGTCAGCGCATAATTCCGCCGTCAGAACTGATGTGAGGGTCCCGAGTGCTCGCCTACAGCTAATGGATGGAGGTACCGGAGAACGCTTGGATCGGTCATTACTCTGTCTCGGTTTGACCTTTCCAACAGGGACAGAACCAAACATATGTGCGCTAACAAGAATCCAGCGCATTCATCTCGAGGGGCTTCTAATGCGCCGCTGCCGTTGTTTATGGTGACCCTTAGCTTATCCGAGCGATGACACTGCTTTGTTGGCTCATTATGACGAGAGGAGAGGAAAAGTCCATGTCGTAGCAAATCTGTGTTGTATTAATATTCAGAAGTGCTCATACAGGAAGCGCGTTTCAGATTTAGGCCAGCAGTTAGTGCACTGTACATAAATAATTCAGGCAAGGCACGATGTGAAGTCCAGTTTTATATCCAAACAAGAGGATCCCTTTGATGCTACTGATGAGATGAGTTTTTCAAGTTCAGCCAGAAGTGAGAGAGTTTTGTAGAATTTCATCTTTATAATTATTATTATTATTTTATTTTTTTATGTGTTGTAATCATCACCAAAAATGTATAACTGAATAACTTATTGACTTACTGCAAATACTGGGCCGATTCAAACATGTAGGCCTACTGTAATAAAGTATGGTTCAGCAGTACATTGGCCATGCTGTATTACCACTGGTTATTATTATTATTAAATGTATTATTATTATTATTATTATTAAATGTATTATTATTAAATGTATTATTATTATTATTATTATTATTATATTATTATTATTATTATTATCATTATCATTATCATTATTAATTAATGTATTTATTTAATATTTTTTTAAGTATTTATTTATTTTTGTATCTGTCTTTGTGTGTCTGGGGGAAGGGGTGGTTTAAGGGTTTGGAACTTTTGTTGTTTTATGTTTTAGGTAGTCATGTTATTTGTTATTTGTTTTATGTTATATCTTAATGTCCTTAATTAAAAAACAAAACAAAAACAAAAAAAAACAACATATAAGCCTACTGACTGGTACTTTTCTGGCTTAGTGATGGCTGGAGGAGATATAGGACTTATTTCATTTTACCCCTTTGTTTTATCTATCATATAACCATCTGGGCCAACTTTCCGTTCCAATCTCAGTGATTCTTCAGTCATCTTTGACAAAACAAATACAGACATAGATTTGCCAAATGTTTGCACTGCAGAGCCTTTGTAATTGCCTTGAATCTCTATGTTACTTGAGTTATTTTTCTCATGAGTTGTGATTTGCCTCACTGCTCACCCATTCCATCATCAGTCCAAGCTAACCGAGTGCCAACTAAAATTAAAAGAGTCTGACATGAGAAAATGTGCTAGACAAATGTATCCTATTGGAATAAACAATGCATGACAAAAACAATCGCTGGGTATTTCTTTGATGAACTCAATTGTGGCCTAATTGGCCCACAGTGCCATTAGAGGCTTGAAAAGGGCGTGTAGCGACTGCTGATAAAAAGCCCTGACATATTCTCATATCAGAAGAGAGAGAAAAACAGTTGTGTTAACAAATGAAACAAGCTCATTAGCTGCGTCGGATCAAAGAGCTACGCAAACTGAGAGGGAGAGAGAGCGAGGGGCTGACTGCAGGGAGCGCAGCACAACCCACTGGATTACACTATTTAACCTGCACTTTTTAGCATGATACCTGTGACCTCAAACAATTCATAGAGAGAGCAAATTTAATCCTCCATGATTTATTAACAGCTTCAGATGTCCTTGGTATTTTACATTGTACATGTACAGGGTGTCCATAAAGTCACATGATAAGATATATTTATTAGTAATTGTTCTTTTATTCGCATTGGGGTCCTCAATCAAACATTTCCAGACCACTGAATTGGAAGGGATGGACCAATTTCATGGCCACGACGTTCACCAGATATCACACCTTTGGATTTCTTTCTGTGGAGCTATGTTTAAAATATCGTGGATCAAACAAAGACACGGGACATTACTGAACTAAAGCAAAAGATAACAGCCAACTGCAACCACTGATGAGGCTACGCTACAGCGAACATGGCAAGAAATCGGGTCCCGTCTTGTGGTTCATGTGTCTAATGGTGCCCATATAGCTGTGCATTAAATGAGGTAAAAACAATCTTATCAGTTAACTTTGTAATATTTTTTTTAATTGTACAGAGACTTTATGGACACCCTGTATAAATTCAAACAGTAATGGTAATAGTAAATGTGTGAGAAATCAGTGAATGCAACTCAGTCATTATGAGTGCAATTTTATTCAGGCTAGAAACAATGGCTGGGTTAGATGTGCAGTTAAAAAAATTTGGAGTGCTAAAATAAAAACAATGCTTCCAGTGAGTATGGACTTAAAACAGAGAAATTAAAATCATTTTGAACTTTTTTTGACCTACACCTACAGGATGAGTATGAAGAACAACATGTACTCCAAGTTTAAGAACAAAAACAATGGCTACGGCTAAAGAAAAGTGTGTGTGAGTGAAACAAAACACAAGTCCAGGTATAATTTTGATGAGGAAACATTATAACATAGATCAGAAAATAATGTAATTTAAATAATATGTACCCTAACCCCTCTAATGCCTGACCTTACAGCTCTGTTCACACTCCCCTCAGCCCCTCTACCCCTCGACCCCTGCGGCCTTATCCCACAGGTCAGGCTCTGCTTCGGGACAAGTTAAAAACAGCCAGCCTCATTTACACTCCGGGCCTCGAACCCCGCTGGCCGACGCTTTCACGGTGATCTGATCTGCACTTTAGAACCACAACAGTCTCACGTTCCTTCCCTGGACTGACACGAGCCATTTGGAGAGATGTGCGGTGGGCTAGTGGGTGCCGACAGGGAGGCCCCCCGTCTCCGGATAACTTCTAAACCGGCACTGCTGTTTCCGTTTAGCAATGCAAAGCCCAGCAATGCAGCACATGAGCGAACACATGGAACACACAGCCCGCAGTCTGCTCCAATAAGCTTCTGTCTGTGGGAAAGTGTAGCAGCCACAACTGAATTTCTCTTGTTTTAGTTTCCACTGACTCAAAATGTTATGGATTTATAAATGTACACATCTTATTGTGTCATTATTTTTTTTTGTTTTCATTAACTGCGAGTAGGGTGTGGTACTTATGGTCAATGCAAGCTGCTACACAACCTCGACCCTCTGGATGTGCTGGTCCTGTTGAGGTTGAGGACCTTGACTAAATATGCACTGCGGTAAATGGTCAATGGTCACATTTTATATAGCGCTTTTCCACCTTCAAAGGACTCAAAGCGCTTTACATCAAGGAACCAACCATCCCAACCATCACCAATTCTCACACACATTCATACACCAGTGTACACAGACACTGGGGGCAAGGTGGGTTAAGTGTCTTGCCCAAGGACACAACGACAGCATTCATCTATGGGAGCTGGAATCGCTCTTAAAGATCCTCGGTCTTTGCTCAGCCTTTTCTTTCCAAACCATCAGTCAGTGGAATCAGCTTCGACAGTCTGAAATTGTCTGAATAATTTTACTAGAAATTTGAAAACGCACATCTTAGATAATCAAATGTGTCGACATCAGTCTAGTCAATTTGTACTGTTCTGTTTCACTGTACAAACCTGCACATAATGATTTTTATATTGGTATGGACTGTAGCAAACATCACGTATTGGACATGGGGGCGTTTTATTGTATTTTACTGCTAATGTTAATAATGAACTGAGTCTTACGATGTAATTGTAATAAAATGTGTATTTTTAGTGTGTGTTCACCTGCCTAGGGACTGCAGATGTAGTTAATCCTGGTACAAACCATCTTTTCTTTTGTAAGATTAATTAATTTCTACATGGTCCCTGACAAATAAAGAATAAAGTAAGAAAGACTTGTGGGTCAGTGGATAAAAACTCCACTAACTGAGCTATTGCCGCCCTACACTGTGGTACACTATAGTTGATGTAAAGAGAAATAAAAAAAAAAATTGGGTGCTTTCTATGGGGATCCATCCATGTTTATTTCTAAGCTTGTGGCTTGATATGTATCAAATCAGTTTATTTAAAATACATAATACATTTAACATTGTACCATTTTTCCAGTTAAAAGATCATCATCATCACATGGCAATTCAAGTAGAAGTCAAGTAAACTTTGCTGTAAAGTTTGCTGTACCAAGCACTCACTGCCAGCTCAGTCCATGTTATCTTGGCCTATATCATCAGAGGTATAATACTCCCTACAGTGGAAGCATAGATAGACGAGAGCAGACTCTGACCAGACTGGACTCGACTAGACTTAAAAGGACAATACTATTACAATGTCTTGAGGGTTCATGTCTTCAGGTACTAGTACTGAGAGTAAATAAACTTCTCCAGCCTCATGTCTCTCCTTCCAACTCTCTGACTCCTTCAGTTTATCCTTCAACACTAATTATGCGCACCTTTCTTGTTTCTTTCCTCTTCTGAGTGATCGGAGCTGACTGACCTGTTGACTCTGTGGCACTGCGAGACGTTTCAACCAGAGAGTTATCTTTGAAACAGCTAGGCATCTGTAAGGCCTCATGTTTATGAAGTGGTCTTGATAAATGCTATTTTGAGCTTGTAGCACTTGTCCTAAACAGCAGATAAGTCAGTAGTACAAATTCCTAACACAAGTTCAGCCCAGAGGAGTCGCGGCATCATCTCCATCACATTCTTAAGGCTTAACTCTTCAAAGCGCCCCATTCTCTATGCGCTTTTGTAACCAACAGCTCGTCTGACACTGTGACATCACTGGGTTTATTAACTGTCTGCTATAGTCTGGTTCTCATCATTAAAGAAGACATATTCATTTTTGAGCTTTTAAAAGACATAGGTCCACTGAGTTGCTAGGAGTCACTAGGAGTTTTAATTTAACAAATATATTTCAAAGTACTGGGATATAGGCTGAGATAGGGGTTGGTTTCTGAGCACTCAAGCCTCGAATGCAGGACAATACAGAATTACTCAAACATGTATGAATAAATCATTTAGAATTAGATGCAGACAGACAACAGACTTATTTTGACCTCAAGAGCTGCTTATATAATATATCAAAATGAATTCTCAAATAAAAAAGAAAAAAAAATCAGGCACATGCATTAAGTTAGCTATAAATGCAAGTAGATTTAGATTCTCCCCTGCTAAGAACTCTATTGGCATGTATGTAGACACCTCCTCCTCTCTCTGTCTGTCAGTGGAGTTGTTGTGATAGCGGTAAACTGTGTGGCAGATAGCGTGTGTGTGCGCATGGGTCAGCTCTCTACATCAGAGCGGCCCCTTCAGGAGATTAGCCTGTCCACATTCAGATAGTGTCAGACATGGCTGCACAGAAGCACCGCATTAGCAGCTCCCAGACAAACCATTGGACTGTGTCTGCGCCAAGGTCTGGAGCTGAAGTGTCCATCAAATGTGTAAATGCAGCATGTTGTGGCTTTGAAACTGGCTATGAAACTACATCAGCAGCTCATAATGAAAATGATTTGTTTTAGCGATGTTATTGATGACTTTGGGATTCTGTCTGTTGTGCGATAAAAAAATGTAACAAAAAAAAATGATAGTGGTCGCTGGGTACATGCTACAACAAAGATTATACTTCTCGAACGATATTTGTATTGTCACGCCTGCATGGTTGGTGCTACATTGGATTTTTTGTCCAATATGTTATTTGGAACATCTGCAGAATGCTAACTCAATATTTGGTGAATCTTCCCGTTTTCAAATGGGCGTGATTGACCGGTGGATTAGTCAATCGGGGACACACATGGTCCATCTGTATTGGAAAAAATCAAGGGAAAAAAATATCACAGGGGCTAAAGAACATCACAGATTTCTGCAGAATCAATGAGCTAAACTAAACTCGATTGTATTTGTAAATCATAGGTGACCGATGAGCTTCTTTGTTTCACATCATTGTTTGCATCACTGAAAAAACAAATCTGATCGCATATTTGGCCGGGCTTGAGACGCAACGGAGGCACGGAGGCTGATATCTCTCTACAGATTGATATCAGTCTTGTTTTGCCAGGTAATCAGGTACAATCTTTCACACGGAAAATGTCTGCTTCCAAAGGTTTTTTATGAAATATGACAACAAAGGGTTATCTACATGGTTACGACTGACAACACATTTGCCTCCATGTTGGACCAGCCCTCCTTTGTGACCTCTGTATGACCTCTGCATCACCTCTGTGCGACCTCTGACCCCTGGCTCTCTGGACTGTCCTGATTTAGTGAGTCCGGCCCCAGTGTCCGCAGTGGGGTTTGTTTGGACATGATTTACTTGCTGTGAGCAGATCTGCAGTCACACTCTCTGCTCCTCAGCCTGCGTTCTGTCCGCATCACCGAGACACACATGCTCCACAACTGTTTCATTTCTGCTCATCGTCGTGATAGATGACTTCATTTGATCCAAGAAATACTAAGCAGAACACAGACTGTCTAAATAAGAATGCTACCAGATTGTCACCAACAGCAGCTGAGAAACAAACTAAAGCAGGATTTTGAAAGAAGCGTAGATAAACTAGCTGCCAAAATGGTGCAATAAGTGAATGAGACCATACTGGGTTTCATCATTGTTTTACATAGCAAAAGCAACATTTATTTGTGTCACTGTTGCAAATCTATTGCTAATTTACAAGAGATCATTCAGGCGTTGTTGCTTGGGATTCCTTACAAAGATGTGAGGCTCATCACTGTTGAATCTCCCGAGTGATGGACAGGTGGATTAGCCAGTCAGTCAGAGACACATAGTTTGCTTGTAGGCATAAAGAAAAAAATAATAATCTGGGAACTGACAAACATTGTGGATTTCTGCAGAATCACTGAGCAAAGCACTAAACTGTTATCTGAGGTGAAAACTGAAATGTCGATCTGTTTGCTGTATAAACTGAAATAAACACATCTGACTGCGTGGCTGTGTTTGGACCTGGCTAGAGGCCCGACAGAGGGAATGGTGACCAGACTAATATCCCTCTGTATAAAACATACAGAGAGATATAATGCGTGTTTGTAAAAAGCTGACGAGCAGACCCAGCCACATACTTAAAGTCAATGTGTTGCATGTGTTTACAACGTTTCATCGAACTAAATCCTGCACAGTAGGCAAAATCCGTCAGCTAAGATGGTCCTGAACAATCCTAGCTCAAGATCTGGGTCCCTACTGCTTTTGACAAGGGACACCAGCAGTAATGTAGATTGGGCTGTAGGTAAGAGTACAAATGTGTCTATAGAAATCAACAAAGTAGGTTCAAGGTTCTTTGTCATTGCAACATGCGAGAGAAACACATGACAGGAGGACTTTTGTTCCTGAAGGCCCAGTGATAATAATAATAAATAAGAGCAATATTACAACTACTTTAAAAAGTGAAACGGTAGCACTAAACACCTGGACCTTTAATGACCCATAGCTGCTGTGATAGCTGTTTTCACTAGGATCACCAGGAGCTCGAGAAGCCGCTGCACCACCGAGCGCCGCCATCACTCAGAGATCAACTCATATATCTTAACTCGATAATGCAAATAAACGTGAAAGCTTGTCGCACATAAACGCAGCTTCAGTCAATAAATGATTTGCAAGAAAACAACCACCATTACCATTTCCAAGAACACATTTTTCTTTCACCTGGATGGCATCATAAGTGGATAGTTTGCTGTGAATTTATTCTATTAGCAATGCTTCGAAAATGTCTGGAATCCTGTTACCAACCAAATCCGAAATACATGTGGGTTTGCACTGTGACACTTTTGCATAACCTTTCTGGTGGGGTTGTCTGACACCTGCTTGCCTCTATGGATTTGTTATTGATTTGCTCATAATAATCCACAGTATGGAATTGAATATCGATCTCCATGGCGACAAGCAGTTAGCAAGTCACATCTGTAGAGAGTGGACATTTTTCAAGGTAATTTTGTGCACTAAATCAATCTAAATGCTAGAGATTTGACTTTAATACCATACTGTGTAACATTACAGTCAAAGCAATAACTCCCAATCTCCCCTGAGAGAAACAAGTGGCAGACACCACACCAGAACTGTTATGCAGTGCACCTGTAATGCCCAATAACCGTCAAAGTGTCCCTCCATTTAACACGAGCCCCACGCATATAACTCTACTTGACTGGTAACAAGGTGCTAACGCTGACATGCTAGTTCTGCTCATAGAATTGTCAGGCCCACTGATCTGTAATAATAGCGTAAGCCGCGAGTGCCAGTGCTGGATACTGGCCGCATGAATAAAAGCATCTGGAGTGTGTCTGTTAGCGATTACCCTGCTCCAACTCTCAAATACCAACCAAGGACACCCACTCCGCTCTCATAGTCATCAGAATGCGTCGTGAATGTGGGACTCCATGACTTTAACCTCAGGCCAAAAGCACAAGGATAAATTCTTAACCAGCCGTGAGAATTGGAAAGCATTACAGTTTGGCTTGCTGGACACAGACAAGGTGATGTAGTCGCTATGACAAATCACTTAGTCCTTGCTAGTATAAAGGTTAATTCTATCCTTCCAGAAAGCAATATTTTGGCAGTGGCGTATTTGTTAAACTGTCAGCAGGATAGCTCAAAACGAAATGGCCATGAAAGGTCAAAATGAGCCAAGGAAAGAAATAATGATGATAATTTGGCTGTGTACTAGGCTGTGTTTTGAGGTTGGACTCTGGATAGTGTGTTTGTACATCGTGAAGCAGAGACGGCGTCGGTGGCTTCTGCTGGTACTATAGTAGGCCATTTGTTTGTGGATCTGTTTTATATGAAAGAAATGTTGGTTTATGTTACAGCGGTTGTATTCGAGAGAGTGTGTAAAAAGTCGGACCTGTAAATGGAGACATTTATTACAGGAATTGCTGTTTCACTTTTTGTTTGCAAGGAAACCAGTCCTCATAAAAATGTTAGAAGGGCTTCAGCTTTGACATGTAGCATAGACAAAGCCATGCACCATGTTATGACATTCGCTCATCACAAACATTCCTGGAGTAGTTTTATACGCCATCCGTGCGTGTTTGAGTAATATAGCGTGTCTCTCCCAGGCACTACTGAAACCCTCCACAGGCCTACATAACCCATGCACACAAGTTTTTCATAAATACACAAAGCAGGATTCACAAAACTGAAACTTGCGATGTGCTGTAGTTTCATTAGCGGGACGCACACTGATTGCGTTCTGAAGTGACTTAGTGGGGAGAGCAAGGGGAGTGTCTAAAACGGAACTGATACAAATTACACATTTTAATATGTGTGTTTTTTGGCAAATATAGCTTTTTCAAAATGATTAAAGGTAATATGCTGATCTCAACATGCTAACTTTTAATACCTCATAGAAGCGTAATATCGTTGTTAATGTGTCAATTCACACCAACTTACTGCATTTTCCAGGCTATAAGTCACAACTTTTTTTCATAGTTTGGCTGGGGGTGCGACTTATACTCAGATGCGACGTATATGTGAAATTATTAAAAATATATAATTTCACATCTTTTTATTGGCAACTGCGTAAGGGCACTCTAGACCAGTATGATCTGGAGTGAGGTTGAGAGTAAACTTGTTAGCTTGTTTTTTCTGCTTAACTGTTAATATCTTACGTTAACATACCAGACATGTGTTCAGTTCACTGTCTATGCTTCATGTAGTAAATATAAATGTGTTAGGTTAGCGTGCTGTACAACTATTCAGCATGTTATTCTATATTTTATTGTTACTATTATAACTTGCCTCTAAAGATAAAATGTCTGTTCTTGGTCTCAGATTATGTAAAAATAAAATTACCCAAAAAATGCGATTTATAGTCCAGTGCGACATATATATTTTTTTCTTTTTCTTTTCATTATTTCTGCATTTTTTTTTTGCAGGTGCGACTTATACTCGTGAGCAGTCCGTTGAACACGTGTCTGGTGTATATCGTCCAATCGATTAGTCCCTTCTCTCCTTTTGAACCATAACAGAGATTTGCACCTGGTTGTCAATCAAAGTATCTGATTAGATAATAATGTCTGTCCCTGGTTGTTGCTTCCCTGTGGTTCTCATTGACCAACATTCTGTTTAAAAATGCTTAGGCAAAATCATTCAGTCTATTGTATGGACACCATTTATTTCACATTATACTGAAATCACACAAAATAAAAGTTAGGTAGGAACAGGGCTTTAGATTGAGCAATAATGACCAACACAACAACCGAGTCAAACAGATCAATATCAGCCCTGGACATTGACACAGCTGACCTTGTACCGACCCCCGCTTAATGCTCACGTGACACATGTCTTTGTGTACTGTGTGGATGCGGAGCTTTTTCTATATTGATGTAGCTGTGTAAATAGGTCTAGTGCTGCGCTAACAGGCAGCAGATGTGTTTCGGGAATCCCCTGTTTTCCTCTGGCCTTGGAGGAAAGACAATGGAACTGGACCTGAGTCATGTAGGACGTAGGAATGCTTGGGTCAGCACATGTCCCAATACTTTACCTCCAGTGTGAAATTAAACGTGTCTGTCGAAACACACATTCAAATGATCCAAACGGGTGAAAGTATGTTCTGTTTTGATACATCTTGAGAATACTGTACGCCGTAGATTAGACGGACATAGATTAGCATGTGGTACTTACAAAAATGAACTAAATGGAGTATTGAATAGGTTAAGAATGAAATATAGCACAGAAATATAAGTTAAGTTGCCATGTTCGGTCAGATTTGTAGTGGTAAATGCTTTTGGATTGTGATTTGCAAATTAAAGGCGCTGTACCTGATTCACTGTAAAGAGTTTGTCCAAAGTTAATCCTCACTGACCTTACATACTCCGAGCATCCCACCGCAATGAGCTTTTAAGCACTTTTCCCGACACAGTTTTGCAATGACAATAAACTAGCATTCTAATGGACACTTCCTGATTACCGAACAATAAAATGCTTTCTAATTCGATGCAGACAGCACACAGTGGATTTACTTTGACCTTAAGTGCTTCTTTCTACAATATATCTGTACTGGGGCAAGAGAAAAGTTTGTGAAAAAAAATCAGTTTGGTGTTTTAACCAATGGATAAGCGAGGTTATTGTAAATCTTTGTTCTCTCTTTGTGTCCAGTGGAATACTGCAGTTACCGAAGATTTTACAGCCACAAGATGCCTAACCATGTACTTTCTGAAAAACTGTCACCTTCAAACTGAAATTCGCTTATACAAAATCTTATTCCCCACTGACTCTTTCCTCTGTACCCCTCCTGTGACATTGTTTGCACTAAGATGATGCAACCCTGACGGAACAGGTGAAACCCTCCACGCTCCTCACACCTGGCCACGTGTCTTTACTCAGCAGCGTAACGTCTGCTGACCGCCTCATTAAACAACAGGAGCCCCTTCAGTTGTGGTTCAGGCACCGCTGTGGTCGTGAGTCATCTTCTATTTATATTCACATGTGGGGGCTAACATGGATCCCAGGTACAGAGGTACAGCTTTCTGTTTAATTGTACAGAACAGATGTGTGATTTAAAGGTGCATTATGGACATTTTCTGGTAGATTTTCTGACTGAATACTTGTGTCCATGGATTTGTCATTGCTTTGTCTGGAATGTTCCACGATATGCCGTTAAATCAGTCTCCATGAAGACAAGCAGGTGTCACCAGGCCAAGTTTCAAATCAGATTTGTGGAGATAATGCATGCTTTTCAAGGTATTTAAAAGCACTAAAAAGCACCTGTAGTTTAACAAATATTTATGCAATACATGTAACTATATATAAATTATGTTTAGTGTCATATTGTGGAATATTTTAGGCAAAGCAATAACACGTGCATGGAGACAAGCAGGTGGTGGACCCCCAACCAAAACGGAAAAAAGGGTCATGGCCAAAACTCTGAGTTACCTTGTTTTTCCTCTTTGTAAATCTTTTTGCGTGTATTTTAGGTGACAAAACCACCACTGTGAAAATAGAGCAGCAAAGGTTGTGGTGAAGTGAACATTTTAAAAGAATATTTGTTCTATTTATGTAATTATTGTCAGACTGACAGACTGAAGGAAGCGAGCCAACCAATCTGCACCATCGGCTCCACTGACCACCACCAACACTCAATCACCAAATTTGTGCTGGGCTTTGCCTAAGGACACACTGGCATCCCACTGTGCCACCTGGTATTCCCAACTGTCTCCCATCCAAGTCCTAACCAGGTCCATCCCTGCTTAGCTGCTGGGGTCTGGCTTTGATAAGGTTTGGTTTATAGTGTATATCCACAATTCACTGTGTATATTTGCTTGTACTTATATAATTATGAAAGACATAAAATGACCAACATTAATCAGCTTCCATCTGTCTAAAAGGTTTTTTATTGAAAATCCAATGGCCCAAATAATAATGGGTATCATATAACTTTGAACCAATATAGTAAATACACTCGTCTAGCATATTTACGAGCTCAGCCAGTGCTACATATTCAAAGCACTATTACTATTAGTGCCTATTACTAACTGACCTCGCACCTTTCACCTTCATCATCACAATCAGTTACAGTGTTCGTAGTGAATTGTTTGTATACTCCAGAAACTCAGTGACCCCATAGATTTTTCTCATTTTAAATAGACCAATCTTTTACAAAGCCTAATAATTCCACTTGGATGACTTTGGAACCAGTTTGCAGGAGCTATGCATTTAAATTATTGTATCGATGTTTTTCAAACGTAGATGTGGTAATGAGCTACAGTGGGAAAACCAAAATGGAGTATATCACAGTGGATTTTATTGGTTTGTGCAATTAGAAGCAGCCAATGGAAAATTAAAACCCCTTTCCAAAACTGTGGACTATACAATCTGCAAGAAACGCCAGCTAAGAATAACTGACCTGTATGAACTGAAGAGCTGGGGCTGCCTTTAAACTTTTATTTTAATACTTAAGTTGGAATATATAGTCATAAAGTGAATTCCTCCACTGTTATATTGATAAAACTTACTCTCATTTTTAAAAACAAAATTTCAGTATCATATACATAGGATTTTAAGTGATTAAATATGTATTAAAACCATATGTGTAGTGTATATCAAGACTGCTTATCCTTCTATTAACACTTTTAAAACCATATTAATCTTGTGAGTAGCAACAAAGGCACATGGGTGGAACATCCACCCACCAATCAGATGTTTGCAGGTTCAAACCATTATTGTGTCCCAGGGCAAGATCACACATTTACAAAGATGTGTGGGTCTGGAACCATATCCTATCTCCCCTATCACTGATTACACATCACACATTAGTAATAGGTGAAGAGAAATGCATGGTCTGTTCATGGTCGACTCTCCACAGATCTGACCTGTGTTAACTGCTTGTCTTTATATATTTATCAGTTTATTTTTATCAATCCTGACTTTAAATAGTAGCATTGGCATAAGATCACAAACATTTGCTCTATAAAAAGTGCTTTAGTGCCATGTAATAACTGCTCACAGTTTTCCTTTCCAGTCCTTATCTTTCATCTTGTCTTGAGCCCTCAGCACTTTCTAATGCCAAATTACAATTCCGACTCATCAGACGGGAAGAGGGAGACAATCAAAGAGTAGAGGAAGTTTCGCGAGTGCGAGGACGCCCTGAGTGAATCTGAATAGGGCAGATTGACAGTTGGCCGCCATCCGTGACACCTCGCCTCCACTTGACCTTTGTAGCATGTCATCCTTCGGCTCGACTGTCACTCGGCGCCGTTGTCGTCCAGCCGAGCAGAAATGTCACTGGAAATTATCCCCCCTAAAAAAAACAACTCTCAAGTAAGTGGCTTGCACGGCAGGGCTCATATTGAGCTATTTGGATTTGATGGCGGTCGATAGGCGGGTGACAGGACTGGAAGTGGCTGTAGGAGGGAGGGTGGGGGCGGGGGTAGGGATGGGCTGTTGGGATTAGCCGGGGTGGATCTGATGACAGTGTAGGGGGGGTGTGAACTAGTGGCGTGTTAATTGGTGTGAGTTCAGGGGAGTCATTGAGAAAAGTGAGCCGGCTATTAGACTGCGGGCTGTGAGCTGACATGATGACAATGGGTTTCAATACTATTGGGATTAAAAAAATAAACACAAATTGTAAGTGTCCAGTGCAGAATTTTGGCCATCTGCGCTGAAAGATTGCCCTAAGAAAGACTTTCCCCCTGCCCCCACCCATGGTAATACATAATATTGTGCACTTTTGCCAAGATCTTTGTGGGCATTAGTCCATTATTAAGGATCCCTCACTGACTTCTGGATTGATTTTGTAGGAGGCCATTATGAAAGCAATGGGGTCCCTGAGGGATTTTGTGTTATATGCTGTCAATGATCAGGCTCCTTTGGCCTTATGCAGTTAATGTCAGTCATTGCACACTGCACACGAGGGCAGGTGCACTTAGCTTTTGCATACTCTGCCTTTGCTACAGGTCTGGCTAAATGCAGGAAAAGTCTATCATCATAGCTCTGCATTTAACCCATTTTTCAATCCCGCTGGGGCAACCTGTCAGGTGCAGTGGGGCCTCCAGATCTTGGTCTAGCCTCTTATTAAGTTATTAGGTATATTATAGGTCAGGTTATTAGAATATAGTCACACACAGAGTCTTCATAGTAACAGAGAATTTGCCTGACCCAAATTAAAGCTCACAAATCAATATATTATGTCATCCGAAACCAATGAGATCAGGAAACCAACCAAGCAAAAGCCTCATGTTCTATCCTGAACCTCATCGCACACAGTTCAAATGCAGCGTGCTGTGTACTGTAGCGGTGGTATATTGAACAGAAGTGTGGTCCGCTCTAACATAGCCTTGTTGGAATTCCCAGCAGCTGTATGCTCTGATTAAGCACATTTCATGGTTACATGGGCACATAATGAGGATTTGTTTGCTGGTGTTGAAATATTAGCTGTAATAGCTTTCCCCAACAACGTTTTTATGAAGGATGGGCCAACACAAAGAAATCATTTTTCACTTTTAACGTCATGTCCAGAAAATATTTTATTTAATCAGAGAAGTCACTGGGTCAAACCATGTCTCTACTCGGACTTGGCTTTAATTTCCATCAACACAGAAGAATAAATGGTATTTGCTCTCCTCTCCCCTCCCTAAGAGTTTGATAAATGCACATAACAGCCCCATATGACACTTTGAGGCCATCTATGAATCTCTGCAGATGAAAAATTATTTAACAAAATCATTGGCTTGTGCTTTCCCCAAAAACACGCCCGTGCACCGCTCCATCTCCGTCCCAGCCCGCTCGGTGATTCCGCCTGTCACATTCTGATGGGCAGCCTCGGATTGGGAACAAATTATGTGTGGAAGTCCAATAGCGAGCGCGTGAGGGTTTCTTGACAGAGCTAATGAAAATGGATGTGTGTGTGCGGGGCCCGAGCAGACACCTGACAGCGCGCGTGTGTCTCCATCATAGGGCCCCAGCAGACCTCCAGCGCAGCAGCACCAAACAGAGATATGCTGGAGGAGGAGAGGCTAATGGCTGCGGACACTTGGAGGACGCTAGAGTCTTTTCACTGGGGTTTTCATATGTGGAGGATACAGCCCTGCTCTGTTCAGGGGTACAGGTAAACCCATGGACATATATTTTCATAATATACAGTATACAACACAATATTTCCTAGCATCCATTGGCATAATTTTTCCTGAGCACTGTTATGACCATAAACGGCATGACTTTATTTTGCAAGTTCTGTTCACATTAACAAATTTGAGATGCAGACCTTCCACCTAAATGACTATATGTTAAGTGCTCGCTACTTGGCAAGGACATAGGAAGAAGGTCCCTGGGTTCGATTTCATCAAGGACTCACTCATCCATTCCCACACGTTCGTACACCGGTGTATACATACATTAAGGGTGAGGTGGGTTAAGGGTCTTAATTAAGGACACCGTTTATGTTGAGAGTGGGATTCTTCAAACTTCATATCATAGGACAAGCACCAACTGAACTACACCCAGCTAGGTAGGGCATTGTCGTGTTGAGTTTGCATGTCCTCCATATGTTCTATACCCGTCCTGTCGCCCAGGCTCTGTCTGCTGGGGGACAAGGGAGACTGGTGACACATGCCCGTCTGAACTTCACATTATGCAAAGTATCTCATGCAAGCAAACTGTCGAAGGATAAAATGACAGCTAATGTCGCTCGCTTCCGACAGGCTACACTCCAGAACTCAAATAAAAACCTACACAAATCCCAACTATGGCTAAACATGGTACTAAAACATCGACAACCACACTGTCACATATCATTAATACTATTTCTTCAATAAGCACAGGATGAATTACAACCAAATACCTACCCAACATGTCTGGAATCTAACTCTAGCTGAAAACCTTTAAAGTTCCTCTCAAAGGCCGGTCTCCTGTGACTCTGCATGTCTCAGTTTCATAGCTGTGTGCGGGCGGGTGGGTGGTTGGCTTGGCGTGTTTGCTTGGGTGTCATGATTGCGTGCTGGGTGCTCTTCTGGCTCCACTCTGCCTCTAAGCACCGGGTCAATACTCACAGCAGGATGCAGCCCCCGGCAGGCAGGTCATGTCCAGTGCTGTAAAAATAGCAGCTGGAGATCCAATAGCTCTGATTTATGAAGCCTGTCGATATGAGAGGAACAAGCGCAGTAGGATGGTGAGAGGGGGGCTTTGGGGCTGAAAAACAATATGGTGGCTCACTCTGAACTGTCCATCTACACTTTGATTGTTGGATGTGTTTGATTGTTTCGTAGAGATATAGTTCAGGTCATTATTGATCTGTAAAGTTGTTTTGTTCGTTCTGTTAAATTCTATAGGGCACCCAGAATAAAACATTCGAAGAACTTATAGACCTTAAAGAAACCTAAAAGAGCTTTCTACCATGCTGTAATGTTGTTCCCACAAAAACATGCCTGGAGAGGTTTTAGATGTCATTCATTCATGTTTGAGTAATTTAGTGATCTCTCCCGAACCATCCTTATGGTTAGCAGTGCGATCCTATTCAATGCCAATGTCACCCATGCTCCCACACAGGCAGTTTTCATTAGAAGGACACAAAGCAATCCAGTACAACTTCACAAACCTGGGACCAGGGACTCAAGAGTGACAAAAACAAAACTATTAAGACTATTAAGTTGTGTTACAATGGTATTTTTTTTAATCATTTTTATACTTTTTTTATTGCTTGCCTTTAAGCACTTCTTCACAGCCAACCAACATGTGACCCAAAGATAGGCACAATGATCTTTTTGAACAGCTGGTCCTCTCTTTGGTGGACAATGCACAACACTATTCAGATTGAAGCTAATATTGTTAGAAAATTGAAAAACATACCAAGCATGAAGCTAAGTGTATTAATTGAAAACCTTTTTAAGACTGCCTTCTCATTTTCATGGGATGAAATACTTTTTTTTTCTCATTGAAATACATTTGTAGAAGTTAATTTCATGACACTCTTTTCCTACAAATCGGTGTCAGTAAATTAACTGCTAATCAACTGACTGGGATCCTTTTGTTTCTAAAGAGGCTCGTGTGATCCTCTCTCCCCATGGTCCAAAATTCAAGCCCAGCCTGGGAAAGTGCTGAGCCGTAGGATTGTCATTGATGAAAAATGGCGCCTCAGTGGACATGGGGACGAGAGCAGCGGGAGGTCTGGGACACACTGGAGAGACTGGCACATGTTGGCTCGGAGGGCTGGTCCCATGTCCCGGCATCCACACACTCCATCAATCACCAGCACGTCCCGTTTGTCAAGCACTGTCTTCAACCAGTGACCCCAGCCTCTGAGCGTGGGACTGGGGCACGGAGAGGAGGGGTCGGCAGGGAGAAGAGGAGGGGAAGGGAGGGGACACATGGGTGAAGTGGTTGGTACCGTCTCCTCACAGTAAGATGGTCCAGGGTTGGATTTCGGGAACACACGGCACGGGAGAGGGGGAGGTCTGTGTGGTGTTTGTGTGATTCTACGTACTGTATATTGCGAAAATTCATACCTGTAGCTGTAAGTATTCCTGAACATGAACGTAGAGTGCAAATGCCAGGTTGGGTTGAACGCAGGGAAAGAGTTTGCCACCTTAAAGGAGAACTATGTAACTTTTCTGATGAAGGGTTTGGCACTTACTTGTTTACATGTGGATGTCATTGTTTATTTCTGTTCAGATTTGTAGATACAGAGTAAAGTCCCGCTATGGAGCATTCCAGGTAAAGCAGTATCCCACCCTTCATCAGAAAAGTTCCATAGTTCTCCTTTGACCCTGCATGTATCAGTTAGTATCAAATATGCTGCATAATACTGAATGAATAATAGGCCGTGTAAGTTCCTATAGAGTCGGGCAAGTGTTGTGTTGACTGCATTGTCCAGAGACATGTGAGCTCTACAGGAGTATAGTAGGGGTCCTGTAGGCAGCCATGGTGGTTTTAAGATGGAGATGGAACCAGGCACTCAAACAAGAACCATCTGACATACCCACTTTGAAATATGAAACATGTAGTGACATTACTTTCCAAAAAAGAAAAACAGCAGGGACTTTGAAAATGGCCACTCTTTAGTAAAACGCCTCTAGAGACTTCTTTTATTAATTCATATAGCTCACCATTTCTCCAGCTGAATAATGCATTTGTCCCGGGAGCGCTGTGGTCTCCGAGATGGTCAGCCTGCAGTCTTTTTGTCGCAGCACAAACATGTTGATTGGTCCAAAACAGCAGCAGGCACCAGAATACAGATCCATGCATTATTCAGTAACCGTGGAAATTAACCCTGAGTGGGGATACTCCATCAATCAAGTCAAGCTGCCATAACAGGCGTGCGGGAGTGCGAGAGGAGGGTACGGTCAGCAGGGGAGGGGGGAATGGTTGACGCACTGTAATGGAGAGGCTCTTCCAAATCAGCGCTGGAATTAGCCACCCACCATTCCAACAGGTGCTGCCCGGAGCATGTGGGGTATGTGGAGCGGTCAGACACACGCATCAGATTCAGTGTGTTTACAATCCCAAAATAATCTGCACTTATGATCGCTGGCTATAAATCTCCTCAACAACTGGGCACATAAATTTAGATGGAAAAATACATTTGCATACATATACATTTATTGACTCAAAAACTGAATACTTTGTAACATCTTAGGACTTGAAATAGAAGTGCAGGACGTGCTCCCTCAAGGACAAGTTAGAAACCTTGTATTTTAATGTGCAATATTAACCAAGGGCTTAGAAAGATCATCTGAGACACTTTTTAAAGCTGAAAAGCCCCTCATTAGAAAACGAAGGATGCAAAAGCGTTTCCTTATTATCTTAGCTATGGCAGATTTTTGTCAAAACACTAATACAAGAAAGTGCCGAATTCAGAATGTTGTTGGACCATCTAAACTACAAGGTTGCCAGGTTTTATATCATAGTTCTCCATCCATTTTTTTCCCGATTGTCTGAGGCCGTGTCTCTTAGGTACCAGCCTAAGCAAGGAATCCCAGACTTCACCCCAGTACGGTAGTTCTCTGCAGAGGATATAACATTTGAGTTTTGCTACGTCTAAGTCTTACTATTCCGCTGTTGCCACAATGAAAGTTACACAGTATAATCTAGCGACACGTAAACATACACTGTAAATGTCTACGCAGCGGCTTATTTCAACTTTCACTTTTATCCTCTGCTTTATATGGAAATCCACTTGTTAAGAGACCTTTGAACTATACATCTCCAGATTCCAAACAGTAAACTTCAGGCTTGTTCCGCGTGGATGGCAGCTCTTTCTTTTTCTGCCTCTGATGATTCCGTTTCCAAATTGTTATATTGCTGGGAGTCTGGCTAACTTGAATTTTCTACATTTTCTTGAAATGACAAATTACTTTCCAACCGGCTTTTTATATACAAGAAAGTTCAATATGGTAGCGGTGAATCGGATGTTACAAACGCTAGCATTATAAAAGTTGTATAAAGGCCTTTTTACATCTCACGCATTGATTCCGTGTGAATGTGGGGATGTTTTATTGATCGCACAATAGTCATGTGTAAACACTTGAAGTTATTTTTACACAGAGGAGGGAGTATTTTCAGCGCCAAGGACATGTCTTTCTCTCCTCTGTTGTGGGAAAAGTGCAGTTTGCTCAAAAGATGTATCTTCAGAGCGTCAGAGTAGGTCATTACAGTGTTCGCTGATTACAAAAAAGTGGTTAATTTGAAAGTGAGGAGCCCATCTGTACCATTGTGATTCAAATGAAGTTCTCGCGACGGATCATTAGCCACACTCACGCCACGCACTTCTGTTTGGTGGACGAAACGCTGATGACTATTGATGCCTTTGTCTGGCTACACTGCAGGAACTAATAGCTACATGAGGTAAAGTTTTAGGAACATTTCTGTCCACGATGTTGTTTTTCAAGTTGATGATGTCGTATTTAAAAAAGAAAGGAAGGCAAACGCAGGCAATACTTCAGGTTTTATACGGACTGGGTCGACATAGAGTGGAGCTGCGCAGCGGAATATTCCCTCATTCATCCAGGAGTAGTGGACTTAAAAACCCAAATACCTTTACTACTATTACTACTACTATCTCAGTTACAATTATGATTATTACTCAAAAAATTAACATTAACTTTTAAAGGTACAGTATGTACCTTTCTGTAGGTAGCATGTCACCCGCATGACTCCATGGAAATAGAAAGTTAAAAACATACTTCGGAACAATCTGCATGGAGATACATCAGTTTTAGGCCAATCTGCGGAACATTATAACCAAAGGAACAATATTTACATAGAAACAAGCAGACAAAATAAGAGTCAGGTTTGTGGAGCTACGATTAGGCTAAATAAGAGTCAGGTTTGTGGAGCTGTAAGTTTGCTCCAAGTAAGGATGCATGTTTTTTCCGTAGTTTTTCAGTACCATAAAAACAACCAAAATGTAAAAAAAAAAACAAACACAAAAACAACAGCATGATTTTATTTCAGTCAATTGTTTTGGCTAAAAGGTTACATACTGTGGCTTTAAGTACATTCATTGCCCATGTACAGACTTCCTTGAGTGAAAAATGTGCTCACAGATTGTCCCTTTGTATTTGCAGAGTATGTTTTCTGAGATAGGTCACCACGTGCTTACATTTTACCTGTTCATTCTCTTCATTTTGGATGCTCCACTTTCTCCACAGGCGGAGTTTGGCCTGGCGGAGTGTCCACCTCTTGCCTGTCTCCACGGAGATATTCCACAACGCGGCTTTCTGACTCTATCAAGTCATACAGATGGTGTGCCCTCCACCAAAAAAGTTACACGTTGCTGTTTTAAGTTAAAAATAACTCACAATACCACACACATACGAAACACATTACATTGTCAGTTAAGTTTGGCTCTATCAGACGAGCAGCAAAGCGTCCGGGGCTCTGTGATGAAGCGCAGTGGCCTACATCTCCTTCCATCTCTCTCCCCGATGTGACCCGCTTGTGTTTGTGCTGCAGGAGACAAGAAGAAGAAGAAGAAGACGGATTTCCTGAGACGGCCTGCTGGGAGATCATGGCTCATAGATTCTGAGAGGTGGCTCTATCTTTCCCTGCAACTCGGCATCATCGACGAGCGCTATCATCCCACGTCAATACCAATTCCTGCTTGTTGAGATAAAATTGGTATTCAAGCCGCGGCGTTCGATGGTTTCCTTTGTTTTTTGATTGATTTGGGTCCAGCGCAGAGCATGCGGCGATGGGATCCGTGTAACCTTCAGGTGTGCCTCGCAGAGTTGGTAAAATAGGCTGTCACAAACACATGGTTAAAGTACAATGGATTTTTAAACAAGGTCTTCGTGTGTAACAATATAGTTGGAGAGTGTTCTTGAGGTATGAATGGAAAGACAGGTATAGCAAGTAAAATCATTTCACAACTGTGTTTTTCAGAAGCAATCTACTTTAATGAGATATCTTTGTATGGAGAAAGCCTGGTTTAGTACTTAATTAAATCCCCAGTGTGTAAGTATTTAACCAAAAAATAAGCATTTTCTTTTCTTTTTTTTTTTTCCATTTTGGTTGTTTTCTGCATTGAAAAATATGTCTTTCAATAGTTACATAAGCTTGAAGCATTCTTAATACAGTCTTTGCTTATTATGAATTATGTCCTTGACCATACTTTATATAGGTTACTTAAAATGTAGTTGCTAGAAAGTGGTACCATAGACTGTATAAAGAAGTGGACTAAGGGAGTGTGACGTCACCCATTGCTTTTGGTTCCTGTCAAATGAAGCTCAAATGAAGCTTGGAGTTGAGTTCCATATTTGAAATTCTGACCACAAGTATCATAGCAAACAGCCAGTCTGGAGCAAAGCTGTTGAAACTAACGCCCTTCCCGCCCACATTGCTGGTTTAGCAGGGGGCAGGTGCTTAGCAATATTGTCAATCATCCCTCTTGCTAAGGCCACCGGGAGCAACCTCAAGGAAAGAAGGCGTCTGATTTGTCTGTTATTAATGTTCATATCATGAGTTATGGGCACAATAGCAAAATTAAAGACCCCAGGATCACGTAGAGCAGGTTAATACAAACATTTTAAGACCGAAATGACCAACCTGACAACAGCAGTCACAGAGAGAAGGGCGACAGTTTTCTAATGTAAAGTGAATTGGAGCCAGAGTTGATGGAGTTGGATGCAGCTAGCAGCTATGTCTGTATTTATATATAGAGTCTATGAGTGGTTCAAGTTATTTTTCTCAGTTTGATTCATTCATTTTCAAGCTGTTACTAAAATGTAAGCTATGATCTTGTGATAACGCTTATTTACCATTGTGTGCAACTGAAGTATAGATGAAAACTGTAATTTTGCGCTTTAATGAACACTTCAGCTTCAAAATGACTCCATTTCAAAACACCTTGATTATGCCAAAGTATTACAAATCCTCATTTCCTTCCATTTTCTATCAGGGAGAACTGGGCCAATAATGAGTTAAGTGCCGTTGGTCCATCTCTGCAGCAGGTGGAGCCGCCCGCAGCACTACACAGCACAAAGCAGCACAAACCAGCACATCCAGGATAAAGAGCAGGGATCTGTCTGTTCTCACTCGGTCAGAGGCTTTAGAAAACAGGGCTGTCCTCCGGCTGTGCTAATCAACTCTCTGATTTTTACATTTGTCTATAAAAATAAACAAAACGTCTACCAAAAAACACCAACAAGCCAACTGCTGCCTTCATTTGAACAGAGGGCCAAATAAGCTACAGATCATTTGCACTTTAGATAACGCTGTTTGTTCAGCGTTAACCGCCGTTGTATCTGGATCCCAGCACTGTTTATATTCAATTTAAATATTATACAACACAAATTTTTCTCAAATGTATCATCGCTGCAGCTCAGTGTTTGTTATCTTGCCCTACATCATCCGAGATATAATACTCCCTACAACTACTCCCACATTAGAGCCTCACGTCTACTTCAGTTTGTTCTACAACACCACCGCCTATAACTGAACATTGTAACATGAATGGGACAAGCTACTTTGATATATTTTAATATTTCCATTGGCATTTATGTGTTTGAATTTTTGGCGGGGATGAAAAGTTACACTGTTAGGCTTTAATTTACAGCAATACCATAGTTCGGAATTTACTAATCGGATTTTACTGCTTTTTTTTTAGTAAGTTTTTCAAATATTTTGCAATAAAAACACGCTTTTATTAGTCTATGTTCGGCCTATAAAGTTACGCAGTGGGGCTTTGACTTACGACACCACTTTAAAAAGAGATAGCGGCGTAATTGCTTATGTGTCTGACAGTAGAACGACGCCTCAGCTTGTGTTTTTCCCTTGCATCTGTCCCGGTGCCCCAGAGCAGCCGGAGGAGCGGTAACTGTCACCACTGGCCGTGTTCCAGGAGCCCGCTGCTCTTCAAACTGTGCCTTCACCTCCATTCATGCATGTGCAGCCTTCCCTCTCTCCACACAGGATCCCATAGCCGCAGCCGTGCTTCCATAGTCATTATTATTTTAATCAGTATTGAAACAGCAGAGTAAACAAACACTCATCCGTTTAGTGTTTAGACAGTGTGGCCCCGGACTGAATTCAAATCCACAAATGCTAATGCGTTTTATAGTCCAGGCTTTTGTCCTCCGGGGGACTCCTGGAGAGAGACGGAGAGGAGGTGTGAATGCGGACGCAGTAAGAGGCAGGAGGCTGTACTGTAGAGTGTAGAACGCACCTGCTCCTAACAGTCCATGGACCAGTACCAAATACATGGAGATACAAGCAGCTGTAAATGGTGTTTGAATGTATATGCTCAAAACAGTTATTATTAAGTACATTTTCTCTCAAAACATTTCGGTGATCAGTTGTTTGGGATATTTTCCTGCCTAAATGAGTAAAAATTAACTTAGTTTGAATGTATAACTTGCAATAACTTCTACTTATCTCAGAACACATCATGCAAAACTGACATTTTTTGACCATAAATATATCGTTGTCCCTTGATAAATCATCGTTCAACTGTTTATTCAAAATCATTCTACTTTCATGAGAGATATATTCATATGGAGTAAGGCTTGGCTTAGTAACTACTTAATTAATTAAAGCCCCAGTGTGTAACTTTTTAACCAAAAAAATGAAACCATATTTTCTTTTTGTGTGGTTTTAATTCCAATTTGGTTGTTTTTTTGCGTTGAAAAATGTGTCCTTTCTGTGACTGGTCTAATGTCCCCACAAACCTGACTCTTATTTTTCTTGGAGTAGAGCCTTCTCCTCCTTGTTTCCAGGGAAATTTTGTCCCTTTGGTTATATTCTTCTGAAGTACTGTTTTAACATTATGTTTCCGTGAAATCATGCAAGAACATTTTCTCTCAAAACATTTTGGCGATCAGTTGTTTGGGGTATTTTCTTATCTGTATGAGTAAAAAATGAACTTAGTTTAAAATCTATCTTGGCAAAAACGTCCTATAATTTCCACTGCAACTTAAAAGAACTTATCACAGAACATTATACACAACATAATGACTTTTTTGACCATGTTATTTAGTTTCATTCATCCATTAATCCAAAGTCGTGGTTCTCGTTCTCTGTTGTGTACTCTGTTCGCATTTTACCTGTATAGTTGCGTCACAGATAAAACTAGGGACTCATATTTGCATTTTTAGGCCCATAAACCAGCAGCAGACTCATTTTGAGGTCAAACTGTGTTCACACCATGGCTCTATTAGTATAACATTCACGTAGAATAAGGACTTAAAGCATTTTCTAGGTGTTTTTTCCCCCCGTAGCTGACAGCAGAGAGCGCTCAACCTTCTAAACGCCTGATAGGAAATGGCGGTGAAGTTTATAAAGCGCATTTTGCAAATCTAGGCCTCATTTTAAGTTAGATGTAAATGTGAGATATTAATCCCAATCCAACCAAAAGGATGTTTAAATAATGTTTGATAATGATTGTGTCTATTGATTGGAATCATAAGAAGCATCCTGCGGACTATAATGTATGTATGCGTATCGATCTGGGTGGATTGTAGCGAGCATAATTGTTACATTATCACGTCTGTGGCGAATCTGGAATGAACAGATTGGATGAGAAGCAGACAGAGAAATACTGTGCGTCTCCCATACAGCAAGCAGCACAGGTAAATACATCATTACATCCAAACTGATCCAAGTATGCAAAGATTATTCACTTAAAGCCAGTAACTCTGCATCAGCATTGCATCAACCAGAGTGCAGAACTGAGAGAGCGTCACCAATGGCTTGCTAATGTTATTTAAAAAGATTTAAAATGGAGGTAGCTGATGTTTTTTCCCCATGTACTTATTATTTTACACTTGCACAGATATATTGTAAAAGCAGCTCTTAGGGACTGCTCTATACTGTCTGCATCTCATTACAAAGCTTTTCACTGCCCGAGAACCAGTTATGGATTGTTAGCATGCTAGTTGTTTTCAATTTCAGTTTCAGTGTGATGGTAGAACTCCACGCAGGCCAACTAGCTCTGTTTTTCACATTTGTAAGGTATAAAAATCCAAGTACAGAGGTGTTAAAATATATATTGTTCAAAATATTAATCAATATATATAAGTTTTTTATACCATTTTTAACTCACAAGTTCTGCCCAGTTTGTCTGCCTGCTGTAGTCAGTTGTTTGCTCACTAAAAACTTAAGCTTGACTTTTGTTTTATTGTGCCGGTGCTGCTTGGGAATCTGTCATGAGCAGTCCGGTGCTAGTTTACTGCGTTAAGAGTCCACACTGCAGCTCAACAGTCTGAAGTCTCACCTGGGAATAGCTTCTGATGGATTTGTCCCGGGCTGTGACGGATGCTTTGGCCTGTCTCACAACAATGCACTGGAAGAGCCACTGTCCCTTTGTCCAGCCTGATGGAGTGCTCTTGTGTCCCGCAGGATGGATGGGACAGGCCCGCGACAGCACGGAAAGGATTGCACCTGTTTGGATGGACCCCCCGTGTAGAGCTTTCCTGTGCCCCGATCACCCCAACTCATCACTCATTTACTCTTAAAAAACACTATAGTTTCCATGTTTAATGCCAGAAACGTCGTAAGCAACTGATCTCGAGCAGATGTTGGTCAGCTGGAGCCCTTGTATAAGTCTGAAAAGTGAGTTAGGTAACTTTTTGGGGTCTACCACCTTGTCTCCATGGAGATGTTATTACTTTGCTTGGAATATTCCACACTACACCATATGTTTATCATAGTTCATAGAGACAACCAGGTATGTTTTTCCATGTTGTGCCATACTGTGGAACATTCCGGGCAAAGAATTTACATATCCATGGTAACAAGCAGTTGGTAGAGCCCCTCCTCCCACCAACACCACCAGAAAAGTTACATAGTGCACCTTTATGACGTGTACATAGATGATACAGATGATTTGTATATAAAATTTTAGCAGGCAGGAGCTACTCAGATGTCGACAGATGTGTATTATATTATTATATATTTCAAATTATAAAAAGTAAAAACAAAACTGGCACTCAAATATGTGATCACATTAAAAGCCTTTACCTTTTTTTTGTTACCTTTTTGTAGACTTTATTACCAAATGCAAGTAAAGGTTTTTTAATTATATCACGTGATATCATGATATTGCCTCAGTTTTGTTTTTTGTTTTACTTTTTATAAAATTTTGCCTGAGATTCAGAATACTGTACACACTTCTTTAATACTTACTACTAGTGAATCTCCCCATTTTACCAGCGAATCTCCCCATTGTCAGATGGACGTGATTGACAGGTGGAGTAGCCAATCAGGGACACACATAGTCTGTCCATATCAGAAAAAATAAAGGGGAAAATATCACAGGAGGCTGAAAAACATGGTGGATTTCTGCAGGATCAATGAAAAAAAACACTAAAATCTGTTAATCTGAAATCAATCAATGAGTTCCTTTGTTTCACATGTGTCACTGAAAAACGAATATGACTGCACGATTACATCTGACCGAGCTAGAGACGCAACAGAGGATGTGGGAACCAGACTGATATCAATCTGTATATAAAAAAAAAAAACAGACAGATATCATTCTGGATTTGCCAGGAAAGATTATATTGTCTTCTGACCTTGTGAGATTATGCATACTGGTGATAACATCATATTGTGAGACAGCAGTTCTCTATTTAATGTAGTTCTATGCTCAAACAGGAAAGCAAAAGTTAAGAACCTCTTTATATTATTAGTATAAAGCTTATGCACCTAAATAGTTCTCTAGGTTTAACAAAACTGTAATCTAACATCCATTGCAATTTATTCTCTTTTGAGACAAAGTGAATTTACACACAACCAAAAGGCCTTTAGTGAAACTCTGAAGTGCTGTGTCTCAATCTCACCTCCCCCGGTCCTCTCCTCGGTCGCCCACAGAACAGCACCATGTTGCAGCTCAGTTGGAGAAGGCTTGGACTGGTCTGTGTGTGGGATGTTGTGATTCAATTACTTTACCCCAGACGGCTACAGCTTTCAGACTCTTTGGGCAGCCTAACCTACTGTTATTGTAATAATCTGAAACCACAAAGAAAATACATCATTACTGGGATGTAAAATGGGACGTACCCCATTTTTCATGTCATAAAGTAAAGCTAGTCTTGCCCCAGTACAGATATATTGTAAAACCAGCTCTTAGGCTTAAAATATCTGTGTCTGTATCTGATTATAGGGCGTTTTTTAACATCCGCGGACCAGGAAGTAAGGCTGGTGCACCGTTAGCATGCTAGTTAGAATTGTTAGAATTACTTCGCTTTGTCCTTTGAAAGTTACGAAAAGTGTGTATAAGTGTTAGGAAAGTGAGGAATAAGGAATATATAGGGTTAAAAAAAACAAAAAAAAAAACATCAAATAGCCAAACTGACATATTCATTAATTTCCCAGTGTCCAGTCTTGGAGGTTTTTGACCTGTTGCTGCAGCTCAGTGGGAGGTATTGGCCACAGACAGTGCGGTTTTTCTTATTGAGGTAGCGTTCGGTCTCTGGCCTGGTCTGGGGGAAAAGTAAATATTGTATTGTATTGTGTCCAAAGCTTGACACTGACTGGTAAATTGATTTTGACATTTAATATGATGTAATAATAACCAACACTTAGCTGTTCTATGTAATTATAGATGAATGATATACACACAAGTCTCTTTTGTAATAGGAGACAATTTCGCAATTATTGTTATTTTTTACTTCACTTAAAGCCACAGTATGTAATTTTTAGCCAAAACATAAAAAAATACTAAAATAACTCAAAAACATCCCTCTTTACTCTGAGCAGACTTGCATCTCCACAAACCTGACTCTTACTTAGTTTCCTTGGAAATGTAGTTTCATTATAATCTTCTATAGTGTAGTATATATATATAAATGGACATTGGCTGGAAGTGAGCATCAACTCTGGCTCCAATTCACTTTCTATTGAAAAACTGTCGCCCCTTTCTCTGTAACTGCTGCTGTCAGGCTCGTCATTTGTGGCCTTAAAATGCTCTAACCCGCTCTACATAATGTTTTTTTTTCACCATTTCACCAAGATATGAACATTAATGACGGAGCCTCGATGAGCTTCATTGGACTGGAGTTGAACACTATGGCTGACGTTACAATAACTTATTCTACTTCTTTATACAGTCTATGATAGTATGGCATGTCGTAAGTATGGTGAATTACAACCTGATAACCATGTCTTTAATGTTGTATTTTCCGTGCCCTGGACCCCAAATCACTGCTCTCCTGGCCTCACTAACCTTTGCACACTACATTGGTACAGTTGCGTCACTATTAGCCGCACAGGGCCGAGGAGGTTAGCAGTGGTCAGTGCCAGCTCTCTGAAAACCACGGACTCTGCCTCTCTGAACATATGGGCTCAATTAGTCTGAATTTGCTCCTGGACTGGCTTCAGCTCATCTACAATAGGGAGCGGCAGAATAGGTGGTCTCAGGCCATTTGGCAAGGCAATTGTGGGCAGCCTCCGAGTTAGCGACACCGTGGTATCAGGTGTTAGCAGCAAATGATCCGCGCAAGGTGAGGCGGGGACAGCAGATTGGCTCGCTCTGTCCCCCCGTGTCCACAGTCGGGGAGGGAGGCTAAGCAGCCATGATGTACAGCAGGAGGAGGGTCTACTCATTAATATTAAAGGACCACCGTGCAACCTTTCTGGTGGGAGGGCTTCGGGCGAATTGTCTCAGGGGAGGTGTTGTTGCTTTGTCTGTAATGTTCCATGGTATAGCATTAAATAGCTTGTACCCACTATTTTCTCATGTACATATCTGACTCCAGTACAGACATATTGTATAAGTAGGTCTATATCTAATTATATAGCATGTTATTATCAGATAATCAGGAAGCGCGTTAGCATGCTAGTTGTCGTCAGCCTTACTGTCGCAGCGAAACTTCAAACTGGTGTCTGAAAGCTGTGAAAAGCACTTATAAACTCATCACAGTGAATAATGAGGATGGTCAGAATGCATAAGGTAAATGAGGAATAACTTTGGACCTCTACAAACTGTTAAAATGACAAGGACTGCTCTACAAAGGGTTTTTTTTAAGATCACGTTCATGAGTTTCACGTTTATATTCTTACTGTGAGCACCTCTCCGCAGATCTGACCTGTAACTTGGTCTAGTGGCATCTTGTCTCCATGGCGATAAATCATTTTAATGCAAAACTGCGGAATATTCCAAGCAAACCAATGACATGTCCATGGAGACGAGCAGACGGCAGACGCTCCGCCTTAAAAGTTACATATGGGCACTTTTATAAATCTACACACAACAAAATACAAAACTATTTCCATTCTCAAACTCGCGACATAGCTGATTTAACCTTTTTTCTTATACACCTTTCATTTCCAACTAGTCAAAATATTGTGCCAACATAAACCTTGCAGTGAAAAGAAAGCTGTTTACTCATATTACAACAAGCTAAGCATATTTGATTTGGTATATTTTGCAAGCAAGACATGACACGTCAGGACTGGGAACATTTCTGCTGACATGCATGTGCACTCCACTACTGTAAGGCAATATGAATATTTTGGCTTTCACGGAGCATCACGCCATCCATAATTTAAATATAGTTTATGGCTTCACCTTAAGGTCCGCTGGCATATGCTGAGTGTGAGTGTTTACTGGACAGCTACAGCGAGTTTGAAACCCACCAGACTACTTGTGTGCGGGCTAGTTTAGGCTTAAAAGTGCTACATCCAATCTTGAGCTTTTAACCATGCACTTTGAAGTTGTTCCTGAATCAAAAAAATACCAAAGATTGTGTTTTCTTTCATGCGTTTTTGTGCTTTCTTGCAAGGACGGGTTGTGTCTCTTTTGAAAGCTTGGGCCCCACTGCATGATGTCATCTCGAGGTCATTCAGAAAGTTCAGTTTCTGTTGTGTTTTTTATAGTTAATTCACCTTCCCCACGTCTTCATTTGCTCTCACTATGCAGTCAAACAAAATATCGTTATTAGCAAGCAGTTATCGTTATTACAAATTTTCTGCTTTCCAGATAGTATTTCTAAATTGCGCAACACGTAATCCCAACACGTAAATAATCCCAACACATAATCCCAACACGTAATCCCAACACTTAATACAAGTTTCAAAACTCAGAATAAGTATAGGATTAAGCAGTCGTGATAGTTTGAGTAAGCGGCTGTAGTTTTCAATTCAGAGGATGACTGACAGTAATTTAAAGCAGATACAGTAGCCACAGACATTTTTTTTTCACATAGTGGTGAGCTGCACTTAAAGTGGAAGCGGAGTCCAACCACATAATATCTAACACATGCACATCTGAGGGGGGTCAGCTGTTTTTGCGTTTGAGATATTTTCAAATAATCACAGTCTGGGATACCTCAGCAAAGTGTTTGTACCCACAGATGACATCAGCTTTCAGTGTGTAAGTCTTAAATGTAAATATATAACTCTCTCTCTTTTAACTTTTCTAGCGGAGGGTCACGTCTTGCTTGTGTCTGTTAAAGGCGCTGTAACAGATTTTTAGGTCTTACAAACATGAAAAACAGAAAGTGTTTATTTAAACTGTTCGCAGTGGTCCAAAGTTATCCCTCATCTTATGCATTCTGAGCATCTGAATTATTCACCACAATGAGTTCATAAGTGCTTTCCACAACTCTCAGAGACTAATGCGGTTTTGCTGTGACGGTAAAGCTAACAACAAGTAGCATGCTAACGCACACTTCCGGATTATCCAACAATAAAATGCAATAAAATGACTTATGGAGACCAGCAGGTGATGGAAGGAAATTACAAAACAGATCTTTGAAAAGGTAAGTGTAAGAAGACAGTATTTTTGAACAACAAAACTCAGGATATTTAATGAATAAAAAAATAACTATGTTTTAATGCCATACTCTGAAACATTGCAGGGCTTAGGCAAAGCATTAACATCTCCATGGAGGAAGGTATTGGTCCCAACACCAGACAGGTTACATAGTGCAGCTTTAAGTATATTTAAACGAATTTTGGAAATCCACGGTTTACAGTTCAAAGTAAAATCTACCCATCACCCAAATGAAAGTGCGCTCTGAACGGTGCCGATATACCCCCGTTCTGCCGACTCTGGTCACAAGTTGTTTAAGGGTTGTGTAAATTGGGGCGTCACAGTGGGAAATTGGCATGGAGCGCAAATGGAATGTCTTCTCAGTGGAATCAGCTCTGTCAAAACAGTCGGGATGAAGCCGAGAAAGAGAGACGCGTGTACCGGCACCATGGAGAATTGTCCTGATGATGCGGTGTATAGACTTACCCTGTTTTTATTCCAGAACATCAGTCAGAGCGGTGCATGCCGGGGTGATGCGGCCGATTCAACCTAAAGCTTATCAAGTTGTCATTAAAAAGTATGCTACAGTAATGCACTGAAGCTGATTGTAATAATGATTATATCAACAACTAGATGATGTGGTCTCCATCATTACAACTATTGATTTCATGGTAAATATGAACAGCTCTGCACTCCGTACTCTGTGCTTGATGAAGGTCTAATGCTGTTTTAAAAGTTCTAATGAAATTCACTTGCAAGTTTAGTTTGTGGGTATCTCTTCTAACACAAACTGTGTCTGCACCGTCTCGTCCCATGCCCCTGGCTCAAGAACTTGCAAAGTTTAATGTTAAATATTAAAGTGGAGTATGTAGCCTATGCTGTTACTGGACACATTCCTCTCATTCGCAGTATAGGGACCTGTTTCGTATAAGCTCAGAACCTCCAGAATTCACTCACTGAGCTGCAGAGGCTGCACTAGCATGGATCAATGATTGGCTGCAGGTGCTGGGGTTTAGGTAATAAGGATCAGATCTGAGCCCTTTTAGTTTAAAACCAACTTGATTTCAGCAGTTAAAGTAGAAACCCAAACTATTACACTGACCCGTTTGTCCTTTTTGATCTGCTGGATGGAACTAGTTTTTCTCTCTCTCTTCAGCACTTTTGTCTCATAACTGGTCTCTGGTTTAAACCCTGGATAAAGAGGAGTTAGCATGTTCTCTCCAGGTTTGATTGTGTCATCTGGGTGCTTGGGTTTCAGCCATCAACATGCACAATAGGCTAATTCATTAGCTAAGTACTGGACCAACAATCTCTCATAGTCAAAGGACAAAGGACTCTGGTTGGCCACAGCTCCTGACAGGTTTCTCTATGCAGCGGCAAGATCAAATTGTGTGCTTCTAAATACTTTGTGTGGCATAAGTTAGAATCTGTTGGTCGTATATGCTAACACTCTATAGCTCTTATTAGCACACTGACACGAGCCGAGCCAGAGCAATGATGTGTGTGAACCTCCATTTAACACTTTGGGGCAGCCGAGCATTTAGCCCGCTCCAAAGATGGCATTTTTCAATAAGAACTCTTGTGACACAAGGTGCAGAAACTCCAGCTAAAGTTAAAAAGGCCATTTTCCATGTGACAAAATTGCTTTCTGCTTATTTGGGCGCTGACATTTTCGTCCTCATGCATCATTTATGTGGCCCCCGGAACACCGCGGCTGGGGATGAGGAACACAGATGAAATTATAACATCCAGCGCTGTTTGGATTAAAGCCATTGTTTTTGTGTTGGCGATAGGTACCACTCCTGTCACATCGCATCCATCTCTGACAGCGTGCCGTTTATGGAAGAATTTTGGTTACAATGATGAATGTCACAAATATGCATGCGCAAAGACCGGCCCTGCTCACGGGTTATGCATCTTTTTTACTGTCTACTGTCCAGATTCTAGTACATTCATGGGTTTGAGTTTCTTTTGATGGACGCCATTTTGAGGACTACGGACCATTCAAAAGATACAGCAATTAGACAGTGCTATTTTTTCATGAGCAAAGACTGTCCCTGCTCACGGGGATTGGATCTTTTTTGCTTCTGTCCACATTGCATATAGATTTGGGTTTTGGGGCAAGACACTACTACAGGCACATCTCAATATGTTAAGTTTAAGTAGATTACCAATGAATGGATCGATATCAGCCTTGTTTAAAGTTATATGAGATGCTTGTAGAGCTTGTAAAGTGCAAAATTAATCTGAATTATATATTTTTTGTTTCGTTTTGAGTAATTTTTATAACCTTAACACTGAAGGGGCTTTATGCTCTACAGATAAAAACACGCTCACTATCATATACCTCCATGTGTCAAACGAGGGTTTTGCTCAACTAATAATTTATCTTGTAGTGTGTCTCTACCATCACATCGATTGGCCATGTCTTTTCATCCCACTGGCCACAAGGGGCACTACAGTGTGGAAGATGACTATAGGCAGCGTTCCATAAATATATTAGTCTATATGGTTTTATACTTGGTCTGATACAGCTCAAGATCATTCTAAAGCTGTTCAGGAAAGGTTCATTTCTATCCTGTGAATGTGACTTTTTTAGTATCACTACCTGCTCAAATGAGTATCTAGTTCTGATACTAGTTTTAGTACCTGATTTTCATTTCTTTTGACAACCCTAGTAATCTAAATATATGTCTCTTCCAAGCTGGTAATTCCTACACGTGTTATATTCATACAAAACAAAGGACAAGTTATTCAGTACCTGTGTATTTTCATCACCCCAAATGCCCATAGTCTGACCTGTTTTGGGCATTCCAGCAGCGCTCACGTCTATGGGATAATTCTGCCTTTCAACTGCTTCCCATTTATTCCGTGGCCGCGGTGCTGTCGACTCGGAGCCTGGATGAAAAGCATGCTTGTGTAAAGAAATTGAAATGAAAGTCTTGGTGGACCCAGCAGGACAGGGTTGCGCTGGTCTGGATGCGCATTATCTCGATCTCAATGGCACTTCCCCGGGATAAGATCTAATTCTGAGAGGAAAATGTCTTTATACGACCACCTGCTGGCTCAGCTTTGTCCCGGGATCACGGCTTGTTCTGGGTGAGCGCTCAGGGACTGGGAGACAGGAATGCACTCGCTCCCCGCTGACATTTGGGCTCTCTATTTTCTCTTTCATTCAGGTCCACGTCGGATGAGATGGTCGGCGGACAGTCCAGGAGGGTTCGGGGTGGGAGGGGCTGGAGACACTTCGGCGTTTGAGATAAAATTGTTATCTTACTGCACAATTTCAGTTACGGGGAAATGGCACATTGCATAAAGCCACTACTTTGTTGGAAAGGCTTACAGTTCAAGGCCTTCACTGCAAAACACATTATACAACTGACTGGAAGATCATTGCTATAAACGAGGATAATATTTCTGTTAATGCCTGGCAAGTCCAGAATGATATGACTATTTTTTCATACATAGGAGTATCAGTCTGAGCGAGATTCAGACAGTACTGCGCAATCAGATTTGTTTATTTCAGTGATGCATGTGAAACGAAGAAGCTCATTGGTCACGCATCGTTTTGGACAAACTCACGTTTCTCTAGTGCCTCACTCATTGATTCTGCAGAACTCTAATGCTTTCTTTTTCCTCGTAATCAGCCATATCTGCTTTGATGCGGAGATACCTTGTGTGTCCCTGATTGGCCAATGCACTTACCGTATGAATGCAGTTTTGTCAAGTATAGTAGTAGTACTGAAAAGAGACCAGCACGCAGTATTAGTAGTATTAATGTTTGCATCTAACTTGAAATAAAGCAATATAAATGAATAGCTTGTTTAAAAAAAAAATCGTACTTGTTTTAAGTTGTATTAAATCACTTACTAATTAGCTGGAGTTTGGTGCTGACAAAATCCTCTTCCGTCTCTATTTAACAACAAAGCTTAAACATTTTCCTCATGCAGTCTTTTCCAACTCCATTATAAAGCCCCTATTACTTCATTAGCCGTGGCTGGCCCGAGACAAAAGAGGACGCACAAGTGATGCTTTGTGTGAATGAGCTTTGGCTGGTGTAGAGATCCACTTAAACTCCTCTCTCGAGTGTTTAAGAGGGGCCCGCTGCCTCCTCTGGCCCTGCTTAAAGACAATACGGCGTCGGAAAAAAAAGTCAACTTGTGCGAGAAGAAAGAATCTCACCTTTTGTTCCGGGCTGGATAATGAATGCACGTCTTATGTTCTTGTCTGCTTGTGTGCTCAACATTTGTTATTCCCACGCATGTCATCTCACGTCAACAGCTAGCATTGTACATCTTGTTGAGTGTAAAAACGTGGACGTATATAGGAAGTAAATTGCTGTTGGCTGAGGCACCATCTGATAACCATAAAAACACCGGGTTTTGTTTTTTCAGAGCAGTAATGGCAGGATCCATCTGCAGCTCCGGCTCATAGGCCCAGGAGCAGGGTGTAAGAGATGCTGCAGCCCGGGGGGTATTTACTCAGCTATGGCTCAAAATACTATTTTTCTACAAATAAAACAACAATAAGGTTTGAGATAGAGTTGTACTTTTAGAGTCAAGTTTTGATAAGAGTTATATAGAAATACACAAATGAAATAGTCGTCCCTGTACCGTTACTATTTAGTTACAATGTATTTTACCACTTTCTGTCTGTTCGTATTGGGAATAGATGTTTTCTTTCTTTTCTTCACTGGTTTGCATCATTTTACCTCTGCTCACCAAATGTCAGGTTAGTTTCTCTGGTCTCTGATTGGACAATATCTATATTTTTAGTTGCTCTGGTGGCGCAGTGGATTAGTGGCTAGCATTCTCACAGCAAGAAGGTTCTTGGTTCAATGCCCTGACCTTTCTGTTTCCTCCCCAATCAATCCAATACATGCACAAATGGTCATGGTTGCATTTTTACAAAGAGCTTTTCCACCTTCAAGGAACTCAAAGCACTTTACATCGAGGAACCACTCACCCATTCACACATTCATACACCAGTATACACAGAAACTGAAAGACGGGTCAAATATACAGAGGACAAAGACAATAAAGTGCACCGTAATCTACCTTAACCTTAACATTTTATATTGCTTTATTTATTCACGCTTAGCCAAACCTGTCCTGGAGTTCAATTACAAATATGTGGATTCCAATCTGAGCTTTTCAAAGTTTCATGCATGGTGAGTGAAGTGTCTTGCCAAAGGACATAACAACAGTATCGACAACCACTTCATCACCTAAAGCGGAGGTGTCTAAACTATGGCACGGGGGCCAAATGCGGCGCTCAGACTAATTTTTATTCATCCTCAAGCCTTTAGTTGAACTTGCCCAATTGATCATAATCAGTACTTTTTACAGCAAATTTGAGTAATTCTACCAGTATAACCTAAATAACATCACATTACATTGTCATACAGAGCTAATATTAATATTTCAAGCCTTATTTAAAGTATGAAGTCAAAACTATGTTAAACTATGCCCTCCTTGTCGAATATTTTTCAACATATGGCCTTCGGTGAAAAGAGTTTGGGCACCCCTGACCTAAAGCCCAATTATACCCTTTGCTAATTGACTTATGGCTTTTCCAAATTTACTTTCTTGTTTATTAAAGGTGCACTGCATATTGCCATGTCTGTTACCAACAGGCCGAGTTACAGGTCAGATCTTTGGAGAAGCGAATCCACTCAGTGAAAATGCATGCTTTAGAAGAAGTTTCTGGTTTCTGCGGAATAGTCTTACCCGACCAACCAGAACCACATGCTTTTACAAACCTTTGACTTGAGGATGTGTGATTGACAGAAGGATTCACCAATCAAAGAGTGGCATGCTCCATTTGGATAAGAACAAACATAGCAGCTTACATTAAAAAAAGGAAAAAATACCACAATGTAGAAGGTACAAGCAGGTTGGGCAAGGGATTTTCTAGGTAAAGTACTGACATTTCCATGGAAGCAAACAGGCAGCGAACCCCCTGCTCAGTTCAGTCCTTGTTATCTTGGCCTATCAGAGGTATAATACTCCCTACAACGGAATCAGAGGTATAATACTCCCTACAATGGAAGCCTAACCAGACTGAACTAGACCGGAATGAACTATCACAATGTCATTCATGTCTCATGTCTCCGGGTGCTGGTACTGACGTAGAACTCCAGCCTCATGTCTTTTCTTCCAACTTTCGGACGGCTTCAGTTTATTCTACACCCACCACAAGAAAAGTTACATAATGCACCTATGACCAATCATCAGGAACATGTAAATATTTCTGATGATTGGTGCTTACCACAACAAATTGCATAGCGCTCGCATGTGGTTCGCAAGTTCCTTAATCTCATCTATTAGAGGGTGTGTCCGAACCACTCAGCCAATCAGAAAACCGCTCTAATTACAAGGAGTATTAATTAATAATCACATCCCACAGACCAGGGGCATTAGTATAATACGTGGCAGCTAACCTCAGAGCCCACCAGCCGGATCTGGGCACACTTTAGCCCTAACCCTAATTTGAAGTTCTTCTGTGTTGTGGGGGGTTTGGTGATTTGGGGGAACGCAGTGTTGTTGATGGTCCGCTTCCCTCCATAATCAACTTTGGATGCCTGGGACTCATCTGTCTTTTCTCCGAGTTCTCAAGACGGTGCTACTGTTTCGGATTACCTGGCAGCTCCCGACAACGCTCTCCGAAGATTCTGTCAAGCCCCCATCAATAATATTCAAATCAGGTCTGGAGGAAGCAGGAGAGAAGTTGTGAATAGATGTATTTGATGTGGAATAGGGTCTGCAGCAGCGCGGGCACACATTGTAATGGGATGGAGTGTTTTTGTAGGGCTGTGGGCGCATTGGGGGAAATGGAGCTGTGGCAGTGTTATGAGTGTTGTGAGGGAATCAGAATGTGATGTTGTGTGAATGGGTGTCTCTGGTGACAAGAAGACTGCAACTTATTTCACTTTTATTGGGAATGATTCACAACTTGAGTTCATACTGTGCATACAAACGTGACGTACAAATCCACCCTATGTCAAACTGTAGCTAAATCATATTTTTGTGTAAGTATTAAGCGAAAATGAAATGTGTTTTGTTTTTTGTCCATTGCTTTAATTCATTAAAAAAAAAATTACATCATACAGTTGAAACCAGAACTTTACATACACTATATAAAAAGACACATATGCTTTTTTTCTCAGTGTCTGACGTGAAATCAGGTTAAACTTTTTCTGTTTTAGGTCAATTAGAATTACCAAAATTATTTATATTTGCCAAATGCCAGAATAATGAGAGTAGATTTAAAAAAAAAATAAAAAAAAATTAATTAATTTATTTAAAGTAAAAAGTTTACATACATTTCATCAGTAGCCCAAAGGAAATCACGGACATTTTTAAATCCTCAATAGCTCCTATAATTCTTAAGTTATACTCACCAAATTGTGGCATTAGGTAACCTGAGCCTTCCGAGATTTTTTGCAATAATACCATTATAATTGTTCACTTACACTTTAACGTATCACTACTTAAACTAGGGGAAGTAAAAATGCCCTCATTTTAAAAAATAATGTATTTTAAGTGTCCACCATTTTCGGTTTTACACTGAATAGCCCGATCCAACACACGTGAAAGTATTTCCGGGCTTATGGCTTATGGCTTTGACCCATGTGACTCAAAGTACCACTGTAGAATGAGGGTTCGTTCCTTGGTGCTATATTTGCTCATATTAATGTCAGAAAGGTAGTTCTAAATCCTCTGAAAAAATGAAAGAAAAATATTAAGAAACAAAAGAGTTAAGAATTTTTTTCAACTGTCAGTGACTTTTGAGCCACCCTGTGTTTCGTACCGTTGCCTTTAAACTGTGTGACTTGGGTTAGATGTTTTGGATGTCCTTCCACAAGCTTCTCACAATAGTTGGCAGGATTTTTGAAAGGAAAAGTTTAGTCTGATTTCATGTCAGACAGTGAGAAAAAAGGCGCATGTGTTTTTTTATATAGTGTATGTAAACTTCTGGATTTTAACGGCACATATGTGATTCTTTTTACTTGTGTGTTGCTGCAGCACGAGCACTTGGCAAGCCCATCTTACTCAAAGTTAGGTTGTATATCAAACGTTTCATGAAGGTGAATTCCTATGTATAACTTTTGTATTTCCATTACATTTACATCATTATGTGGTCTTAGCATCATCACCATGTAAAGAGGAGGTATAGTTGTCATTATATGCCTAAATCAGAACGCTGAACTTAAAAGTAGGCCAGTCAGGTTTAGCTCAGATGTTTGTCATGTTATAAACCCTAGTCATCTGAAACAAAACAGCAACTTGCAAGTTTACACACTCAACAATGACTTTTAAATATGGTTTTCCATCACGTCAATATGGCCAGTAAATTGGTACCAGCCAAAACGCTCTATGCAGAATTTGTGATTTTTGCTAATGAAAGGCTATTAAAACTTCCCAGACTAGTTTGATAGCGAATGGTAATAACATTAGCATGGAACATCTATGCATGGCCAACCGATTCAGGCAATTCTATACACATTTACAGCTACAGAAATAGATTTTAAACAGTGTTATAAAACTCTCTATGCTCACAAATACAAATTCACTGGAAAACAGCATCGCTTCCTTCTCACAGTCCCGAAAACCCATGTGTGAGTGTTAAGATGAATGTGCTCCAGGCTTCAGAGGAGCCCTGCACGGATCAGTTTGCACAAAGCTCATGTTTAGGCCCAGCATGGACAGGAGTCACCGGCTACACTTCCTCACTGTGATGTGTGGTGCTCCCCTCTGCCCGCGTGCATTTCCTGTAGCATAAATAACACAGGATAATGAGGGGTGGAGGGGTCCTGAGCCATGGCCCCAGCTGATTGGATATGTTGGAGTGAAAGGGTTTGGAGGGTGCAGAGGATCCAGTGACAGACGGGGCTGAAGTGGGTAAAACGATCCCAAAGTAGACTCACATTCTGGGGCCTTGATCAGCTTCAAAAGGCTTCTGTGATCTGGAGCTGTGAGTACTACATTCTGAGTACAGGACGTCCAAAATTTGAGGCTAAAAAAATGCTTATTATAGTTAAATCAATTTCAACCCAAGAAGAAGAATGACTCATTTTATTGAGATATGAGGAACAGTTTAGACGATGATGAGACGAATCTGCTATGAAACTATTTATCCATCTACAGAATATACCCTGCTCAGGTGAAGACTTATTATTTCCTGAGGAGTTATTGTTATTACTTTGTCTAGTATGTATGTTCCATTATTTTATTATCTATGCAGGTGCCTGTAGTTATTCACTTTGTCTCAGAATATCGCATAACAATTTGTATAATATCCAAGGAAGAGTATACCATAAAACATGTGGAAACGCATTTAATAGCTTCTGTAGATTGTTCAAATTATTTCACTGACTATGAATTAGCATCTTAATCAGGCGACATTTTTAGCAGTCTTTAAAAACAGACTTGTGTTACAGAGACTGACAAAACAGTTAGGAAGTGTACATGTTTCAGTGGTAACTGACACCGGTGCAACAGTAATAATGACCACAAAGCACAAGCATACATCCCAAAGAACAGAACACATAACAACAGAAGAGAAAAACAACATGGGCAAACACAGCTCTCAAAATGTATTTTCACTGAGCCAAACTTGACCCTCTGTAGTGTCCAAAGGAGGGCATGATCAAAGCCCTGTCCACCACATGAGACCCCCTACCCCACTCCCGGCCCCAGGCCTGTGTGTACTGCACTAACTACTCTTGAAGGTTCTTCCATCACAGACTCCGTGGAACTTCTCTTACGCTCCTCACCTCTGACCAGGGCTGTCTGGCTGCTATGAACAACAGTTTGAAGTTGAAGTTGTTATATTTTCCTCTGTCTTAAATCACAATTGTACAACTATTATGTAAATAATACCCATAATATTTAAATAAGCAAGCTTTATTTAGCAATAATGGCACGAGACATAGCCAGCAGTCTTTTAGTCAGAATTTAACATTTCTTAATGAAGCATCACAATACACCAGAAGAACTCCAAGATGTCATGATATACCATGTAGCAGCTGTACCACTGAGGCACAACATGGTAGCAGTGTTGAGGGGGAGTGACACTCATGTTTCATTGCAAGAAGGTTGAGGGTTCAACTCCCAGGCTGCCTAGGCCTTTCTGTGTGGAGTTGTGCCCCCATGTCGATCTCAGGATCTGGAGATGGGTCCCGAGGCGCTGTACAGCAGCAGCTCACTGCTCCTGACAGGCTGTCCCAGTGGCACTGGTTGAAGGATAGAGCAAATGCAGAAAGTGCATTTTCCTCATGAGGGATTAACACTGTATACCTTAACCTTTACAGTATATGCAGAATATGTTACATGTGCACAAACTTCAGTCCAGTAACTTCTGTTGATAGTGTTGGAAAAGTATTCCCAGACTGACCACACTGGCCTCTGCTCTAAGGGTTTTTAGTGAAGTGTCCTTTTAAGGTTTCCCTTTTATTCTACATCAAACAGCAGGTGTGAGAGTTGTGAGAGTTGTGTGAGAGGGAGCGTTCCTGGAGCCTCCAGGCCTCCTCTCAGCTCTGAGCTCAGATGGCCGACTATGACCGGAGCTGGGTGTGAAGACGACGGCTAATGTCGCTAATGCTAAATCACAGTGCGACTTGAAGCAGATCCGGTTACTTTCTGCCACTGATGCAGCTCTAATGAGCCCTTTTGTTTGTCAGGATCTACATGTGCATGAGGAGCGGGATGGGGGTCAGGGGGGTGCAGAGGGGCCACAAGCTTTAATGTCAACATCGCAGCTGTGTTTACACAAATGCCCTCTGAAGTGAAGGGCCACAGAGAAAGGGGCCGCTATGAGGTCATCACTAACAGGACCCCACCCCAATAACAGAACCAGGGTTGGGGCTGTGGGGCTCATGTGTGGAACATGAACATGGTGCCGACACAGTACAGCTGTTTGTGGAGAAGTCAAACAACAAAACCAAAATAAGTGTAAATGATACCTTTTCTTAAACAAAGCCCAGATGACTCCGACTCTTCTAAAATGCACCTAAGGACAATGGTCTCATGGCATGTATCAGACTTACATGTTGTCTCTCATAGAATTAAAACAGAAGCTCTTATGTCCCAGACAACCAATTGTTTTAGTTAAAAAAGAAGTATAAAGGTCTACAATCTATAGAAAAGCATTGACCTTGTTATGGTAGAATTATGTCTAGTCTCATTGACGCTAACACGCATTTTACTGCTCTTTCTGGGTGTGTGTGTGTGACCATTGGTGCGAGGCCATGCAGCGAGAACTACAGCTCAAAGTGGCTCATCAAAAGCAGCTGACAGTTATTCAATAAGGGGACAGCCAGGGCCCGTAAAGATTTTACTGAGAAGGAGGCCTTATAAATCTGGACAAACACGCTCTAGGATGTCCACATGACGCTGCGATCAATAAAGTCAAAGACAATGCCGCCAAAGCACAAGTGCAAACAGAATGCCTCGGGGAGAGAGGGCCTGGAGAATGCGTGGGAATGAGGCTCTGAGCTCGGAGAGGAGCCACAATCCCTCCAGCTCAGCCATCAAACACAACACACACAGCAATTGACCCATGAACCGCACTCAAAGACCAATCGCTTGTTCTGCTAATGACCGCTTCCACGCGGACACCGTGCTGGTCCAAAGCCATCCAGCCACAGGAGAGGATCCAAAGAGAGCCAACGAGGACCTGGGAAGAGTTAGCTAGTGTCTATACCACTGAGTCTATCCTTTTTTATCTGTGCTTTGTAGTCTTTGTTCTTCTTTTACAGGAATTTGCCCTCTGCATTTGACCCATCCTTTAAACAGGGCGATAGCAGTGCTCCATACACGCTGACCCAGATCTTGTGCCAGGTTTACTTTAAGGTGCACCATGTAACTTTCCATCTGCTTGTCTTCATGGTTATTGCTTTGCCAGAAATGTTCCACAGTATGGCCTTAAACTTCTCTGACTCCATGGTACAAATTAGATCTGTGGAGAGGCGACCCTAATCACAGTAGGAAGTTTTGTTTTTCAAAACTTGAAATTGAATAAATGCATGTTAGATGAGTTCAATTCCAGATTGTGGAACATTCAAGGCAACACAATTAAAATCTCCATGGTGACCGACCACCCATTGGAAAGTTGCATAGTGCTCATTTAACCAGAGGATTAGCCAAGTTTGAAGAATCAAACACAGGGCACTCCTACTGTGAGACAAGAACCTTAAGTGCTGCGAGGTGTATACATGTCAAAACATACATATGAACTGCATTTGAATTTATGATAAACTTGACTCCAGAATTGTGCAGTTGCCGCCCTATCTACTGTCCCAAACTTTTCTTGGCCCATGCTTTACTGACACAAAACAACACACAACCCTTGATTAGCATTAAGTAGGCCTTGCTACCAAACATCAAGGAAGTCCAATCTGTGGCATTGTTAGCACAGTGTCTCCAAGTTAATGGAGACACAACCGCGTTCTGAACCCGGCTTAGTTCTGCAGCCTGTTAAGTTGCTAAGAAGCACAACTTATTTGCATTCCAATCCTCCAAAGCAGGCGGACTGGAGTGGTGCTTATGTCTGTGTGATAGAGAAGCTTTTCCGGCTCTTCAGCGAGCATCTGTGGGCTGCTGCCTCCAAAAGCCCTCCCCGCATCGAGAGGGAGGGTTCTACAGACCTGCAGTTCTCGCATTCAGAAAGGCGTAATGTGCCATCAAACTGCGACTGGTATATTTGGTGTGAATTCCAGAGATTATGTAGGTTCATATTTTTTCTTACAAAAAGCATCAAAGACAAAGGAGCTGGTGTCGGGGCTCTCCTTTGTGCGAACAACAAAAGCCTCTGTTTTTGATGTGTGCACCTGCGTCTTCATTCACAACATCAGAGCCAGACAAGCGCTTCAGAGGGAAAGAGCAGTCCTGACATCAACAATAATGTTTCTATGATTTTAGACGGGATAGACTGTTCACAGACAATGAATATTATGTGCAAATGAACGTGTAGGTTACTGTACATGTTATATCTGGGGAGCTTTATGTCATTTGAAGCTGTGTGGGCGACTTTTGAGACTCTGAGGAAAAAATAAGTTATGATTAGTGACAAAATGAGACTACTGCGTGCTGTTATAATAATATTATATATGTTTGTTTCACGTCAATACGAAGTAAGTGCAGAAAGCAGAGATCTGATTGGCTGTGCTTGGACATTGCACCCCAGTTTCACTTCACTTCAAAAAGCTGTTCTGAAGCCATGCACGTGCCCGAAAATATATGCATGCATGTGAATATTAACAAAGTGCTAAAGTGTTTGTGAGCAATAGGGACAAATTAGCCAGATTGGACTACTTACTTCCTCTTTCTGTTGTGTGAAAATCAATTATTTCAGCTTTAAAATGCGTTTTACTGTCCCTGTATAAAGACATTTACTACACAATTTGATCTAGCCATGACTGCTATTCTCTCATGGTCAGTGGCTGAACTCAGTATAATCACTTTTCAGATTCATGGCCAGGAGTATCTATCTCGGGGATAAACTACTGAGCACATAATGCCCTGCCCGGGAATCGAACTTGGAACTTTTTAGCTGTTGGGCAGGGAAAACTAACACATTGTTGCCGTTTTCTTTTAGATTAATATTTGTAACATTGATGTTGTTAGTGTTGCTGTTTTGGATGCTGTTGAATTTCATCGCCAGCATAAAGGAGAATAAGGCATTTTTGAAACCATTTTCACTTAAGTGCTGTGTTTCTTGTTGCCTGGTGTCTTGTAAAACTCCTCCACCACCTCCTCTGCAGTGTGTGGGCCCTGCTCTCTCTGACAGGCTTCTTCTAAATGCTTCACGCCCGCATGCCTGGTGTGTCCGACAGCCTTGGTGCTCTGTAAGGCCTCTATCCATCTCAGACCTTATCATGGAGCGCTCTTGTCCCTCTCCGAGCCACAGTCAAGAGTATTTTTAAAGCCCCAAAAATAGAAATGCAGCTGGAGAAGATGACATCTCCAAAGAGGGGACTGGCTGCAAAAATGTTTGTGTCTTATAGTGTGGACCGGTCTGCCGAACCCTGACATAGAGCCAGTCACAGCAGATAAAGACAGAATCCATCACAAAGCCATAATTCTGCGTTGGGTAAAAGCCTATGAATTTTAAACAATTGGAAAAAGTATATATGGCTGCACTGGAGAAAGTCATTATTTATAGGCGAGAGGTGAAATGGGATTTCTGTGTAGTGTAAATACATACATGCATGCTGCCATTTGGAGAAACTGGACTGCTCAGCGCTGAGGACAAGCTAATGCCTCTGGAACAGGCTCCATCGTTTTCCAAAAGTGGTCGGACAATTTTACTTCTCTTTTTGCCCAGTGCGGTGCATTCATATGGATTATGTCTATTCAAAAAAGAACATTTTCTCAAAGTTCTCAGGATGTTATTGGAGGAGTTGAATTCAAATGTTCTTCTAGGTGAATGAGATTTTCAATTTTTCAACTAAACAACAGCCAAGAAATGACTTTGTTGATTTACTTTTTTTTTGTCAAAAGTGGTTTGGGCAGAAATATAGTAAATATAGTACGTGATGGACCTAATTATTTGAAGATGTTTCCAATGAGCTTCAAAACATATCTTATTTTCAACCAATTTATTTGCCAATACGGTAAAAACCACAAACTATAAATATAAATGGACATAGCTCTCTAAATTCGCAGTAAGCCTCTTCATTTTGGTCTTAAAATGTTCGTAATAACCCTCTCTACATCTTTTATTTTGCTGTTGTGTCTGTGAATCAAGATATGAACATTAATAAAAGACAAATCAGTTGCCTTTTTCCCCGAGGATTAACAGCATTGCTAAACGCCTCACTAAATCAGCGGTGCAGGTGGGAAGGGGCGTTACCTACAACAGCCTGGCTCCGGATTGGCTGTTTGGTTGCTATGATACTCGTGGTCGGAACTCCAAATTCGCCCCTATAACTGCTAGTCTCGATGAGCTTTATTTGAGTGGAGCTGAACGCTATGGGTGATGTCACACTCCCTTAGTCCACTTCTTCAAACAGTCTATGGTAAAAACACAAACAATCTTGTAGCAGGTCAGAAATATCTTGAAACCAGTTACATATTCTAGGCCACATAAGCAATTAAACTGAATGCAGTCAAGACTACTCAAATCCTGATTAATATTCTCATTGCTAGTCACTTTAAGCGAGACGTGATATTCAATTTTTGCCGTGTATGAACAGTGAAGAATGACTTACTGATAGACCAAAACCATAATTAAACTCAGCCCATCCATCTGAGCCCCATATTGACTTTATTTCAAATCCAACTCCAAAATTTGTCTCAACTCAGTATACTGTCTGAATTTCATCATCTCGCTCTGAGTCTTTTACTCATCACTCTCCTGCTAAAAACCTTGTCCGGATACATCCATTTGTGCTGGACTTGAATGTGTTTTGTGTAGCAGACACTTCCCCATCTCTGACAAAGACATCAGCAGCTGACAGTTTCACAAAAAGACGCCAAGAGAAAAGAATATATCAGCCAACGCAAACATTGACCCAACACTGCGATTGCAAATTAGTCACAAAAATCACGATAGATTGACGGGTTCTAATCTCCTCATTTCACTAACCCCACGTTAAACTCTCAGAGCAGAGAAAGAAATCCTTGGGACGCGCGCATCTGCTGAAAGTAATGGCTTTTCATTGGTGTGATTGAGCAGTCAATAGGCCGTCCTGTCGGAGAATGCTAAAGCTGCCTCTGTGTCACTTACGTCTGATCCTGTATGCTGATATGTCCCAAGGAGAGAGAGAGAGAGAGGTACGACAGAGGAACGGAACCTGAAATCAGCCCCCTTATTTAAGATGTATGTATCTTATCTATAACTTTTACGTTTTCAAAGACGCTATATGGGTCAGATTTGTCAATACATCAAAACTGGATTATAGAGCTATAATCCACAGGCAGACATCAGCCTCTACTTTGAAACCTTTAGACACACTCTTTCACTCAGCCCTTCGTTTCATAACAGATGATGAATATAAAACTCCTCTATGAAAAAGTAGGTTGGCCATTTCTATCAGTTAGAATGGAACAACACCATATAAAAAGTATTTATAAGGGATTACTTGAAAGGCTGCCCGAATATCTTGCTTGGTGAACTTTTAATACAAGATCTCATGTTTGTAGAAGTCTAAAACTGGCCACACCAGAACTAAAATGGGAAAAAACATGCAAAACCGGATAGTTTGGTGCCACAGTAGCAACTTAATAATCTGATGACGAACATTTATACTTGATTCTGTTGGTCTTATGGTTTGGGGCAGATGGACATGTGAAAACTTTTAAGAGTAACCAGTGTGAAGTCTGGTACAGATTAAGGTTTACTTGAGAATCTGAAGCTGGGGGAAACGGGAAATGAACGAAAAGAAACAAAGACGCACTGCACTTTCACGATATGAATGTGTAGACTGTATGAAGCAGGGACCATGTGATCCACACCTCCCCGTCACACCGTCTAGACTGTCTCAGGAAAAAAACTTTTGTGAAGTAGGTGACAGTCAACTCCAAAGTATCTCAGGTAAAGTGTTTTTATTACCGCTGCTGCCTTCAGAATGACATGTTATTTTGACTTTGTGAATGGGCAATTTCAAAGCTTTGTACATTATTTATAAAGCCCCATTGGTGCGCAACTTTCAGCAGTATTGCCTCCACTCCAAATTACACCTGTCTCTCTAACCTGCAAAATTTTCCAAGTTTTTGCCCTCCTTGTCATAATAAATTTTGCACATTTCAATAAATCCCCCTGCTCCATCTTGCACTTTCATTCAGTCCCAAGGGCAAAAAGTGAACTGCACCTTTTTAGCGAAAATGCCAAATGAGTCCACTTTTGGCCCACTTTTACTGTGTTTTTGCAAATGAGCAAACGCTTGATAAATCTGGCCCTGTGAAACTTTTCCAGCGACGGCTCCACCACCACTGAGATGTGTTGAGACTGCTTTTCCTGAAATATTCGTCAGTATGATAAGCTGGTAGTGCTAGTGTCCACCAGCTATCTGACCTTACAGAACTGAAGAAGCGGCTTTGATGAGCAGCGAAACGTCTTCACTCCTACAACAATCTGTCCAGTTGACAGATTTAAGCTTCGTCTTTTGCTATGGATCAGACCTGGACGATTGAGGGATTACACCTCTCTAGCTTATTTCTAGAGATAGGTAACTTTAATGCCATACTATGGAAGTATCTTTACATTCCATCGCGCACGTCTCTGTTGGGACTCATGGAAGCTGGTGCATACATGTGACTGAAGCCGGTGGAATGTGTGCTCCGTGAGACGAGTGTCCACAAAAAGTCCAGACCCTCTCTCTGTCTCTCTCTCTCCAGGGGTGCCTCCAAGAATACTCCGAACGGCCCGATAGGATTTCATTGAAGACCGGCTGAAAGGGAAGACAGGGTCAAAGGTCACCCACCGCTGAATAATCAATTAAAGCCGAATTACAACTGCTACACTTATTTGTGAGTCCGCCGGTGATTGGTACAGCAGGGGGCAAGAACCTATGATTGAATCTGAAGTTGGCGTCAGATCGTATTCTTCGCCCAAAGACGTATTCTCACCCGCACTTTCAATAGCTTTCCCCTTTATTTTACAGGACTGAATTGCCTCTATTGTCATGCGTCCCCCTTTTGCTCAGAGCGCACCGATCATGTTAAATATTAATTGCGTTCCTCGGGGGATCGTCTATCAGGCTGAAATCAAATACAGCATAGGACCCGGCGGTGACAACACTAAACTGCGCCTTCTCTTGGCCACTATTGTTTTGTTCCAGGCACTTAGCGGGGCTGATGTGAAAGCCGCCACATAATAGCGCCGGGCAGAAAATGAGCCAAAGAAATTCTGAAAGAAACGCGCCGTTCCCTTTAGTCTTGGACCGAAGGGCATTCTGCTGGTTTGGTCGAGAATCGAGAGGGTAACTTACTCACCGCAAACTCCAAACAAGTCAAAGAAAAAGCTTGAGAAAGTAACTAAACACTATTATGTGCTTCAGTAACGTTTCATTGAATCTAGAGCGTAAAAAGTCTATCATTTGGATTTAAGATTACAAAGCTGTAGTTGAGTTTGTTTAGATTTTCTCGAAGAAGCTAAGGATTACCATTCCACAAACGCCAGGGAAATGAAACCATCACCGAACGAGGTCTAAATCCACTTTGGCGTACAGACTTTTGCCGCTCTTTGAAAACGAGCTCTACTTCGACAGAGTTGAAGATTGGAGGGTCACAGAGGTCAAGTAAGGGATATCACCAAAAAAGAGTTGAGAGTTTCCATTGCACAAACACGAGAACTTTTTTCTTCTTGCTAAAATGACAAACTTCTTCTAACATCATAGAGTTTCGGAGAATGATTTCTTTAATTCAGCAACCTTATTTCAAATCATGTGTGAATCCCACTATCCCATTATTTTATTTAGATATTACTAAAATAAAAATCATTGTGTATTATAGTACTGGATACCATTTGGATACAGGGCAGACTTGTTGAATGCTAAATGAATGTTAATGTAACTGCTTTTATATGTGATTCTTTGCTTTGGTTGCTATGCCGACACGTTGATGTGAAAGTTCCATTCATCAGTTACTGGTCTGTTTTTGGAGACGGCTCTAGTGAGTTGAAACCGCTGCTGTTTTGCCCTCGCTTTGGCACTTGTTACGGCCTACAGTAGCGCTTGTGTTCAGAAAATAAACAACCAGAAGAAATTTGATTGTTTATCTGGTGTTTCCATCCACCAGAATGCTACAATATTGATTTGAATTGCAGACCATTGCCATGCCAACTCCTACCAATCAAGAAGGAATCCTCATGCCCGAAACCCACAAATAGCTGAGGTCATTATCAATTTAGTAGAACTGGAACTTGCCCCAAACACGTATGCACTATCAATGCCAGTGAGATAGTATTAAAAACAGAAGATAATGGAATTTTGGTTTGATCCCACCTTCTGATGGACTCCTTTATGCGGTTCAAATGTTCTGGATCTGTTCTTTTCAAAGAGCCATTCAAAAGAGTGGGTCTTTTACTACTTATTTATATGACAGAAGCCAACGTGAGAACTCATTTTAGCTACATATTAATCACAGAAAGAAATGCCTGAGATGTGTTTAAAATAGTTCAAACTGAGAGTGGGAGAAATGACTTAATAATAATACTTTTTTTTTTTTAAACTAATTGTTATTATGATGGGGTTTTTGTGCACAAATCTTTCACTTGTGCCACCTGATCTACTTCTGTGCTGGTTCTTGTGCTGGTTTAGTGTTAATCAGTATAAAAATGGATAAAAATTGTAGGACAAGAAAAGAAAAGATTCAGTTCTTTTAAAAAAATTAGAGCCGGTTGCAATTTTTCATGTTAAAGAACCATTCAAAAGAGTCGGCTCGTTCACGAATGTCACATCACTGATCCCACCTCTGTGCGTTCACACGTGTCATTGGGCAAGATTAGTTGAGTGTCCCTTTGCAACTTGAGCATGTCGTGGTTTGCAGGACTGTGTTGTTTTGGCGCATATATCTGAAGTTGCGTTGTAGAATGGAATGCATTGTGTTCAAAGCTCAGGTAAAATCAGGTATGGAACATTGTAAAGGTGAAAACAAGCTTTGTTCTCCATTCATTTGTTGGCACCGCCGTTCTGTCATCCATAAGGTGCGTCGCCTCACACCGCGCTGACAGAAAAGCAGGAAGAGCTGTCACTGCCGTCCGCAAATGCAGCACTTTCCACACAAATTCCCCCCATAGCGGAGTGTCCTTGAAGGCCCCACCCTCTACTCTGACCCCTCCGGTCCACAGGGAGGGCTATACATTAGCACTACACACAGTTGAACCTGCCCCGGCCTGCTCCCTGTAAGCTGGGTAAACCTGAGCCGTCCTGACCTTGTGCCAATACCACTCAGACTGCTGACAGAGAAACACCCCCTCACGGCTGTCCACACTCCACTCACCTACAAGTATGACAGACAACCATGTTCTACAACGCCGCTGTTCAAAACCTTCTGTGGGCGTATCTGCTTTTATCTGACCTTTGTTTGATTGAAAAAGCACCAAATGACCACCAAGGTTTTATGGAAAAGCCAAATATGGTTAAAATGTCCATGTCTGTGTTGGGATGGGGTATGCAATTTCAGAAGCAGGATTTTTCACTTTCATGCTTCAGTGTTCCTTAAAACTTTTATCAATTTCCATGGTGATGAGCAGGTGATGCCAACACCATGTCAAGTATTGTTAAATGGCCCATAATATGCTAATTTCTGATCTGTGTTATGATGTTATTTCCTCGTCGAAAACATATGCAGAGTTGTGTTTTGTTTCATTTACATGTTTAACACACAAACCCTGCATTATTTAGAGTTCTGTTCCACCTTGTGAGGTCATGTGGTAATACAGAAAGTGCTCTATATACCTTCACTAGAATCATTTGGGCATTTCTGGATTTCCAATTTACTGTACAAACTGTAAAAGGTAGCTCATGAACTTGAAACTACTGCTTTATGACATCACAAAGTGGAACAGAGCATTTTGACCTTTACAGATGTAGACAGACTAATACTAAATTGTTACTCAGACATGTGTGAATTTAACAAAATACAACTCCAGTTACGTTTTTACCCCACAGGAGTAAATTTTGCATAATCTAGGGACCTTTAATCAGTTAAATAATCAAATATATGCACTATAAACTAATTTAATACCATACCGTGAAACCTTACAAAGCAATATATCTCTTTGAGGGAGCATACCTATGTTCACACAGCTCTATGTTCAATAGAAGCAGGGGGTAAAGCAATCGACCAGATAAAGTTAATCAATCAGGGGTGTCCAAACTATGGCCCGGGGACCAAATATGGACCTCAGACCAGTTTTTATTGGCCCTTAGGCCTCCTGTTGAACTGGCAATTGATCATAAGCAGTACTTTATACAGCAAATGAAACTATTTTTACCATCTGTGGCCTCGAATATGTTTTGAGATGTGACCCTCGATGAAAAAAGTTTGGGTATTTCTGAGTTAAATAATGTGCCTTAAGAAAGAACAGGAATTACAAAGTCATTGTCAAAACGGGGAGCCAAACAAATGTAGCCAAAAATATCTTAAAAAATAATGAATCATCCTCATAAAGTGCAGCTAATACCATAAGTATATTTGCTTGTAAGATAAAAAAACAACTACAAAAATGACTATATGAGTATCAGTTCGAGTTCATCTTGTAATTCCAGTCCTTGTAAACAGAGTGCGTTACATTGCGATAGAGCCGGGATTGGAACGACCCGTAACTGATGAGCCACAGTCGACTACTGCAGCTCCCCCTCTGATCAGACAGAGTCATTAGAAGTGTGCTGTGTGCAGTCACGGCCCGCGCCCTGCTCCTGACGCCCCATTTCACCGCTCGTCCGCCATTGTTTACTCAGCGGAAAGAGACTGGAGGCGGGCTGTCAGAAAGTGAGTCTGTCTGGCATCCGGGAACGCGCTCGGAATACCAAAACCGCACCTCCAAACCTGAGCTCGCTGGAGGATTGAGACAAGTCCGTGCTGTCGGTCACGCTCCAAAGCACTCGAGTGTGTGTGTGCGAGTTGGGAGAGAGGAGGAACGAGGAGGAGCGGGCATGTCCGGACTTCAGGAAACACCGGGATTTGGTGCAGCAGAGAGACTCGAAGTCGTGTTTTTTCACCTGATACTGTTGAAGTGTTGAAGAGCATTCCTCCGCCTGTCATCGCGTCCCCTCTTCACGCAGACCTCACTCCAAGTTTGAGTTCGGACGCACTTTGGAACCAGATGTTTGCGTCCCCTCTGCTCAGGTAGAGGTCACATGTATCAGTGTTGTTCCTAAAGAAAAGTGTAGTAGAGTTGAGTTGGCACAGGAGGTAGATTCATGTTTCAGACAAATATACTTTCAGTTAATAAAAATATACTTTCTTAACTATATTTTCCTGTTTCAAACCCCATCAGACACATTGCACACAAGCATTCCTGAGCATGGACCACAACGTTTCTGGTGATGAAGACCTGCATAAAAAGAACAGGACTGAAGCGGTTTAGAGATGCACCATGTAAATTTTCTGGTATCTTGCTTCGTGATGGATTTAAGACTGCTTTGACTGAAATATTTCACAGTACGCCATGCTTCTATATCCAAGGAGACAAGCAGATGATGCCACTCAGCCACTGTACAAGTCTAATTGAATAAATGTAAGGCAGATAAGTTTAATGATTGATTATTGGAAATTCTGGGCAAAATTCCAGTCAGAAAATAAGCAGATGGGGGACCATACACGACAAAGGTTGCATAATGCACCTAATAAGGCCAAAAAAACACGTTTTGTGCACAGTGATGGTGTATCTACCTTATAATACCACCAGAAGGAAAAGGAAAACAGGCATACAAGTTTAATGTAGTAAGCTAAGCACAATATGGCCGCTTTATATCTATTCTATAACACTGGCTGCTGATTGATGATCACAGCTCTCCCTGAAACAGATGCTCGCTCCATACGTCTTTGGTTTGTGTTTGTCTTGTCTCTGTGCTATGCTGTGTGAGCTCTGGATGCCGTGGGCGCTGCAGAGGTGACCCGCTGCCATGCTGAAGAGCGCTGTGCAACGGGCTGCTGTCTGACAACTACTGCACAAGCCTGACACTAACAAACACAGAGAGAAGAGTAATGGACAGGAGGCAGGGACAGGGGACAGCTTCCTGTCTCTCTTTCACAGACACATTAGGGTAGTTTGTCCCAAAGGCGGACTTGACTGAAGACTCTGCTCTGGGTATGAAATAAGGTATAGAGCTTGAGGTAGTGTCATCACATCTCAGAGACCTTCCAGTTAGCCTAATGTTAAACCAATGGCAATTCTGAAATGCTTATTACTAGGGCTAGGCATCGAAACTTTGCTCTAAGTCGGCACCCGACCAAAAAAGTCCCGTAGGTCCTGGCCAGCTGTCAGTGCTTTGTCTTTAAATGTACGCATCTAGTCAGGCTGCAGTGTTTGCAAAAAGTTGACGCCAAACTCCACCAAAATCCCCCTGCTCCTCAGTTCCCGTAAAAACGCACCAAAAAAGAACTGTTCTTCACGTATCTGTATGGAAAAGCAGGTGTCACTAAGGTACTGGTAGAGAAATAAATCAAATGATGCTCAGCCCTACTTAATACTAAATTTAGCATCCATTTGAATGTCTTCTGACACTATAATAGATGTATTTAACAAGAGTGTAACCGGCACTATAATAGATGCATTTCACAGTAATGTTCCAGCTGTATATCGGGTTCATATTGTTATATTATGACTGAATGTGAACTAAAGAACATCAAGGCATTTTTCTCACAACAACTGCATTCTCAATATAGAGCCACACATTACAACGGTCAAGGCTTTTTGGATTGCAGTCTATAGAATTTATGCTATGCTTGTTTCACTACTGAATTGTCCCAGTTCTTGTTTCACAGTTTCTTCTTGTTCATTTTTTTTTGTCATATTTGACTTTACAAATAAGATTTCCAAACAAATCCCCCACCACTCCCCACAGTCACATCTTTTAGTTGTGTTTTTTGACCTGGACAATATGACACATGAAGCAAAAATTGATTCTTGGTGCTATATCTTACAACAGCAACAAGCACGACAACTTCATTATTTCTGGGACAATAAAAATGGCTTGTAATTAGATGCAGACAGCACACAGAGGTCTCATTTTGACCCTTAGAGATGCTTTACAATATATCTGTACTGAGGAAAACCAATTTTTACATTATTTACTGGAAAAAAAAATGGGTACAGACCCTTTAGAGGATCATATTATAATTTTAGCATTCTCACGGTGCTATTCTCAATATAGGTCAGCACAGAAGTCTGTAATAGTGTGGTTTATCCAAGGACAGCACGCTTACTCTGTGTTTTTCATGCGCTCACGGGCCTTCCCCCAGCACACTGCCCCTTCAGAAGAATATTTGTTCTCATAATTGGAGGGTTAATCTAAAATTTAAACAGAGGTCTTCACCCGCATATGCACTTGAAACGCTAAACATGCAAATGCACACAACATGGATGCCAACATAGAAGTGGAACCTGCCTCGTTATTCCCTTTCCGCGGGTTCAGCCAGAGTTCACGCATCGCCTTGGGTTTCAGAATAAGAAGCAAACACGCATTTAATTAATCTATCATGAATTTTTCAAAATTACACCCTTTAATGTTGGATTATTATTATTATTTAGAATCTCTGGTTATGGGTAAATTATGGTGCGAAACAGGCACAGCTTGCATGCATTTTAATTAATCTCCGACTGCAGGGGGAGGAAAATGGCTTCTTATCTTTTGCCAAGTGTGGACCACCTACAGCAGAACAGCAGACAGCTCGGAGTGGTTGGCCAACGCTTCGACCTGGGCAACCACATGTTCTACTCAAACAGACTGGAGCTCCGTCACTTCAGACACTGCTAAAGATGGGTCATGCATTTTTATAAAGACTGTAACTTAATACACATGATGCAAATAAAATATATCTTTTGAATAAGTCTTTTGCTGAGGTTTTAGAAAGTTGTATTCTGTCTATTGCGGGGTGTTGCATTATGTCTGAACTGAAGCGACTCACCACTTATCAAAGCCCAGACAGGGATCTTATAAAAGCATAAATACAGACATTTTTGTTCTGTTAATGGCAGAGATGTGCCAGTACTGAAAACACTGTATTAGCGATGGGACGTTCCGGCTCTTTTATGGAATCAGAATCTTATGGATCCGTTCATTTCAAAGAGCTGTTAAAAAGACTGGCTCTTTTAATAGTTATTTCTATGACAGAAGCCAATGTGAGAACTCGATTTATCTACAAACTAATCATAGAGAGATGTGACCAGGACTGTGTTTAAAATGGTTCAAACTGAGAGTGGGAGTGTGTTTACCCTTTGAAATGATGCATAATCTAAAATAAAATGTTGTGCTATTACAATAATAATAATAATACTAATAATATAAAAAAAAAACAAAAAAACAAAAAACTAACTGATGCCAAATATGTTTTTTTCTGCACGAATCTCTCATTTGTGTCGCCTGCTCTGCTTCTGTGCTGATTCTTGTGTGGATTCAGAATCAATCAGAGTAAAAATACATAAAAAATTACAAAGCAAAAGATTTGGTTCTTAAAAAAAAAAAACAAAGAAAAAAAAAAAAAAAGAGAGATCACAGTAAGGAACCGTTTAAAACTACACTATACTTTTTTTTTTTTTTTTTTCATCTATTTGAGCAAAATGTATCTTGCACCTGTACAGATGTATTGTATTAGCAGCTCTTAAGATCAAAATAAGTGTGCTGTGTACTGTCTGCATGTAATTATAAGATAGTCTATAGTCGTACAGTCTGAGAATCAGGTAACAAGCTCTTATAAACTCATCGCAGTGAAGAATTAGGATGCTTGATATGCATAAGTGAGGAATAACCTACTACAAACTGTTTAAAATGAAGTAGTTCTATTTTTCACATTTGTAAGATGATAAAAATCTCTTACAGCGCCTAAACTAAACTGGATATTACTTTAAATTATTACTTTAAACCCCGTAAAAGATGGGTTCACAGGCCAGTCCTTGTACCAGGCCAATGTCCAGGTAATGGAGCAACATTATGCAAAATTACAATACTGACAATACAATTCAGAGAACATATGGGGAAAGCTACTGTTAAGATTGGCCTAAAACATAATATTTTTGCTTCCATGGACTATTCTCACGGGATAAAAGATGGCTTTATTGTATCCCAAAGCATCCTCTTCCAATTACGTCTCTAAAATGTTTGAATGCTTTTGATGCCAAGACTAATCATGTTTCAAAAAGAGAATTATTAGTTGCACGTTTAAATTAGCGTAATTTTAGTTTGTCTCATTCGTCGTGCCCAGAAGAACTTGCAGACTGCAGACTGTCTTGGGTCTTATAATGCATTTTTAAAGGACACATATTATCCATTCTTTTTTGTATTGCCTTTAAACATTCTCTTCAGTACCTTTGCGTTGGCATCTCATGTTTTAGAATTGTATTTTCCGTCAGTTTGTGCTCCCTTATCTGGATTTGGTGAGGGAATTAGCATGAAAAGAACCTAGCCATTCAGCCAGCTGCCCCTTTTGCAGATTTCTTCCTTTGACGTCACAATCCAGAAAAAAATGCAGCGTTTTCTGAGCCCTTAGACGAAGAAGACCTCGCAAACAGGATTAACTAAACAAGCGTGGATGAATGTGCTTTTTGGATGTTTTTGAGGGAACAATGTTGTAGCAAGGTCGAAAGCGCCAAGAAGTTTGCATAATATGTACATTAAGGTTAAAATGAGGTCATTATTAATAAAACAGTAGGCTCGGTACTTCCACTAACTCGGCTAAGCTCTCAGTGTTGTGCCACATGAAGGGCTGTGGAGAAAGCTGCAGCTTGTGCATTATGGATTAGCGGTCAGCTCATATTTAAGTGATAGAGATCAGGAGGTCAGCGGGTTCAGATGAGCATGTGGTTAAACAGGGTTAAATCTGCGAGTGCTCTGAATACCTGCAGAGACCAGCTCAAGACTCTATCGTTAGACCTGAGCACACATCTGGACCCGTACACTGCACGCATGTTACTAACCACACGGAAGGAAAAACTGTGTACTTATTATTGAAATTACCATGACTTATAAATTATACCATACAGATGTCAGTCCTGGACATGATACTCTGACTAAAATTGTCTTATGTGTGACAGTCGTATCGCACATATATGTATAATCAGTTCTTAAGGTCAAAATGAAGCTGCTGTGAACTGTCTGCATCTAATTACAAAGCATTTTATTGTCTAGTTATCAGGAAGTGCACATTACCACGCTAGTTGTTGTTAGGTTTACTGTCTCTGAGAGTTGTAAAAAGTGCTTATAAACTCATTGTGGTGAATAATTAGGATGCTCCGAATGCATAAGGTAAGTGAGGAATAACTGTGGATCACTGCAAAAGGTTGAGAATGGCATAAAACTATAGCCCATCTCCATGGAGACCAATGATGGGTAAGTTAATAAAGCGATACTGTTTTCTACTACTACATGCCTAGACTTAACCAAAATCCTAAAACTCAAGTTCACCACCTCACCACATACTGCGGACACCCCTGAGGACACTGTATTAGCATCTGCTACCTGTTGGTCACCTGTGGATTTGAGTTTGACACCCCCTAAACATACTGTATCGACATTTCAATCCCTACAATGTAATAAATACCTGTCCACACATTCACTTTTGAAAAACCCTCTTGATAGAATAGTACGTGATGAAGATGCGTTTTGTCTTATTTTGAATACTATATATTGCGCCTTGTTGTTTGCAATCTCCTCAAAACAGTTCTGTCAATAAGAAGTGTGTACAGTATGGCAAATTCTCACACTGATCTTATCATCTGTATCTTTGTGCACGCACTGAATAAACCAATATAACGTGACTTTTCTGCAGTTCTGGTACGTGGGTGCTTACATAAAACCAGCTTGTATTTTGCACATCTTACTCATGGCAGCAGTGTGGGCAGTCACGCTTCTGGCACATTTGGAAAACTGAAAGTACAATATTGTATGGAGAGTTTTTAGGTGAAATAAATGCTGAAAGTATTGTATATTTTCTCCGGTTACAGTTGCCGCTTATTAGTAAACTGAACAAGTATTTGACCCGCTCATGTTGCTCCGCTCATGCTGTTTACTGTCGTTTTCTGCAAATAAAACCAAAACATGTTTAACTCTCTGACCCCTGCCCTGGACCAGCAGAGCACCAGCAGAATACACACTTTGTTTGACTGAGACACACAGGCCGTGCAGTCCGAGGGGAGGGTGTGGGCGATGCTTTTAGGAGAGCACGGAGATCAAGTTTACCATACTACTAACAATGAATATGTGCTATACCCCAAATAATGGCAAAAATCCATGTTTTTTGTTGACTGATTATGGTCATATTTATTATTTTGCAAATCAAATACAGTATTGATTTACTGTATACCCTAATTCTTGTCATTAAAATATGGCACATAAAAATCCTAATCCTAATTCCTGTCACCTGATATAGATGGACCACTCCGACACGTGACAGGTCAGTTGTTTTGGCCATAAACATTAGAGTAAGTTGACACAGCTTCAGTTACCATTTGTCTTCTTTCTTTCTATCCCCCAAGATAATTCTATTAATTCCTCTTTTCCAACAGTGTCATATATCAATATATCAAACTATGAATACACTCCAGCCAAACACCCTATTAAACTACTTTAAAATATTTAGTTACACCACACAATCAACGAATGCTCTGTCTATGTAGCCTATAGGTCTGTTGTTCACTAAACAAGTTTGAAAAAGATGTGCAAGACTTTTTATTAGCTACTTTGCCTGAACCGTATAGTCTCGAATCCTCCTCAACTTTTGAAACTCTTTTTGAAATCGATAAGAACGCTTCTTTGGCAGTTAAAGTTATCTGACTAAAAGTAACATGTTTGAGCAAAAGGGGTCAGCTTGCCATCGCATAATTCTCCCAGGTACCATCTGTGGGCCGACAGTTCAAATTGCATTGTTCTAATCCGTCTAAATGAGAGAAAAAGCTTCTTGGAACACGTTAAAGCTGGGAGCAAACACTCTTCCATTCTCCATCTCGCCATCCCATCCTCTGCTATCTCACTTTCCTTCTTTTAGCTGTCAGCATTCCCACACGGCTGCATTACAACATGACAAACTAATCAAATGCCATGGGAACGGAGCCGTGAGTGTGGGAGCCATCTGCGAATGAACCGGCCCGTACAATTCAATTCTACCACTGCGTTTCTACTAATAAGTTGTCAAGTGGTGCGGTGGAGGCTCCTGAGCCCTTAAGCTCTTGCTCAAACATGATCGGGGCCGTGCGGGTGATTTGCAGGACAATTGGCCCACTAGGGAGGTCAAGAGGTCAGCCGGAGGTGCTTGTCCGCGCCCCTGCGTTCAAGCTGATACACAAGCAGCGCTAATCTCCCAGGCGGAGGAGTAGTGTCGGTGAATATGGGAACCAGGAGCAGACTTAATAGAATGCTGAAAAGAATGGGTGAATTTCATTTGTGTCAAAGTGTGATTGAGATGTAACTTGAAGCCAATTCATATACTTTGTATCCATATGATGTCAAATTGTATTGCTGTGTTTCAGATGATAAGCTAGTATTTTTTGTTGTTGGTTGTATTAAGGCAAGGCAAGTTTATTTGCATGGCATAATTCATGCACAAAGTAATTCAGAGTACTTTACAGAATCAGAAAGACAATTAAATTACAAGACTTGTACAAACAAATCAAAACATAAATAGTCATAAAATGAACATTAAAACAGAAACCTTTCAGTCATATACACAGCTAAACAGAACCGTTTTGAGCCTGGATTTAAATATTGTCAAAGTAGAGGCCTGTCTCACATCTTCAGGAAGACTGTTCCAGGTTTTAGCTGCATAAAACTGAAATGCTGATTCCCCATGTTTAGTCCTGAAGTTCAAGTCTGAGTCCATTATTACCCATAGATTTCCATCCTAATTTGAATGTTTTAGAGAGAGAGACTGGAGGTGACTGCTGACACTTTCTCTTTGTTTCTGTGGGCCAAAGACTATGACTTCAGTCTTGTCTGAGTTTAGTTGGAGAAAGTTGTTTTGCATCCACACACTGATCTGTTGGCAGTGTGGCAGAGTGAATCCGTATTCACCTGCTGCCAGTGAGACATAGATCTGTCATCTGCATAGTGGTGGGACATATTATTGTGTATTAACAGGTCTAACAGCAGCATATAGAGACTGAACAAAAGGACTGACCCCTGGAATCCCACAGGTCAGGGCCAACAAAGTACTCCCTGTTTTCTAGATAAGACTTGAACCAGTTTAGTGCAGTACCAGAGACCACCTAGTCCTCTATTAAAACGTCTATATTATGCTGTTTTTTGATATATGTGTGGCAATGGGAGTTCAAGGAGAATAATTAAAATAATAACTAAAGTATAGCCAAACAACACCACTGGGCACAGCCCAGACAAAAAACTAAAAGGTCACACAGGTCCGTTCTTGATAATGCAGAGGCAAGGTTCCATTTTTAACCAAATGCTTATTTTACGCAGTAATTTTGTTGACTGGACAGATGCACAAGTAATTCTGTATATTTCAGTAGTTCAGTTCAAAGTCCATTACATGATATAAGTGGAATAAGCGGGAAAGTAAAAGTTAACATTGGCCTTAACTGGCCGGGCCCATGATTCCAGCACCCACACCCCAGCTCCTTGGAGTCACATGTAGAAATAAAAAGGAATTTACAGCTAAACTGGCAACAGAGGTCTGTAACTTCAACATACCACTTTCGTTTCACAGGTACGCACATTGTGGGACTTTGACAGCGGCTTTGCATCTATCCTGGACCAGCGATCATGTAAACAGAGCCAGGTAACAGGCCACGACACTAAGCATCAACCGTGTTAGGATCAAACTAAGTTATTAAAGTTAACTAAAGAATACTAGGATACTACCTGGAGAGTGGAGGATGCGACGGAAAACCAGGGGGAGCCAGGAAGTGTATACGTCAGAGGACGAGTGACACAAAGGAAGCACTATTTATTGATTGACAGCTATCACAAAAAGCTACCCAAAATTGTGTCGTTGTGTTTCATTCACACGATCACACGTTTTCTTCTTGTGAAGTCATGTGATAATACAACAAGTGCTCCCACACCTTCAGTAGGATCATTTGGATAAAGATTTGCCAGTCTTTACTGAACAAAAGGTAAAATGTAGCTGTTACCATGAAAACTACTACTCATGACATCACAAAGTGGAACAGAGCATGTTGAGCTTTGGAGACACTGACCCATTAAAAACAAAGAGTTACATATGTGAATGAAACAAAACACAACTCCAGGTATGTTTTTGATGTGGTAACAACTTTATAACATGACTTAAAGCTCACATGAATCAATTTTGCATAATATACGACCTCTAAGAGTTGGTGGTGTACTTGGATACATAATAAATTATTAACATTTATTTTCAAAGATAGCAATAAGATAGTAATAAAGATGTTGACTTTATTATTACATGCTGACTGACTGCAGTGAAGTGCCTCTTATCAGCTGTTCTGGCCCCAGAGAGGAACTTTATTTTAACTCTTTATTTTCAAAATTGGTGTGAAATTTTCAAGGGGCAAAACCCTAAACTCAGAAGTTGTCTTGAATCAAAGAGTCTGATTTATTAACGCAATTGTGTCTGTCCTGTCCCTGACACAGGCTGTATTGCCCTAAGCTGCGTCAGTAACATCCAGCATTTTTATACGACGAAGATTAGAATTACATGAACCAGAAAAACCAGACCCGTTAAAAGAGCAGAGGATAAGCAGTTGGTCTAATATGCATCAGACAGTGGACGCAGATCACTGTGTACTGGATCTCGAGGTCAAATGGATAAGATATAACTGAACTAAGAGTTAAAGAGGTCTGCATACCAGTACCCAGTTCATATGACAAAGTAGAAATGAGGTAAAACACTGTAAGTAAAGATTTCCATAACAGAAAGCACACAAATATACATGTACAAACCTTTAAATTTTACAAAATGGGTGGATTTGTAGATATATCTTATGAAAACAGGCATATTAGCAGTTCTGATTTCTGTCGTTCTACCTTCTTCCACGCTGGATTACGTTACGCTGCAGAATTGTTCCTACAGTTTGCCACAACAAAGCATTAAATCAATATTCTGCAAACAAATGACTCATAAAAGATCTTGTTATTACCTTGTTCTAACCTGCATTTACAGCAAACCCGATCTTTACAAGACAGAGATCCTGTAATCACGGTGAAATAACCCACTGTAAGTAAGTATTTATACCGTTACAGTGTGTGGCCGTTCGGACCGGAGGAATGCTCTCTAGGCCTGTGTCCGTTCATGCTGCAGCTTCCTGTCAGTGAGCGGTTTCTCAGAATACAAATGCACCAGATTACGTGTAATTTGATTCGATTATACACCGGAGTTTGTGTCTCATAAGAGCGCCGTGCCCCGAGCCAGGAAACAAATGATATTCAGTTTGATATCATAGACTGTAAATGTTTCCTGTGAAGTGAATAAACCATTGCAGCGCTCATATCAAGTGTAAGTACATTACCGTATGTATGTATCAGAGCGAACGGGCCAAAAGCAACTGCCGAAGACTCCTTTCACGTTTTATGTTTGTGCGTTAAACCGTTGACTGTCTAAAAGCAATCTGTCTTCTGCTGCTACGAATGCCATTGGATTCTTACTAAGGCTGGACGATATACCCAAGCTCCTTCAGGTGGTACGCAGATTCCTCAAATATTTGCTTTAGATTCAATTTATTCTACATTTTTGTCCTCCTCTGGGTTAGTCCTTGTTTAGTATTGCAAATGTGTAGTCTTATTTAGACCTGACTTAGATCTATTGTTACTTGGAAGGCCAAATAGCTTTTTAGGTGGCAGTTGGAGTGAAAAGTTTGCCTTATCTTTGACTTTACTTCTGTTTATAGAGGTAGTCTTTTTTTCTCAATAGTGCTAATGGTAACTTTAGCTTTGAAGGGTCGCAAATTAAAATAATCTACATGTAAAACAATTGGGTAACTTATAGTAGTGGGGCGACTAGCTCAGTTGGTACGGTGCTCGTCCCTGATACGTAGGGTCATAGCTTCAATCTCGCTCTCGCCAACAGATGGACGCGAGGTCCTAGGGTGAAAGGTTAACCCCCTCTTCCCACCTGCACCATTATGGACTTTAGCAAGTGGACTCGGGACGGCGCCTAGTAACTTCAGTTCAATCACAATTCATCGTTGCTAACGGTTATGAGGGCGAATGGAGCCGAGGATATTAAAGCCGAGTATTAGCAACCAAAGAGTCCAATCTTAGCGAATGTTAAATATGTTGATTTACCACTTGACTTGATCACGGACACAATAGTGAATAAAATACCAGGATAATGTAGAACATTTTAATACCAAATTGATGACCAAATTGACGAGCAGCAGTTAGCAGAGATTACAGTTGTTTTGTTTTTTTTTTTTTTATAGAAAGTGAATTGGAGCCAGAATCGATAGAGTCGGAAGAGCTCCCGTGCACCTCTTTGGAACACGGTGGCTAGCAGGTTAGCTATGTCCATTTATATAGTCTAAAGTCTATGGTGTACACTGGTGCGTGATGTAAAGCGCTTTGAGAGCCTTGAAGGTAGAAAAGAGCTTTATAAATGTGACCAATGCGCCAACTTAATTATTTTTGACAGCGACCTCTGCTGTTATGTGATGACTCAGGAATAAGCGTGTGGGCAATATTCTAGAGGAAACTAGATGAATCGTATGGGGAGGGGGTCTGTACCCAACTGACTAGTAGAAGGAAAAAAAATGTAGTGTTTTTGATAAACAGTCTGCGTGGTAAATTTTAGAACTGCTATGAAAATGCATCTGTTCATATAAAAGCTTGAGTGGCAATCGTGACAAACTTTGGCCGATTCCACTTCGCGCTCTTTCGGGGACTCCTATCGCTCTAATAAACTGCAACACTCAATAAAAATATGGATATTAAGAGGCAAGAATGTGCTAAATCTCCTCTCCAGGCGATGAGCTTGTGTGAAAGATGGCAGTGTTCAGGGCTGTTTGCAGGTGATGCTGTGTGAAGCGCGCTAAGTAAACACGCAGGCTCTGATTTTTATTCCTCTGGTGCTCTGCTCGGAGGAGGAGGAGGAGGCCATATCGCCGTATGTTTTATGGAGAGACATAACTCTGACAGATACAACCACCGCAAGCCAGCCTCCGTCACTCCAGCACTGCTACTGTTGTGTACGAGAGGCACCGGCAGACGCGCTTCTCCAATGATTGAATAGTAAAAAAAGAGTTAAGATTTTTTATGGGCCTGTAATCTTTCGCTGGACGCGTTCCTTGAACTTATGAATACATATAGTTGGAAGGGACAGGGGTTTAGGTGGTCTAAAAAGTTATATTTTTATTTCGATTTGGGAAAGACAAACGTAGATAGGCTAAATCTCACTTTTAAAATATCAGGATATATATGGAGCTCAACAGCGAGCGCCCTCTCCTGGTTCTGGATGTAAATTAAATTTCTAAAAAAATATTATTAAGAATTTGAAAGCTTGCTCAGAGTTAACCAGCTACATGTTAACTAATGAGACCTATAATTGTATGTAAAATCTACAAACTTTACAAACCGCTAAGTTATTAAAACATTTCACCAAATCTTGCGTTTTACCCGTGCCTTTTGGACTTAAAACGACCCAACCGTGTTATGGATATCAGTTGCCTCGTAGCTGGCTAGCCTCTGCGATGTCTTTGAACTCTTAATATTTGAATTTTTCCAAAAGTCTATGGGAAACGTGAATGGAAAATACACTTTGGACTTTCTGTGTGGGACTGTGGAGCTCCATTGGGTGATAAAAGCTGACATGATCAATAGATTTTTAACGAATTACCATCAGTGACTTAAATGCAGTGTCAAAGTTTTAGAACGTCCAAAGTTATAATAGTTATCACATCGATCTAGTTATAGAGCTCAGGAATGGACATCCAAGCATGTGTCAAATGTTATCTTGATCTCTATCTTAAGTACATTTTCCTGAAGTCCATTTTCAGGACTTTGAACTAACCCAAAGATATAATATTTTGTTTTGAAATGTCAGGGCAACAACATGTTCTCAGAGTTTTATTCAAGAATGGCGACGTTCCAAAAATATACCAAGATGTACTTTTCACCACGTTGCATCATTACAAAGACAAACATGCTTTAAGAACTAACAGCCGAGCCTGACATAACCACCTCTACCACTGCTCACATGCAGGATTGATTTCCACTAATCTCTACAATCACATCTCTGGTTCTTCTGTCCTGCTTTCCTTGAACTTTGACCCTTCACCATATGAAAATGTCTTGCTTCATAAACTTAGCCCTACAAAGTGATCCGACACTTTTAATGCACTCGGCCCATTATAGCGAGGGGAAGTGTGCTTGATTTTCCATAATTGTTCCTCGCTGGTTCATTTCCTGATTATCATTTCTTGCTTATTTCAGTGCGGTGCAGCTCATTTAACTTGATGTGCATTATGGGACCACGACAGCGGAACAATCACGAACAACTGGAGCCGAACACTGCAGTCTGTCTCCACTTCTCGCCAACTGTTTGTGCTTTGTGAGGAAGTCCACGCCGAAACTCTAATGGATGTTAAAAATTATAATGTATTATGTGTCACAAGGCTGGCTGCGTTTGAAATGTGTAGATATTAACGCAAAAAAGTTAGCATCCAATTCTTTAAAACTGATGTGATTTTTTCATTAAGTCAGGTATCGATATTTGCACACGGTCCCTAAACCCTGTGAAATTCTGATGTAACATTGAATTTTATTTTGCCAACCACCTGATAAAATAAAACTCCTAGGCATGAAAAATATGAAAAAAAGCTTTAACTCTTATTTTCAGAAAAATATATTTTAAAACTAAAAATTCAAAATTTTAATAGGATTTTTATATGAATTCCCTCTGGATGTTTTTACTTTATTTCAAGGGATTTGAAATGAGATTTTCCTCCCTTTGCAGAGCTTGTTAGCACTTATAATGAGAGTAGATCAGACGGCAGAGGCCAGAACTACACAGCCTCATCTTCACCAAGAGCCCGGCCACTTGTTTGTACTCCAGATTGTTCAGAAACAGCTTCAGTTTGAATTGGAGACGTTTTAGGAAAAAATCAGTCGGCCTTTCATTCATTCTCTCAACATTGATGGCCAATTCTCTGTTTCGCTGGGCTGAAATCTGAAAAAGGAATTAAATATCACTCACTGCGTTCACCTGTACAGGTACTTACGAGTACCCTCTTGGCCCAATTTTGACTCGCTTCTCCACAGAACGGATCAGACCACTTTTTTACATGCAGGTCAAATTATGTCGGCGTTTTAGACAGGACAAGGCAAGCGGTGTCGAAATAAACTTCCAATGCCCTTTCAAAATAACTATAACACTACAGTCACTTACACAAAATCCGTTACATCCAGGAACTCGGGGGAATGAGTCACATTGGATTACGAGAAGTTTATAGTCGTGGGGGATAAATACACTTGATGACGGCAAACAGCAACTTTACAAGGGCAACTTAATGTGCATGGTGTGCACTCTCTCAAACTACAATGGTAAAAAGCCTAATTAACGCAAGCACCGCAGCCACAGCTTATTACTGGTTGAATGTTCCACAGTATGGCATTAAAACTCCTACCTTACCTTAAAATACATGCGTTCTTAGTGTGAGCAAGCTCGCCTCTTGAGATTTGACCTGTTTAATGTCATACTGTGGAAAAAAATGACCTTTCTATAGTTTAGATAAATCATCTTGACGGACCAGGCAAACTCCTACATCTCCCAGACACTGATGGTTCATTCAGTTTCTCTGTTCTTGGCCTGTAATCAGTCGCCCCTCTTCACACGATGATTCTGGCTCTGCTCTTTAGCCTGTGCTCCAGCTGCCTACCTGAGAGCGCAGTGGCTCTGGTACACAGCCCCTCAGTATACAGAGCGTGCATGCTAAAGCGCCCACCGCATCCAGGAGCCCCTCCGTATGACAGTGAGTGCCCCGAGGTGCCGGCCCCGGCCCTCTCTGACAGGCCGGTCAGTGGGGACACGTTGACCCCTCTGCCCTGTCTGTGTTTGTTTACCTTCCTCCGCACCTGCCTCCCATCGCGGGGCTGAGACGGAGAGCTCCGAGTGGACAGGCTCTGAGCGCCTGCCACAAGACAACCGGAGCCTGACCGCGACGCTGACCATACACTCCAAACCAGGCAGAAGAGACTGGACATGAGAGGAACACTGTCATCACCGGGTCATTTATATAAAGGAACATTACAGAACTTTACTAGCGGACATTCTGCCACCTGCTTTTCTCTGTGGATGTTAGAGATGTTCTTTGTCTGGAATATTTCACAGTAAATATATCTATTTCTATGGAGACAAGCATGTGAAGGCACAAAGCCAAGTTACAGGTCAAATCCGAGGAGAAGCAAGCATGTAACAATGGGTCATTTAAAGGTGCATTACGCAAAGTAAATGTTTTTACTTCGGTGGAAACAAGCATGTAAAGGCACTAGCTACAGCCTAGTTACAGGTCAGATCTGTGGAGACGGTAATTTTAAAGATGCACTATGTAATTTTTCTCGTGGAGAGTCTGCCACCTGCTTTTCTCAGTGAAGATGTTATTGTTATTCCACAGTAAACTTACATATTTCCCTTGTGGCAAGCATCAAGCATGTGTAATCGAAGTTACAGGTCAGATCTGTAGAGAGGCAAGCTCGCTCACAGTATGAATGCATGTTTTTCAAGGAAATTGAGCAATTATAACAGATAAATGAATGAATGCAAGACAGATGCCTTATTGTGGATAATTCCAGGCAAAGCAGTAATATCTCTGTGGAAAACTAAGAAGTTACATAAGTTAACACCACGATAATGGCGATACAGAAAACATTATGAAAATGACTAAAACAGTTGAGGACAGTTCTGGGCACGAGATAGACACACCGGAGACACTGAAAGAGATTATATAACTTCCACACATAGAGAAATACTTGCAGGTAATGGGCTGCAGAGTGGTGAGAAGAGCTGGCAGATCTTGTGCACTTATTAACAGATTGGAGACGGCACACTATCAGCTGGAAATCTCAAGTACAGTTTTACATAGAGGGAAGTCTATTTTTACGCCAGCATTGTCAGTCAAAATACTGTACTTTTTATCTCTGATTGTCATGACCTTCCAGTCTCTTTGTGTTTGTCAGTTTGTGTAGTTGAACCCATATGAGGGGCGTCCATCTACAATCAAGTCCCGGTTCTTCCTTTACTCTCTGCCCATTCGTAACTTATTTCTCATGTTTGCTCGTGAGCTATTTTCAGTTTCAACTCACCTGGTTTTCATGCGGCTCCTGCTTCTCTGGATCCCCCGGACCAAACCGCAGCTCCATACCCAGTTGTAAAATAAATCTGTTAGCTTTTACCTGTGTTGGGTTCTGCCGCAGTTTATGACACTAATAATATCATCAAGAAAGGGCTTTATAATACAGAGTAAGTCACCATTTCACAAATATTCAGACACCAGTGTGCACAGAGAGGGAAGATGGGTTAAGTGTCTTGCTCCAGGACACAACAACATGATGTCATAATGGAAGTGGGGATTGAACCACCAACACATGAGGTGACTGAGCCAGTGCTGCTCACAAGTTCACATAAAATTAAAAAAAAAATCTATTAAAGGGTCTATACCAGGAGTGTCCAAACTATGGCCCGGGGGCAAAATGCGGCCCTCAGGACAGTTTTTCTTAGGTCTCTTCTGCTGAACCGGCCCAATTGATCATAAGCAGTACTTTTAACAGCAAATTAAACTATTTCTACCACTATAACCTCAAACATCACATTGCAGTGTGATACAGGCCTAAACCGAATGTGTTTCAAGCTTTAATAATATACGGTGGCTCTGTCAAAGCTGTGTTTAAAGCACCGCACTGCATTGATCACTGGTCTGTGGCCCTCCGCTTCAAATATGTTTTGAGATGTGGCCCTCAACAAAAAAAAGTTTGGGTATCTCTGGTCTATATTATGCAAAACTGGCAGGACTCCTGTGTGTTTAAAGCTCACAAGAGTCCTCAGAAACATACCTGGAGTTGTGTTGTTGTTTCATTGGTTGGTTCACACATAAGTAACCTTTTATTATCAGTCTACATCTCCAAAGCTCAAAATGCTCTGTTCCACCTTGTGATGTCATAAAGTGGTAGCTTTCAAGTTAACAGCTGGTTTTTACCTTTAGAGATTGTCAATTCTAGGGCTAAAATCATCCAAAAGATTGCACTGAAGGTGTATGGAGTTTTTAAAACACAGTGGAGCACTTCCTGTATTACCACATGACATCGCAAGGTGGAACAGAGTGTTTTCCGTTTGAGAGATGAGCTGAACCTAAATATGCACATGTCAAATGTGTGAATGAAACAAAATAAAACTCCAGGTCTGTTTGTGATGAAAAACATTATAACATAGATCAGACAATCGTGCAATATGGGCCCTTTAATTAGTGCACAAATGTGGGCCTTCCCAGATTAATATATGGGAATGTGTTGACACAATTTAAAAATACATAAATCAAGACTCATTTTAAAGTTAATTAAAGATATGAAAAAAAAAAAAAAAAAATACTTTTCTCCACTCACCCAATACAAAAATACAATACTAATGTTAATGACTGTCTGAGGTCACCTGAAGCATAACCCCTATTATTTATATTCAAACATTTAAATACTTATCTCTACTTCATTAGGCATTTTTCCATTTTGGCAAACATGACATTCAAACGAGAATTAGGCAGTACAATAGACTTTGAATGCGTTTGGCCTCTCATTTCAGAGGTTAAAACAAGCGGACCACAATTACTCCAAATACGAATCTCACCGACTCTCCGGGCCCCGAGCTCTTTCTCTGTAGAGTAATTATGGAGAATTATTCCAAAGCAGCTGGATGTTTGCAGAAGCAGGCACGTTCTCACATTATAACTATTGTTTTGCAAATGCAGCTGATGATTGTGTTATGTGTGTGTGACTGTGTATGACCAGCACCTGTTCGAAACAATACACATTTTGTTACTCGGGCTCAGGCAAAGAACACTCGAGTCTCTATCTGGCTAACAGCTCTAGTGTTATTCAAATGTAGTTTAATTCAGTGTAGTGTGTTCATTAATTTGCACAAGCTGTAAAAATAAAAATAAAAATTAAAAATGAATGCTGCATATTGAAAAAGTTCCAATCAGAATCTTGATCCCAGTTCTCATGATTGTGTTTTTCTTATGACTTAAAGAGCCCATACTGTATTACACTATTTTCTGATTTTTACCCGGAGTCGTACTTTGTTTCACACATGTTTAACACACAAACTCTGCATATTTAGGCTGAGGTCTTCTCTCAAATTGAAAACACTCTGTTCCACCTTGTGATGTCATGTGGTAATACAGGATGTACTCCAGGCAAAGCTCTCGATTTACAGGTCAGTCTACGTTCCTACCCTCACCTATGGTCATGAGCTTTGGATAATGGTCGAAAGGTTGGTTGAATTTGGGCATTAGATTTGGACCTAAAATCAGATGTCCACTGCACAATTATTTTGTCTTATAAGATTTATGGACTGTAATTACTTAGAATAAAATTGTAAAACAGCACATATTTATACTCTGTGATGGTCCTGATCAGTCTTGGCTATGACCAAAGTTTGTCTGAGGGCATACACACGATAAATTACAATTTTGTGCCCCTTTTTGCCCCTTTTGAAAATAAGCATGTCATCATATTATCCCGGTGTACAGAAGCACCAGTTACTCTTTACTGTTACAGAACTCAAACAGGGAAAAAAGACTTGTATTTGTTCGGTGACAAGGCAAACCCCAAAATAACACTAAAATAGATATAAATTCTATCTGTGTTTGAAGTGTAGGAGCAATAAGCCTGGACAGAACTGTGGCTTCGATTGTGACCTGTTCTAAGACAGCTTTAGTGGCCCTGTGTCGTGACGCTAACTCAATGAGAGCAAAGGTGAGAAAATAGAGCCGTGCTTCCATTTGATTCTTGTGTTGCTGCGAGTGTGGTGTAAGTAACACAGTGTCATCCCCTCTCTGCCCATATATTCCCCCTGGGGTTGGAGTCAATACACCATTACATGGATTAAAACAGCCTCTTCTGTCCGCTGCCCCTCCATCCTGCACAGCAAATAGCTTCTGATTTTTATTCATGGCTTTCTATCACAGAAGAAATAGTTGGTAAAGAATGTGTCAAAGCAATTTACTCCTTAAGGCTAACGCACACGGAGAAGACCTGTAATGCTGGACCCATTGGAACAGATATCTGAACGGGAATTTAAGCATAGGCACTGACCATAGACTGTATAAAGAAGGGGACTAAGGGAGTGTGACTCCACCTATAGCGTTCAGCTCCAGTCAAATGAACCTCATTGGGGCTAGCAGTTATAGGGGCGAATTTGGAGCCAAGTTCCACATTTGGAATTCTGACCACAAATATCATAGCAACTAAAAAGCCAATCCGGAACGAGGCTAACCCTAACCCTAACCCTAACGCCCCTTCCAGCCCGCACCACTGGTTTAGCAAGGTGCGGGCGTTTAGCAACGCTGTGAATCAAACCTGGGAATGACCTCAGGGGAAAGAAGGTGCCTGATTTGTTTGTTATTAACGTTTATATCTTGAATCAAGGACACAATAGCTAAATAAGAACCAGCCTCATAAAGAGCAGGTTAATACAAACATTTTAAGACCAAAATGATGAGGCTCACTGGAGCAATTACCAACAGAGGAGTAACATTTTTTTAATGTAAAATGACCTGGAAACAGAGTCTATGGAGCTGGAAGCGCGTGCCATGCTCACTTCCTATTTGAAACTGGCTAGCACATTAGCTATGTTCATTTATATATACAATCTATGGTACTGACTTAAAGATACCTAGTTAAGAATGAGTGTGTGATGGATAAATTCAGAATATTAATCTTTTGGGAAGACTGCTGACAAGTTGATATTCTTTCAGTTAATATCTTGATTTGTTTCAAGGTTAAACTTCTGATTCGTTCCTAATGTATGTAAACCATACATCCTATGCAGTTTACATACTACATAGGACGTATGGTTTACATACATACATCCTATGTAGTAGAATCTCTGTATGTACTAAAAAGACACATACACTGTATGACATGTAATCAGGCAAATGTTTCGTGTTTTAGGTCAATTAGGATTATCAAAATTATTTCTATTTGCTAAATGCCAGAATAATGAGAGAAAGAAATACAGAAAAAATTTTAGTACTTTCTTAAAAGTCAGAATTTTACATACAGTAAGATTACTATGCATTTAAACAATTTGGGAAAACCCAGTTGATGACGTCATGTTTTTGGAGGCCTCTGATAGGTTTACTGACAACATTTGAGTTAATTAGACACACCTGTGGATGTATCTGAAGACAGCCTGAAACACACCGCTTCTCTGTGTAACATCCAACGAAATCAGCCAACATATCAGGAAGAGTTCATCCTTGAGTGCAATTTCCAGAATCAGTGAGCGGAGCTCTGAACTGTTAGTCTGAGGTGAGAGAAGTTTGATTTTATTTGTAAATGATACACACTCAATTAGCTCTTTCATTTTACATGTCACTGAAATAAACGCATCTGATTGCACAAACTGGTGGCCAGGCCTTTCCCCATGAGGCCTCGTCGGGCACAGTCCATAGGAGCAACGTGGGGCCATCCTCCCGTGGACCCACCACCTGCGGGAGGATCTGTGACGGGTCCGGTCGAAGGAGGGGGCCTCGACAAAAGGATCTCCGGACATGGAGACTGGCTTTGGGGACATGGAATACCACCTCGCTGGGGGGGAAGGAGCCTGAATTTGTGTGGGAAGTTGAGCGTTATCAACTAGATATAGTCTGCATCACCTCCACGCACAGCTGGGCTTTGGAACCCAACTCCTTGAGAGGGGCTGGACTCTACATTTCCTCCTCTCCTCCACTTGAGGAGAGTCCTCCTCAAGTGGAGGAGTTCAAGTATCTCAGGGTCTTGTTCACAAGTGAGGGAAGAGTGGAGTGTGAGATTGACAGGTGGATCGGGGCAGCATCTGCAGTAATGTATCAGAAAAAAGAAGCTGTGCCACAAGGCAAAAGCTCTTGATTTACCGGTCAATCTACGTTTCTACCCTCGCCTATGGTCATGAGCTTTGGTTAATGACCGAAAGGACAAGATCGCAGATACAAGCAGCCAAAATGAGTTTCCTTTCCAGGGTGACTGGGCACTCCCTTAGAGATTGGGTGAGGAGCTTGGTCACATGGCAGGAGCTCGGAGTAGAGCCACTGCTCCTCCATGTCTAGAGGAGCCAGCTGAGGTGGCTTGGGCATCTGTTCTGGATGCCCCTTTGACGCCTCCCTGGGGAGTTGTTCGGGCAGGTCCCACCAGGAGAAGGCCCCGGGGAAGACCCAGGACACGCTGGAGGGACCACGTCTCTAGGCTGGCCTGGAAACACCACCGAAGGAGTTGGGGGCACATATCAGGGGTGAGGGAAGTCTGGGAGTCCCTGCTAAAGCTGCTGCCCTTGTGACCCGGCCCCAGATAAGCAGAAGAAAATGGATAGATGGATGATTGCACAAACATGCCAACATATTCCAAGGACATTTTAGTTAGTGTTGATCACATAGGTAAGACAAAATCCTAAAACTTTGAGGAACTATTATCAAATGTACAGTGTTATTAAGACCGGGCAAAGCTGTGTGACAGTTAAATAAATGTTATGGTGCAAAAAGTGGATCATTGAGTCACCGCTGAACTGTTCAAGTGTTTGTTTAGAACAACTGTTCTCTGTTCAGTATACACACTGTATTTGATTTACTTTAACACAAAACAAGAAAAGAACCTAATCTTGTGTCTGCTCCCTCTCAATGATGTGTCAATAGCTTCCCTGAAACACAATTATCCGTTGGCTCCTACATGATCCTGGCGCAGAACCCAGCCAGAAGTTTGACATGGACTTGAAAACACGAGCTGGTGCAAGTTCTAACAAAACAACACAACTAACTTCCAATAGTTTTCACAATCCAATTTCCTGATTATTCTAGTGTCCAGCCCAAAGACGTGGCCAAACCGCTGATTTATGTGGCCAATTAAAGTAGTGCTAATACTGCGTGAGGGGATTTGTCGGGTATGCAGAGGTTAATGATAATCCTCTTCCAGATAAGTGCGCTGGAACCAATGGGACTTGAGTCTGCACTTTGTAGTCCACTTAAGTGTATGGACAGTTTAAACATCACATAGGAAAAAAATACTTCAAGATAATGCAACTCCCTTGAGAATGTCTCGCTTTATTTGTTAAGATTAACACCTGCAACATATTTCAACATAGAATTACAAACACTGAAGCTTGGTCTCTCTGGACGCTGATAGTGGAGTCTATGGTATATGCATTCAGCTGGTATGATGTTTAAAGATGACGTATTTGCCTTGCCGTGGTCACTTGTCCAGTTAGTAGTTAGGTTAGGAGTCCGGTTAGGAGTTACATGGTACATAGGGTCAACTGTCTGTGTCTTTGTATATAGAACACCTTCTTTATGAGGCCAACTATTCATACCTGTCCATAGGGATACTTAGAAATAGATCACCTAATTTTCAGCCGTCCATAGTCATCTCTCCATAGGGTTTGCTGTCCATTGGGTGCACGATGCATATGGTCACCTGCATGTATGGAAACCTGTCTGTGAGACCTCCTGCTTTTGTCTACATACAGTGAATGGATCTAAACTTGTGTAACATTAAAAAAAATATGTAGAAAACCAAATTACAGATGAAAGATCTTTATATTTTATGCTACAAAGTGCATGGGCGTAGCAGTGACAAGGCAGAGTTTGCATTAGTAATGAAATATATCTTAACAGCTGCTGGGGTTTACAAAGTTTCCACACTAAGATGAGTCTAGTTGTCTATAGCTACAATAGATGTTTGCATGATTAAGAGGTGGGATGCTGACTGTTTAGAGAGGCACTGGTTATGAATAATGGAAAGGAGCGCTCACGCTAACCAAGGCTGAGCGGAGGGCCGGCCTGAGAAAGTCTTCAATTAAACAGTAAACTCTCGGCGATGTTATCTGTCACGGAGCATGTCAGAGCGGGTGCAGGGCTGTGGGGCCGTGTGGGAGGGTGCCTCGTCACAGCTGTGTGCCTCTGGAATTGCACACAACACTCTGAGTCACTAGTGTTACACATCAGCACGCACTGTAACACCCCAGCCAAGAGTCATCACAGCAGGATATACAAACCAATGGAAGAAATGACCAGCCCCTTACGAAAGCCATTGTAAGTCTATTGGAAAAGTCTTGGAAGCCAGTACAGATGTCTGAGCCCAGGAGTTATAGACAAACTATGCATTTATACGCTTGGTAATTAGTTTAAACAATTGTCATAAAGTAAAGGCCTCTTGGTGTGAATAAATAGGGCCAATTGTCTTCAGAGGTACAGCATTGTCTGCCTCTGGGAATTCCTTGTTGGGAGTATAACATTTGCATCAGATTTTTTTTTCTTTTTTTCCTACAAACTCCACACTTTAACCCAGTGGAATGTCAGGACACCACCTTGTGCATCAATGCCTGTTCACATGACCTTTTAAATTTCTTTCTTCTTGTTCTAACTTAGGGCCAATATATTTAGTTTCTTGTTTTTATTTGTTTGTGTAGAGCATCCTTTGTCAACTGAGCACATGCCCTGCATCGATTAACTAAAAGACTAAAAGGCACAGCATTGCACTGGCAAATGCTCTCAAAATGATTAGGATTTCACATAAAAATATATGTATGGAGAGAGTGGTCTGTAAACACCTGGTCATAGAAGAGAAGGATCAGCTTCACCCTGTGCAGGTTTCATTTACTGATCTGATTTCTACCTTTAATACAATGCAAACTGACATTTTGCTCAGGCAGCTCTCTGCTCTGGGGGTGAATGGGGGGCTGATTCACTGGTTCAGAGACTTCCTAAATGATTGATCTCAGAGAGTGCACATGGATGACTCTGTGTCTGAGGAGATCATTCTAAACACAGGAACAGCACAGGGATGTGTGAGATCACCTGTCCTGTTCTCTCTGTATACTAACACTCTGCAGATCACAGGCAGTAATGATAAGCTCATCAAACACACAGATGATATGGCCAAAGTTGGTCTGTTTAACAGGAATATTAACATTAAATCTATGTCTCAGGTGCAAATGGTTGAACGATGGTGTAGACAGCCTCCCCTAATCATCAGTGTAGAAACAACCAAGAACAGTCTTGGCCCTGTTCAGTACATCTCTGTATATTTGCCTTTAACAGCAAAGAACATGAGCAAAGATGAATTTGTGCCAAATGCTGCTTGTTCAGTAAGCTTGAAATAGCTCTTGAAATGTACATGTATGAGCAGCACACTTAGTTCATTTAAATATAGCAGACGTTTGAACCTATTAATTGACTCTTAAACTGTGATGGGATGTTGTGTTCATCTGATGGTGAACCAAACACAGATTTCCACCATAGTGGACAATAAAGTCAAATTTAAAACTATGCATACAACATAAAGTACTAGTACTAGAAGTAATGTTATTAATGAATGAGTAATCACAGCTTATTTGCACTTACCATTATTGTTTATTCCATTCAGTCATTTGCAGCACTGGCTTGTGCACAGAAACTTCTTCGAATCCTTTTCTTGTACAAGTACAAGGTCTGATCGTAGATGGAACTTTAATCCCTTCATCCACCAGAAGTGGTAGCAATCTCAAAAATCACTGGTTCTGAACGACATGCCCACTTAGTTTTTCACTCCCATTTAAAAAAAAATTCTGTCATTGCTGTCAGTTCCTTGGTATTTGAATTGATTCATAGTTGTGGGTACATAAAATGTTTTTCCTTAAACAACTCTCTTTTGAACAATGCAATATGATAAGAAACAATGTCCTCACACACGTCCTGCCTAAGTGTGGAGGCAGGCCGAGCTGGCGGACATGAACATGGTGTAGTGTGTGAAGGGAGTCAGATTTGATGCCATATACACATGCTGTCAGTACTTTTCACCTCTGGATCGAGTGATTGCTTGTATTTCTGTCTATTTCACAATATCAAGAGAAGTGCTGTGCTTGACAAACGTTTTCAACAAAACCTCAATAGAAGCTGATTGTAAATTGTCACCAAAAATGGCGATCATTTCCTTCCATGATCTTTTACGTAAACGTCTGACATAAAACCCACAACCTCCAGGACTTTGAGGTCTTTTTATTAGCGCTTTGAAAATTTTGTCCATCACACATTTTTACATTGCTCTCTGCATAGAAAAACTAGTTTGTTGTGGACCTGCTGTCTGGCAAAATTTCTGAAAGGGTGAAGTTAACGACTAACAATTTGTTTTTTTTGTTTTTTTGTTTTGCATGAGCCAAGAGAATATACAACCGTAAATGCATCATGATGTAGCAACAAACCAAATGAATAAGAGTGAGATTATAGCAGTGAGTTACAAACACCTCCATCTGTAACATCCTAATAGTCACTGTCAGTAGAGGCCTTGCCCTTCCAGCTGCATATTGCTCTTACACATAACTATTTGTCAGACAAAGTAGTCATGTCAAAGTGTATTGGGACATATTGAGCAAACTTTTCTGAATAATTTCTTTTATTTATATAAGTAGACAAGAGGCAGAATAGTTTAAATTCATTTTAATCACACTTTTCCTCTTGTCCATGCTCAGACCTCCATTGTTTAGTAAATGATTTCTTGTCAGTTCCTTCTGTACTTCCATATTGGCTTGTGTCTTCAGTTTTGCAGTCGAGATGTGTGACTGGCTGATGTCATGGACATATTGAAAGTCCTCAGTGATGGTTTTAATGGTAATTGCAGGTAACAGTAGTTTTGCTTTTAATTTCAAATAGAAAACATTAGAAAAGCATCACACATATCAGAACTTGATTAAATAAACAACATTTCTGTGAATCCACCACAGAAAGCACAGATGTGATAGCCGGCTTTAGTTAGCGGAAACATAAAGTCAGTGTTTTACTTCTAACGTTAACTCCCAATTGGACACATCTTAACTTTCAGATAAATGTCACTTACAAATATAATTTATCCATATCATTTCTCTCTGTCCTGTAATATCCATAGTGCCTGCTTTTCAAATGTTTTGTTGTTGCTTATTGCCAACATCAGTGTGAACAGAGCTTTAATAAAATCCCACATCCACAATTCTAACCGTACGGGGAGCTGCGTCGTGCGAGCCGCTCCTCTGTGAGTTACGAGCAGTTTCATTTTGAGCAAGGCTTATTCATTCTCATCACATCCGCAAAATTAGCCGAATGTGAGTGAAATTATGATTTGTGCCAGCTGCCAGCAATAAAGAGAATACAATTATTGCTTGTGATTCATAATTATCTGAGTAGAAAGAGTGCTCTGTATTAAAATAATGCTATAATATGGCGGTCTATTATTGTAGGCAGTGATGTGTTATTGCTGATATGACAGTGAGAAATCCCCCTTGTGTTTCTAATGATGTGCTTTCTGAAGAACTGATACGGTCTCTGCTGCACCATCTGTGACTCCCACACGGCTCAGCCTCAGCGCACTCATATCTAATATTTTAAAATAAAACCGTCATAACCACATGTATTTATTGACCTGAAAAAGAGTCATGTCTTTCTCAGAGTAAATGCGCTCGTGGCAGAAAAGTCACTATGAGAAAGAAGCCGCTTAACTCACCTATTCCAGTAACTCCCTGTCTGCTGTTGGGTGTGTCATGTTGGCTGCTTCGAAACAAATGAGTTATACTGATAAACACATTTCCAGACCTGTTTTGTACTTTCGGGAATTGGCAACTTAAACTAGGCACTCCAAAACCAAGGTCCTGACTCAAGATGTGGAGGTGGCTTTGATCGCACACGGCCCCCTGACAGTTTTCCTAACAGCACTGGTTTGAAAGATGGGCCAAATATAGAGGTGAAAGTTGTCTGCAAGAGAAACATAAATTTAACACAACTTCCCTGCCAAAATTCAAACTTGGTATTTGTTGATTGCAGTCAGCATCTAAGGATACAGGAAGTGCCCCACTGTGTTTTTAAACTCTATACACGTTCACTAGAATCATTTGGATAATTTCAGCCAATCTCTACTGAACAAAAGAGACAAAAAGGTAGCTGTTAACTTGAAAACTACCACTTCATGACATCACAAGGTGGAACTGAGCATTTTGAGTTTTGGAGACTGACTAATACTCAGTGTGTGAATGAAACAAAACACAACTCTAGGTATGTTTTTGAGATGGTAACAACATTAGAATATGGTTTAAAGCTCACAAGAGTCAATTTTGCATAATATTGGACCTTTAAACATCCAATAATGCCAATGGTAAATGCATACTACATGTAACCACATAAAGAGGTTTTTTTTTAAATCAACAAAACTATACTTTTCCGGGGTATACCATCACAGAGACAATGTCCGTAAATGCTCAGTTATGCTTCTACATGAATGTGCTTAAAGAGCCAATACCTGATTTCAAGCCATGAGTCAGGAGCATGTTTTAATTTGTATTTTTTGCCCCTCCCACTCAGTCCTTTCTGTGATATTGCACCATGACACAGAAACAACTGTTTGGAATAGTGTCATGCAGTTGTTTCCTTGGCTAGTTCTTCAATCTCTGTGTACTATTAAACTTTAGTAGCTCTTGAAAATGCACCATGACAGAGAATCAAGTGTCTGGGACAGTGCCAGGCAGTGGTTTTCTCATTATTTATCGAAAAAATTTACCTGATTGGACAACAAAGGTCATCCCATCAGCAGTGGTGAAAGGTAACAAAGTAGTAAAGTACTGTACTGTAGTAGAAATTTTACTTATATGGACTTTACCCAAGTACATTTTACAGTGGGTATTTTTTACGTTTTTTACGTAAGAGGACTGAAAAGTGAAAAGTACTTTTCATATGATGAGATTTATTTTTTACCATGTTTGTGTTAGAAACTAAGTAAAGCTAAAAAAAAAAAAAGGAAAATACAGTGGTCCCTTGTTTTTTCGTGGGGGTTATGTTCTAAAAAATAACCCGCAATAGGTGAAATTCACTAAGTAGTCAGCATTATTTTTTTTTTTATTATTATGTTTTAAGGCTGTAAAACCCCTCACCACACACTTTATACACTTTTCTCAAACAGGTATTAACATTCTCTCACATTTCTCTCTTGTTTAAACACTCTCAAAGTTCAAACCTTCGTATATTATATCCCTCTTCCTCGGTGATCACTTTAAATGTGTTGTTCACGTGCCTCTGCTGCAGCTGCAGAGGCGCTTCTCTGTGCACAGAAACACTTAAGTCCAAAGCATTTCTGAAATTTGTTGGTGCATATCTTTTCATCGACATTGTGAATTTTGTCGGGGAGAAAACTTGCAAACATACAGCACTTAAGAGTCACACTGCGATCGAACATTTATGTAAATATGTCTGAACACATTTTGTACAGGACAGGAGACATGGCACGGAGGAGATTGATACAGTCCCTTAGCCAATCAGGAGGCAGAACACAATGAGCAAAAAAAAAAAGCATGTGAAATTACACAAAAAAAAAATCTGAGAAACAGCGAGGGCGCAAAATGTGAACCGCGATATAGCAAGGGACAACTATAATTTCTATTGCGACTGTTTAATCAATATAACTACATATGACACTTTACAAATTAACAACGCTTGTGTGAAATACTTTTATCTTTTACTCAAAGTACATTTTAAACAGGTACTTAAATAGTTTTACTTCAGTAGATTTTTTCATATGATAGAAGATATGATACATTTAAATCCGGCACAGGCCCTTTGAAATAATAAACCAGGAAACATACCCGTTCCCTTCTATATCTGTTGGTCAAACTGGGCTTCGTTCCTCTTGTGTACTGTGACGCTGTGTTTAGGTTGTGTTGTTGTAGGTCAGGGGGCGGGCGTGGGCTCTCCTCTGTGTCACATCTCTCACCAGCCCCACCTTGTCCCAAACCTGTTGTGTGTTTCCTGTAGCTTCTTTCACTGGCTGATGGCTATCTCCACTGCATTCTTTCTTTTCAGATGCTGTCACTGAGGCAAGCGCTCCGTGTGTGTCCCGGGCCGGTTCGTGCTCATTTGTTTGGAACAGAGCAGAACTCACGCGGTCGCCTGTCACACACCATCACCATCTGTAGAAGAGGAACAGGACTAAGCAGTGTGGACGTGTCATCACTGCTCTGTGTCAAAGCCTTATCTACCTGTCCATCTCATAAAGTGTCTGACAACTGAGGAGGTGTTTTTACCATGAACAGTCCAGTAAGCTCTGTTGTGATCACGTTTTCCTTGTCATTAAAAAGTACTTTGAGCAGACAGCCGAAAGCATGACCAGACTAGTTCGAATTGCGTAGACAGAAGTATGACTTAATCCCGAGACAAGCAGATTAGTGAGTGACGTCTCCATTAGTGTAGCCAAAAATGTTCAAAATGTACCTCAACATAACCATGCTAGCAGTCTGGGTTTTCTACTTTAAAGTGTAATTGCCACTTCACCAATTTTCTCTGTGCCTTCTTTCCCCGAGGTTGCTCCCACTTGCTTTAGCAACAGGTTTGATTGACAGCATCCCGACCCCTGTTAAACCAGCAGTGCAGTCGGGACAGGGCTTTACCTTCAACAGCCTCGCTCCGGATTGGCTCTTTGGTTGCTATGATACTCCAAATTCCTATTCCTATAACCGCTAGCCTCGATGAGCTTCATTTGACTGGAGCCGAACGCCATGGGTGATGTCACGCTAAGGTGCACTATGGGTCTGCTCAAAAATATGGCGAAAAAACAGGAATTCTTATGGTCAGTAGTCTCCTCTCCACAGATCTGACCTGTAATTTGGCCTGGTGGTGTCATCTGCTTGTCTCCATGGAGCATAGAATTTCCACCTTTGAATAAAATACAACAAAAATAACGTAATTAGTTGGAAGATTATGGCCATATAAAGTGTGAGGACACCCAGTTTAGTTTAACTTCTTAGTCTAAGCTAATCAAAAAGTTTCAGGTCACAATATTCATGGGTGTAGAGAACAAAAGTGTTAAAATATATTGTCTTCTAACCCCTTCTATAGTCTTCATTACAAAGTCACAAAAATGAACCTCCGCGACCCGGCCCTAGATAAGCCGAAGAAAATGGATGGATAAATGAACTCACCCTCCAACTCTTTTGCCACTTTACTACTTCTTTAGCAAACTTTGGAAGTGCAAAGTATAGAAAAAATAGCCTGCTTTAAAGGTCTCTGCGCTGGGATGAGTTAGCGGCCGGCGGGACGGTTCTTCAGCGCGGACAGATTGGTGTGAAACCTAATCAGGCTTTTAGCGGTCCCCCGAGGGCCGCACTAATGATGGCCCCGACCTTTGACCCCTCTGCACTGGTTCTACTATCACTTACTATCACTCAGAGCGCGCTGTGTGGGAGCTGCTGTTACCGGGCTGAACCTAAGCAGTCCTCTGAGGGCTAACTCAAAAAAAGAGCAGCTACTGTATGGAAGTGGTGGTGGACTTTATGACAGGACGAAGCGAAATGACAAAGAGAGCTGTTAGCTTTACCGTGGCAACAAAACTCCACTCTGGCCTCTAAATGTTAGTACATGTGTTAGGAAAGTGAGGAAGAACTTGCATACTTACACAACTAGTTCTGTTTTTCATGAACTTTAATCATGTAAAGCACCTTTAACATAGTTTATTAAACTCTTGAGGGATTTATCTGCAGTTCTTGACCTAGACTGGGTCAGGATCACCTTAACTGGAGATTTTAACTGTCGTGCATGTTTTGGGTACATGCATTGGTTTATAATTGTGTATAAACTATGGGAATATGATATAAACTATTACAAATATGCAAAAACGTGGTTACTTATTTTACATGTTCTTAAAACCATTGCATTTGAAAATAGAATAACTGGGAAAGTATAGCATGTGTAACTGTTTTAAAATGGATGTGAATTTGATTTATGAACAACGGAAAAATAATATTGTGCTCGCTCTGATGTAAAATGAGCCTCAGTAAACATATGGCTGTGGCTTGTGTTTAAACATTGACTTACATAATATATTGCAGCCTGTCCTTGGTAACACTGCGTTGGTGTGCTGTTGCTGTGTGTCGTACAGGGATGTGAGCTGCATACAGACAGACACTGAAGCATGTTTAGGCCCCTCTCAGCATGTCTGTGCAGGGGGGGACACAGGAGCCTTGTTTTCTAGCCTCAGGTCTCAGATAGACCCATCCCCAGGCATGCTCCAGTCCCCAGTCCCCTCTCTCTGTCTGCTCCTGCTGCTGCTGCTGAGCCCGCTACTGTCTCAACACCACCAGCTCCGTCTGATGTGATTATCCTGAAAATGTGCTAATGTGGCAGTGACACTGATGACTGGCCCGAGGGTGTAAAAAACAATCAATGTGCAAAACCACTGCAGGGAACAAACAGTGTAGTTCTGCTCAGCATTTCATAGCAGCGTGTGGAAATGTGTTTTCATATTTGTCAGCGAGCGTCATTTGTGTCAGGCCTCTGTTGACATAATCATTTCACAGCGCTCCCATGTGCACTGCATTAGAGGATTGTAAATGATAGGAATTAAAAGGAAAAACCCATTAAAGAATCTATTTTAGGACATATGTGATCCAAAAGATCCATGTCTGATAACCTGGTTTGAATTTACGGCAGAGGCAGCTTCACAGAACAGCAGCTGCGCTCTCTACACAGACAGCATGTTTCTTCTAGTAGACCAGAAAATCATGTATGTGATCTGGCCACAGAGGAGTTCACTTTAAAGAGCGGTATTGCACTTCTATGGGGTATTGATTGCTAACTTACATATGACATACCAACATCATGATGTTACCTTTTACCTGTTACCTGTTTTGACATGTTTAAAAAGTTTGATTTTCATTTTTGAGTGCCCCTCCCCTCCTTAGTCACTTTCCCTTCAGAGCGTTATCACGACACCATCAGTGTGCATCATGCTAATGAAACTACTGCACATCACATCAGGGTGTGAAGTTAATAATAATAATTCCTTACCCTTGTAATGCGCTTTATCAAAGCCTCTCAAAGCACTACACTGAAGTCATTATTCATTCACTCCACACTTGGTGATGGTAAACTACTATTGTAGCCACAGCTGCCCTGGGGCAGACTGACGGAAGCGAGGCTGCCAGTTTGCGCCATCGGCCCCTCCGACCACCACCGATCATTCACACACACCACTTTATACTAGGCAATGTGGGTGAAGTGTCTTGCCTAAGGACACAACAACAGCAGAACTTGGTCAGAGCGGGACTAATCCTCCATACCTTCGGGTTGACCAACTGTTGCTGGGCACTGTCGTTGAGCATTGGACAGAATCATACTGCTAACCACAAGGAGGGTTTGAACAGGGACCAGGAGAGATTGCTAAATTACTCAAACGTGCATGGATGACATATAAAAACTCTTCAGGCCTTGATGAGAGAATGTTATACCATGGAAGAAAGCGCTCCAAAGCTCCAAAGCTCCAAAGTTGATTTTAAAAAGTCTTTAAGAACAGATATTGTACTTTTAAACATCTTTTTCTCTATAAATGCTTGAAACCATCACATCCTCCAAACCAGCAGAGCGGCGCTGGCCTGTGGCAACAGTAAAACTCCTGAGCTGTTGGAGTGACTGATGATGATTTCAGAAGGACTATCTATTATGTCAGGGGACAGGATTTCAATTTTACGGCAAATATAACTTTACAATGTGCTGCCTCATAAAGTGTGTTTCCACACTCCCTTTGTTATATAGCAGCTGTTAGCAAAGCTGCCTCTGAAATGAGTAATAAGTGCTGCTTATGCTGTGTAAAGCTCTTATGTTGTGGACATAAAGCCGGGTCACAGATCGCAGCATTTCTATTGGCCCGGCTCGAGCTAGCATGGAGCCATGATTGTTTTCAGATTTAATTATCTGATAAGACTGACTGAAGCATGGTCCTGTGATGAGTGTAAATGTAGATGTGTCCTGTCTTGTGGATCTGGCCTGTGATCAAAGCTCAGGGAGCCTCATAGATCATAATGGCTGTGTGACAGTACCAGAGCGTGGGGCACTCATCCGTCTGTCACTCTGTAATACTTCATGTGTGAGCGGTGTGTTTGTACTGCTGCAGTGCCTCAGGTCAGCCCTGACACGCTCCTCATGTCTGTGTGAAACTCAAACGTGTACGGTACTTAAGCTGCTCTGGAGCTGTGCCGACTGTAGAGATACTCCAATAAATGGCACACAGAAACTTTTTTTTCTCATAATTCACAGTGCCATATTAGAGCATGTATTTTCTCACCTCAAGCTTATCTCAGTTTTTGTGTCATTGTTAGGGCATGTACTTACACATATTAGCCATAAACCAACACACAACATCAGCCCCTGAAACTTACACATCTTTATCTAACCTCTAATCGATGGAAATACGAGTACAATCGGGACAGCTGCTATGACACAACTCCTATTTACAGCGACGAACACTCATTCCCATTTACTTTCACATAACCTTTTACCAAATCGGCCACATCCTTATTCAGCCCACACACTTGTACGCACATCAGAGAAAGCGCCTCAAAGCCAGTCTCGCCTGTGACGGTGATAAACCCCCAAAGTCGGAGCAGATTTCCCCATGCTAATGCCGCCACTTTGAGAAGTAGCCACGCAGCATTGACCCCGGTGAAGCTCAGGACGCAGTTAGCATATTAATTCACGATAAACATACTCCCGGCTACTTTACATCCTCTACATCTACGTCTAAAAGCTCCGGTGTCACCAAGCATGTGATGTTAAAGCGAACCGGTCCCCCAATCCCTAAGGTCAGCGTGGTCAAGCCAAGCTATAATTGCGAACTACGCTTAAGGCCAGTGCGCGCTCATCTGTCAAAAATGTTAGCTAGCGGGATGATTTATGCTAACTGTATAGAATGTAAATTACCACAAGGGGTTAGGCATAGATTTGTTTTATGGTAAATCTCACAATCTCTTAAGAAATGGCGACAGCTGTATTACGAGAATTGAAATGGAATAAAAAACGGGGCAGGCATACAACTCGAAGTGTATATGGAACATTTTCAATAGTTAAAGTTTAGTTTTTTGGGTTACATTTTTGCTGTTCTTTCGGCAGTTGAGGAATAGTAGGTCTGCTCGGTATTCCCCCCATTCTTTTTGCGTTTTCCTTTATATGCAAATAGATACTTGCTAGCTTGCCGTTGTACCTGATTTTTACTGTTTTAAAAACGTCAAAAACAGAGCTAGTTCATTTTATCATTCAAAGCATTCTAATTATTCACCACAATAAGATTTTAAGCACTTTTGTACAGAGATCAGAGCAGAGATTTGCCATCACGGTGCAGCTAACAACAACTAGCATGCAAATATGAGCAATACAGGCTTCGTAATTAGATGCAGGCAGTACACATTGGACATATTCAGGCCTTAAGAGTTGCTTATACAATAGGCTATACACATTTGGCTAGGCTATGCACATTTTGCTCAAAAACATGTAGAAAAAAAAAAAATGAGTACAGGTCTTTAAGGGAAATTTCAGCCAGACGTGTTCTACGGTGTTTGAATGTGACTGGGGATGTTTGCATTTGCATGTCTGGATGTTTCTCTTTGCATGTCTGTGGTAAAGACGGAAAACAAAATCAAATTCATTTGAAACGAGAGCTGGAGAAAGATCCTGCTGCTAGAATGATATATAAAGTAGATTTGAGCGAAATGGTCAATGTTCATCAATAAGTTAACAATGTACTCGTTGTCGTCTGCATAGAACTTCAAGAGCGGCAGCCCTTTGCAAAACGGCTATACTCTGGCAAGAAAAGCTCCACTCCGGCCTTTACAAGCGGCAAATGTGATTATAAGGTCATTGCAATGAATAATCTGGATGCTACGATGTGTTAGGAAAGTGAGGAATAACTTTGGACTGCTGCAAACCGTTTAAAATAAACTAGTGCAAAAGGAATGATATTGGCATCGCCGGTGGCAACTTCCGAAATCAGGTCAACTGCCTAATGCTAATGACTCCAGAACCGGAGTGGATCCCCTGACAGGAATAAGTAAAGGAAGATGAGTTTTAGTCGTTAAGTTGATTAGTCAGTTGATGGAGCCTTAACCAACCAAAATTTGTATGAGTCAACCCAGGGCAAGGCAAGTACTTCAAAGTGCTTTACAGACTACGGAAGTCATTAAAATCACAATACAAGCAAATCAAAACAGAAATAATCATCAAAAATTGAACATTAAAAGAGAAGAGTTCAGTATAAAAACCTTTCAGTCATACGCACAACTAAACGCAACCATTTTGAGCCTGGATTTAAACATCGTCAAAGTAGAGGCCTCTCTCAAATCTGCTCAGAAGACTGTTCCAGGTTTTAGCTGCAGAAAACTGAAACGCTGATTCCTCATGTTTAGTCCTGACTCTGGGCACCAGCAGGAGGCCGGTCCCTGATTAGAAGGATTTATATGGGACAGCAGCGGAAAAGAGAAGGCACGGGATGGGTTAGCTGACGTGATGGAGCGAACCATTACTTTACTCTTTACTAATGGGAGCAGTTTGGGTCAGATAATACACTACCCAGCCAAAAAAAAAAAAAAAGTCGCCACCTGGATGTAACTAAGCAAATAGGTACGAGCCTCCTCCGGTTGGTCGGGTCTAGGTTCAGCAACAGTCTGTGTCTTGCTCAATAGTTCATAAAGCTTTTGCGTCACCCCTTTTTAGTAGCCTTGTCAGTCAGTCAGGACGTGCATGTCTTTAGGAATTTCTTTAGCCAACTACAGCCCTACAATGGAATTATTCTAAGTTTTCTGCTTGACCAAATGATGTTACCAAATATACTTCTAACAAAACCGCAGAATATTTGAACTTGCGCCCACACTTATCCCACTCGTACTCGTAGTGCTAATTAGCCCCGTGTCCCCTATCACACTCTTGCCGGTCTGAATGCCCAAAGCCTGTAGCTTGTGTCTCAATCTGCAGATAAAAGGAGCGGAGGGTCAGGGAGACGACGGCCGATCCCTCCAATCTGGCATAATCCCTGCGTTTCCCCGGAGTCCGGAGTGAACCGAGACGGCTGTTTTAAAGACGATCCGGTTGAAGAGTTTGAGTGGACTGCTTTTGTTAACATATACACAGAGCTTAGATGTGGATTGGCCCGGGCAGTGCGCGAGGAGAGCTGATGACGAAGGCCTTTCCGAGCCGACCGCTGATGTTCTAATGATAGCAGCGCCGCCGCCTCGCTGCTGGAGGACTGCTCGGCCCACTCAGAGAAAAGTACGGCTCGTTCAGACGCCTACAGATCTGATCAAGACGTTTTTTCACTCCAGAACTTCTGACACACAAAGAGAGAGAGAGCACGGGTATTTTATGTTCAGGGCTGCAAGTTGCAACCTGGACGATGAAGTCACACAGTATTCTTGAGATGAATGCATAAAACTTTTTCGAACACACTCTTGATTTGCGAGGACAATGATTTGATTCGAAAAGACCGCCGTGTGCACCCGATTACAAAGTATTTAATCTGGTGTAGTGTCTTTAATATGGATTTTTTTGTTAACGTTTAAGTTTGAAAATACTTTGATTCCAAGTGCTCATTTTCAACACATCCAGGCACATTTACTTTTGAGAGGTGACTGACCTTAGACTTCAAAGTTGTACTGGACTTCCATGTATTTCAGAACATTTAGTTAAATAGTTTATAGAGGTGTCATCTACAGTGAAAACAGGTCTGGTCTATGAGTACAATACAACACTATATTTTCTGTTTGCAGTAGTGGAAGAAATAATCAAGTTTTTAGCTTAAGTAAAAGTACAAATACTAGAGAAAAAAAAAAAAAAAAAAAAGTAAAGTAAAGTAAAAATATCATAAAAAAATCATGAAAAAATAGTAAGAGTAAAAAGTTAAAGTATTTTGTGCATATTTTGACGTCTTATTAAGCTTCAAATTTATTGATTTTGATAAAGATTTGTGCTGAATTTTCCCAAAAAAATTGAATCTTTTTTTTTTTTTTGCCGTTTTTATTCATCCACTTTGGTTTGCTAAAATCATGACATATAAAAATAAAATAAACCCCTCTGACTTTTCAGCAGGTTTTAGACAATAACAAAAAATTTTTACTTTTTAGTTCAGTTCAGAAATGTAGTAAAGTATAAAGTACAGATACCTGCTCTCAAATGTAGTGAAGTAAAAGCAAAAAGTATCCACTTTAAAATTTAACTACTTTTACTTTGTTACATTCCACCACTGTCTGCTTGAAAGAGAGAATGCAAACTTTACAATTTGCCTAGGCTGATTCACACTCACATGATATAAAAAAATAGACTAAAACGAAACTAAACTTGGACCAGAACAGGACTCATCTGCATCAGGTATAAACTATGATCCAACCAAGATGCAAATCCTGTGCTATTGTGATCATTCAAAATGTCAACTAATTATATATGTATACTCTTTCAATTTGTCTGAATGAATCGCCACTTGTAAATATCTTGGGTTTTGGGTTGAAAAGTGATCCTATAAAATACATATCTCACAATTTTGTAACAGTTCGAAATCAAGATTATCATTTTATTATAGAAACACATTTTTGCATCCCACTGAATTATAGAAAAGAAATTGTTAAAGCAACCTTTCTGTCTGTACTAGATTATGGAGATGTAATACACATGCAGTTTCAGCCTCTACTTGGAAACCTTTAGATACACTTTCACTCAGCCCTTTGTTTTGTAACAGGTGATGAATTTAAAGCCCGGCACTACACACTCTATGAACATGTAAGTTGGCCATTGCCAGAAGAAAACAACACTGTGTAAAACGTATTAATGAGGAACTACTTCATAGACTGCTTGAATATCTCACTTGTTGAAAAAAGCTTTTGGTTAGTTTGCTTCCCAAAAGTTGAATACATTTCAAGGACATAAAAACTGGATCGTTTGCTGCCAGTAATGCACTTTAATAATCTGGTGATAAACATTTATACTCACACCTGCTCCTGGTTTTAATGTTTTAAATGCACCTATGTAGTTAATTTGCTTTGTTCCATTTTTGTTTGCATTTTTCTGTATTTGAACAGGGCGCCCATGAAAAAGCGGATTGGAGTACTCTCATTGGGCTCTCCCTGTATAAATAAAGATAAATAAACAGAATTGTTAAAATCCTGCAGTTGGTTTGGCTCAATGTCGCTTTCCTTTTGCTGATTCTGAAGATGTATGTATGTAGTATATATTCAAAACTTGGCTTCACTTCACTGTTCCGCACGAACTGTAATCTGTGGGTACTTGGCACACTTTAGGGAATATAGATTTCCATGTCCCTGCCATCTGTCCTGACAAATAGTGCCATGTCAAGAGCGTTGCGCCGTTAATTGTCGTCTGGAGCGGATCTGTGCCGATTATCACCGTGGGCTCAGATCTTAGGGCCGACTGAGCTGTCTATATGTGACAGCTTTAAGAGGGCCCCGGGGAGATCTGATATGGCTCTTCACACCATCATCAGCCCATCTCCAGTGACTCCTCTAAAGCTGGGGAATGACCTCTTGACTAGATGCAAACATGTAGCCCGTAGCGGTGGAGATGTGGGTAGTAGTTTTAAATAGAATAGGTACACGTGAGGGCCACATTACAAACGTTATTTTAGCTTCATCAGAGCAGACATTATTAGTTATTTTTAAATCGTTATAATAATAAAATAGTACTAATGCATTTTCTTCTCCAGCTGCTTTACAATCATGCATTTTTTGTTCACTCCAAACTGGTGGTAAGCTAATACAGTTGCCACAGCTGTCCTGGGGCAGACTGACAAAAGCAAAGCTGCCAATCTGTGCCATCAGCCCCTTTGACCGCATATCACTTCCATATTAGGCCATGTGGATGAAGACACAACAGTTTTTACTACTGGCACTCCACTGTGGCACCTGTTATTCCATCGAGCTCCTACTAACCAGACCCAGCCCCGTATCGCCTCTTAAGATCCAACGAGATCAGGGTTTGAAGTAGGAGCGAATTATTGGTTTTGGCTTCTGTGTAATCCCCCAGTTGTCCAGGTATGATCCATAGCAAAAAAAAAAATTCCAATCCGTCCGGTTTTAGAGTGAAGACGCTCCACCGTTCATCCAAGCGGCTTCACCAGCAATCTGACCAGAACTGAAGACACTACTTGGATGTGAGGCCAGATGTCTTCACTCTAACATATTTGTTCAGTTGACAGGTTGATTTTTTTTATTATTTTTTTGCTATGGATCATATCTGGATGACTGAGGGATTATACAGACCTTTTTTAAACATTCGTCCTTAGAGGGGCCCCAAAGAACAATTTGCAAAGGACCTCCAAAAAGCCAGAACCAGCCCTGCAGAAGACCAAAAAAAAAAAAGAAGCAAAAATAAAGCAGTGATATTGAAGCATTTCTTGTGTTGGCATCACATTGTTCTTTGTGACTGCGGCTGTGAGCAGTCCTGTTGACAAAGTGCATTTAGGCCAAGCGCCAAGGCTCTGCTCTCTCTCGTACCTGAATCTGTGCGAGTGTGTTAGCCGCATTAGCCGAGTATTGTCACAGGACTGATTGTACAACTACTGCTGGAAATGAGGTCAAATCAAGCTGAGTGCACAAAGAGGAGGTTAGGAGCGTTTGACAATAAGAAACTAGAGTGGTGTCACCATCTCTGTTAAAAGCTCCTATATGCATTATAACCACTTTGTACGCTCTGGCTTTGAGATTGCATGTACATTATTATACATTTAAGTTGATTAACTGTGTAGAAAGGAACACTAGAATGAGATTGGTGAAGGTGAATACACTTTAAAAACATGGAGGAGCTTCATGGATTCCCACTTGTGAGGTACACCAGTGTTTGAGGAGCTAAAGGAGAGAGGCAGAATATGCAGAATCACTCGTATTAACTGAGGAAACAATATAAAAACTATATCTGTGACAGTGCACACGGCTAACTCATAGTGTATAGCATGTAACCCTTTATTATTAGCCTGTCTGCATCTCCAAAGCTTAAAATACTCTGTTCCACTTTGTGATGTCATGAAGTGGTAGTTTTCAAGTTACCTACTAGAGTACCTCCTGTATTACCACATGACATGACAAGGTGGAACAGAGTGTTTTGTGTTTGAGAGGAAAAACTCAGCCTAAATATGCAGGTTTTTTTGTGTTAAACATGTGCAAATGAAACAAAATACAACGATGAAGAAGCAGCATTACAACAGAGATCAAACATTAGCGTAATATTGGCTCTTTAAGGTCTATATTTAAACTATCATCTAAATTTTTTTTAGTCACATGTTGTAATTCTTATGCTGTTGTTGTACTTTGCGTTGCAACAATGGAATTTCCCCATTGTGGACTGAGTAGAATTTCTTTTTTCTTGTCTACAATGTATTTCTCCATCATGAATATATTTTTTCCTCATGTCATCCAAGGCAGGTGGTAGAAGCATTTTTCGTTTATAACCCTTTCAACTTTGGTGCTTTCCGTCCGAAATGTTGTGGTATAAACAGGTCCAGGTAGCAAGGCTCAAGTAACAGGCCTTTACATGTGCTCGTGGCCGGGAGGCAGGGAGCAGAGGTCTAAGAGAAGTGATTGTAGATACGGTGGTAAAACCAAATTTGAGCCCACATGAAAAATGGTGTACAGGCTTGGGTTTTCCACAAGGGCACTTTCCTTTATACTGTTAGCTCCCATAATTTATGTGTCTCTCTGCAATGGAGTTATTTGAAAGTAACCTTTGGCCATTGGATGTTGTCACAGAGTAGACAAATAGGCTTAAATGAACTTATTCTCTCTGGTGGCGCATAGGAGCTGGATATCCAAACACCGAATTTCATTTCGCTCACCTGCTACCCCCGCTGCATGTTAAAATGTGAGGCCATTGTGTGGGCGGATGATTAAACAGCCATTGTGAAAAGAGGACGTGTATTTCTCCGGGGCCATGGGGCAGCGTGGGCTCCTGGGCTGGGGGCCGCGGGTCCAAGGACAGCCGCTGGAGCTCTGCCTGCAAACAATATACACACTAATAAACTAACATAGAGAGATAAGGTCCACTAATGTAACACATATATCATACGTCTTAATAAACTAATCTAGAGAATTGAGGTCCACTCTGCCTATACAGAGAGGTGCAGTCTATTGTGAAGAAAAACACTGTTAATATGAACAGTTTACTTTACTTCTTGATTCACCTTATTCTGCAAGTTGCCGTAGGCGCTGCCACAACTATTCAGGTTGTATTATTTTGCATGGGGCTCCCGATCTTGACAGCAAATAAGTTCAGTAGGGACTACAAAGCCATTTTAAAGCCTCCAGAGAATGGTGCAGTGTTGACTTGTCGTTGCACATAAAAATTGACCATTTGACAAAAATCAAGCAAAACTTTTCCCAAATTCTACATTGAGAGGAACGGATTCCCACTTAACCGGAAGTGCCAAGAAAGCACGGTTTAGCCGCATTTACTAAAGTGGGTGGGGCCGAATACGATAAATACCACCTCATCAATAGCATACTATCTCAACTTGAGATCGACCGATATACGTTTTTTCGTGGTCGCTACCGATTGTTTAAAATCCAAAGAAACCCATGGCCGATAAGCTCTGACGATATTTTCTGGGCCAATATGTAGGGCCGATTTTGATTATTTTCCCCAAATTAAGTAATTAACATTTACTACAAACTCCCCCACAGTCCTTTTTAAAAACAAACCATGAGGGAGCAATTTAGTCACATTTTGTGCAGTTATTTGCACCTAAGTGTTCAAATAAAGCTTTGCGAGTACTCTTTAGGCAGCAGGTCAGCCACAACTGAACATGGGCCTGTGCTGGAGATTGAAAGCCGAGAGCCGATACGCTAAAAAGTGCAAATATCGGCCTGATACATCGGCCTATCTCTAATCTCAATTGAAGTTAACCATAAATCATGAAACTGCTAAATAAGTAAAATCATTGTTCAAATTCAAGTCTTTTTTTAAACATTTGTGTTCAAATAGTCGCAAAACATATGAAGCTATGAAAAAACAACTCTGAGTAAGTTCATGAAGGACCTCATAAATGTCGATCTCTGTCAAACAAATAAACCAATACAACTTAGAACAAAAAACAATTTGTCAACATGATGAACCTCATTAGCTAGCATCCCTCCAACAAGACACAGATCGCCCGTGTTCCTCTTCCTCCCAGAGCAGTGGACAGCCGACCTGCAGAGACACAATCCAAACTGTACTCAAACGCATAAGCCATTTACAATACTGTCAGCATTTCAGAGCCGGCAGCTGCAACCTGTGAAATCCTACTCCATCCTGAGAGCCATCCTTCAGATTCAAAGCCTCCCCTCCTCACCTCTGCACCCCCTGATCTCCCTCCACCTCACACCTCCCCCGCTGCTCAGGACCCGGGACGGCCCAACAGCTGATGTACAGTCTCTGCTGATAGAAGTCTACTGGTTCCTCCTGGTTTACGGCCACATCACTAGCCGAGACTTGACTGTGAATCAGCTAGAGGTAGAATGAGGAATATCAGCGTGTCGGGTACATTTGGGATCGCTGTAGTTGAACTGAAGCTATATTTTTTCATAATTCAAATTTTTACTACATTTTCAAAGGTATAAAATAAAAGTAAGGTGCAGCGTCAAAACATTTAGAAATTTCAACAGGGAAAACATTGTACCTGTTGGTTTATAATTTAAATTGTCTAATGTGGTTGTCATAGTAACAGCATGCTTATTAATTATTATTATTATTATTTTTTTAATGTCAGATGTCTTTTGTGTCGCAACCAATTACATACCCGCTGTTTCTGGTTTGAGAAATGTGAAAACATGAGGTTTCAACCGGTCGCCGTCTGGTTCGTGGGCAAATACTCAACCCACTTCTTCACTGTCACCCTGCAACGAGACCCACACGCATCTTGTCATCTTGTCAATATACTAATTTATGTGCTGCTAATATTATTAAACATATTCAGACACTTTACACGACACGTTGATGTTGACTTTGTGGAAATGGCACCTCCTTTGTTTTGGGCCCACACTCAAGAGAAAATCATGAATATTCATCAGCACAACTGCACTTTATCAAAGCATGTTACCACAACTGTATTCAGAGGATAGATTTGTACTTCATGGATAACAACAGTACTCTTACTTGAGTAAAAGCTTTGGCTTCGCTTCCCACTGTGAGTAAGTCTACGTGACATAAACTTTATGTTGACGATATGAAATGATTTGAACCTCTATGATTCTTCCTTTTTTGCGTCTTTGTAATGTAGCTATTTAAACAAGCCTTAACTTAAAGCTCAGAGGTAAAAAATGACAATACTCATACTCAAAAGAAATAGTGATGTTACGTTCAGTGTAGAGGCTTCGAAGTGTGTGTTGAGTCATCAGTAAAAATTCAGGTTGAGTGTGGTTCGGAGCGTGGTTTGATCAATGACGCAATGACGTTCGACCTTCCTGAAGCACGGTACCACGTGACTGATTCAGGAAGTGGTTTGCTGGTTTGGCGTGAACCGCGTGTTATTTGAAATATAAGGCCCGGCGAAACGCAATGGAGTCGACCCACGTCTTGTGTTTGGTTTTTATCTGCGAGTGTTTAAAAGATGGAAACAACGAAAAAAATAAAGTTTTCCCCTGTTGGGAGAACTCTGACTCAGTCACTCCCAACGAGGTTTGTCTTGTATAGTAATTATAAAATTAGGGGGGAGGACCCACTACAGTACTACAGAAAGCAAAGAAATAAGTTTCCAAATGTATTCACACTGGCCTCATGTACCTTTGCACTCCAGCTTTATCTGTGCCTTGTGAGAGGATTTTTTTTCCAAAGCAGGAGAAATCCTCACAAAAACGCGGAACCGCTTTAGTCCTGACTCTTTAAAGAAACTTTTACTTAAAAAAAAAAAAAAAAACTAATGAGAAATAATGAGAAGTAACACAAGTGCATTCCTATTTCGCTGTGGTCCTATCACTGGTTTTGTACATTTGTTCAATTAATTGCGCTGAGGTGGAAACTAGATTGTAGTACATTTTATTGACCTCTTGATGGCGTTATAGAGTAAATGAACCCTTATGAAGTGTCGGTACATGTGCCGGCACAGTTGGCTGAAAGTATCGATGCTTCATGGGGCTTCATCTCACCATCACTAAAAAGAAATGATGAAGTGGACTGGCTAACTGACTGTAACTGAATTGTTTGAATTTTTTATTATCTGTGTTGTCAGACATTTCAGGTGCTACGGACAAAAGAGTCCCCAGGCAGCCGAAGCACCTTAAGAAGGTTCCGGGGCAGACAACCTTGTGCTGTGGAGGAGGGCCTAAATATTTGAGCTTTTAGTTAGTTTTCTACAGTTAACACAGCTAAATTAATATACAGCTCTATTTCTGTCAAAGCTAACTTTTAAAATTGTAATTAGACCAGATTTTTTATGTGTTATTTTTCATGTTTTGTTCTTTCAGTTACATTAGCTAAACACAATTACTCTAGCTACTAAAAAAAATGATTTCTTTCTTCTTTGTACTTTAAATTGCGTAACTTAAATAATGATACTTTTACTTGAATACAACTGGACAGACTTTTTCTCTGAAGCAAACATGCTCTTCCTTTTACATGACAAATCCTTATGACCGAGTCTGTGGCATATCTTCTCGAGTAAGTGGCGGAACAGCATGGTGTACGTATTACTGATAACATAACACAAAATGAACACACTGAACGCCGCGGTGACATGCTAACTGCCTGCGGTGCGTCCATCTCCCTAACAGGGCCTCTGCACGCGCTCACTTGTGTCATTTGTCCCTTGTCTCTTTCCGTCTCTGCTATCTGATTGGGGCTGACATATTTGCATTATGGGGCCGGCTAGGACTTCCCCTCTCTCCGCTCCGTAGCTCGGGTTTCCGCAGCTTCTGAGGGTAGCAAACAAACAAAGTGACACCGGCGACGGCTTGGACGCGCTCGGTCGACAGGGGAAGGCGGGGGGAGGCGGGGAAGAGGGGGACGGGGCACATGTTTCTCGTCATTTGTCAGCACTGATTTGAGCGATCCGGCGGACATCTTGAACAGGCCAGGAAGAGGCTGTCAAACGGGCGCTTTGAAACGAGCTGACAAGGGCCGATTGTGGACAGCAGACGGACTAGTGTAAAGCCGATCTAGATACAAAAACTTACTTGCAAAATAAATACAGATGAAGAAACACCTTTGTAGAATATGTAACTGGTGTTATTAGTTAAGACAGCTTTGCAAACTTAAACGTACACTGTGTAACTTTTCAGGCCCACTACGTGCTCGTCCTCATGTAGCTGTTATGACTTTGGCTAAACGCTAGCACTTCATTTATCTATCTTGCATTTATTCAATTTCAGGCGCTTGAAAAACATGCATTCTTACCGTGAGTGGGGTCTTCTTTCCACAGACCTGACCTGTAATGTTTCCATGGAGATAGAAATGTTGAATGAATAACTGAAGTAGCCCAAGACAAAGAAAGGCAAGAAAGTACAGGACCCAACGACATGAAACACTCAGCAGATTAAGGTAGTACTGTCCATTCAAATCTGGCTATGTTTCCATTGTAGGGAGTATTATACCTCTGATAACAAGGACTGAGCTGGAGGTGTGTAATAGAGTTTAAAAAGTTTATTCAAGTCGATAGACCTTCGAATTTCCACTGGTTGCATTTGTTGACTGAGTAATTTTATCCTCTTAAAAGATTGGCAGTTGGATTTCACTGCATACCACTGTTGTGTCCACGGGCAAGACACTTAGACCATGGACGTGTTCTGCGAGCGTCTAATTGTTGATGATCAGAAGTGCTTTTGGTGTAGTGTTATCTTAAAAAAAAACAACTGAATCCTGTTTTAATTTGACATCATTTGATAAAAGCTTTTCAGTTTGGAGTACTCTAATTAGTGTTATAATTCATATTCATGTGCACGGGAATATCATAGAGGGATTTTTAGCAGTGTTTGGTCTCTCCTCTTCAGTGATTACATTGTGCACAGAGCTGGGAGCATGTGGTCTGTTTGGAGTTTGCAGCTGGCCCTCCAGGAATCACCAAACAAACTTTAAAAAAATCTTGTCTTTGAGCAGCGGTGAAAAGCTGTGAGTTGCAGAGATGTAGTGTGTGAAGCTGTTTATCAAAGATGGAGAAAGCGTGATGCAACAAAACAAAATGATGTATCACAAGATTTTAAAATAGGTCGGGTTGTTTTCCAGGACTGCATCGGCTTAGAATTAGATTTGAGGATGTCCAAAAGTTTTTCGGATTCAAATGAACTGAAAACATGTAAAAGGGCTTATTTACTCTGATCTATGTTATAATGCTGTTTCCTCATCACAAACAGACCTGTTCCACCTTGTGATGTCACAAGGTGGAACAGAGTGATTTGGATGATTTCGGCTCTGGAATTGCCCATTTCTACTGAACAAAAGAGGTAAAAGGAAACTGTTAATGTGAAAACTATATGACGTCACAAGGCAGAACTGAGTATTTGGAGCTTTGGAGATGTAGACAGACTAATAAAATCGACAATAACATCTCTAGTTTTTTTATTTATTTATTTATTTTTTATTAATCAATTAATTAGTTAATTAATTTAAGTTTTATTTATTTATTTATTCATTCATTTATTTATTTTAGTTATTTATTTTTTGATGGTGTAACAACATTTTAACATGGCTTATTTTTATAGCTCAAGAATCCTTTTTGTGTAATATAGGACCTTTACAAAGAATTGTAATGGTCGGGTCAAGGTTTGTTTCGGCAGTTTTGTGGCTGTTTGGCTTGAACGATTTGAGTGTGTGTGTGATTTTTCAGACAAAGATTGCACATATTTGCGATTTTAAACTACAGGGTTAGCAGTTTTTGTGCAGAATAAAACAGGAGATTTTGAAATGACAGTACTTCAAAAATTGCGTCCATTCAAATAGCTAGTCGGGGGTGTTTCTTGTGTCTGTGTGTGTGGATTTTGCATGTTCTTCCTGTGCCTGGGTGGGTTTATTCAAATACAAAAATACACTGAAGCACTTGGGCGCCGTAGACTCACCCTGGATGTGACTTGATCCGCAGCTTGCAAGCTTATTTTGTGTTCAAAGCCTGACGTTTCACAGGAGTCTCTAGTGTGTAAGAAAGGTTAAAACAAAGTAACTCTTTTTAGCTTCTGTAATCTTGAACTGGAGCGTGGGCTTTTAGGTAATGATGACTCAACATTAGTGCTACTTCAATGGCCTGGACTCAGAAATGGAGGATTCATGAAGTACTTGCTTTTAAATAGGATTTCCACTGAAGACTCAATGACTCACACTTGTTCTATCTACGCATATAACGTTTAATTAAAGAAAAATGAGAAATTGAGACTAAGGTATGGCGAAGCGTGTCTTTTACAGCTTTCCGAGACTGTGATCCTCAGAAGTTGAAGGTGCTGTACATGAGTTTAACTGCCTTCAACACGCAATGATGATGATGATGATGATGATGATGATGATGATGATGATGATGATGATGTTTATAAGCACATTTCTGAACTGAGTTTTGTTGTCATGGTAATGCAAACAACAACTAGCATAATAAAAGAACAATTGTAACCAAATAGATGTGTTAGTTTCCGTGTAGTTACGTCCTTCAGACCGATATAAGGCAGTGTTCACCTGTAATCTGACCAGAACTGAAGAAGCGGTTTGGACGAGCAGCGAAACGTCCTCACTCCTACAACGTTTTGTCCAGTGCACTTCCTGATTCTCCGAGGATAAAATACTGACAGCACACATCTGTCTCATTTCTAACTTAAAGCGACCGTCTTACGCTATTGTCTGATCCATGTTATAATGTAATGTAATCAAAAACATACCTGGAGTTGTAGTTTTGTTTCATTCACACATGTTTAACACACAAACCTGCAGATTTACGCTGAGATCTTCTCTCAAACAGAAAACACTGTTCCACCTTGTGATGTCGTGTGGTAATACAGAAAGTGTTTAACTTCATGCACCTTTACTACAATCATTTGGATAATTTCAGCCCTGGAATTGCCAATCTCTACTGAACTAAAAGTGAAAGGAGCTGTTAACTTGAAAACTACCACTTCGTGACATCACAAGGTGGAGCAGAGCATTTTGATCTTTGGAGATGCAGACAGACTTATAATGCAGGATTATTTAAACATGTGTGAATGAAACAAAACACAACTCCAGGTCTGTTTTTTGATGAGATAGTAGCATTACAACATGGCTTAAAGCTCACAAGATAATATAGGACCTTTAAGAGCTGCAGATATATCTGTTCTGGGGTAAAACGAACTTTGCCAAACTGTACAGATACTTAAACTCTCCCAAAACCTCATGAAATTTGCTTCTTTAAAAACCCTAATTCTATCAGAGGGACATGTAGAGAACTGTACTCTACTTTACATACTGTACAGTCCTTAGTGGAGCCCGAGGCCGCGGAGACTTTAAGCACTGGGGAAATCCAGCTGCAATGATTACTCCTTCTCTGCCGCTTTGCATTTTAGAACTTCTTCAGACAGTCTCCATCAGGAATGTGATTATATCAACAAAACGGTGTCAGGTGCAAATAGCTGTGAGCTGCCCCACAACAATACCAGCCCAATTTTCCACGCTGGAGATTTCCTCTGGGAGCGGCCGGCCACATTAGCGGCTATAAAAAGAAGCAAATTGCCTCCGTAGCCGCAGTGCCACGGACAGGGTCTGGGCGGGACTCAGGACTACAGATGTAGTACAGGGGTGCGAGAGAGAGAGAGAGACAGAGGAGGAGCTGGGGAGTTGTAGGCTTCCCCCTGTCAAGCAAAAAGCATCAAAGAGTTAATACTTGTAATATTTGTAGTACTGTTCATAGTCGGAGTATGTGTGGAAATCTATTTAAAAGCACTGTGATGATTTTTACTGTCTTATAAATGTGAAAAAATAACTACTATTACTATTATATATGTTTTTACAGCAGTCCAAACCTATTCCATTTTTTTTTTTAAATTTTATTTTTTTTTTAAGAGACAATACAAACAATAAAAGACATTAGACATTTTGACTTGAGGGAAGAGGGAGTGCATATACCAGGGTTTGAAGGGGTTACGAGACAATAAAAACTGCTTCTTTTCTTATATAGGAGTGTAAGTGTGTGTTTGTGTGTGCGTACGTGTGTATATGTGTTTGTGTGCGTGCGTGCGTATAAGTAGCTAAGTAATAAAACAGAAAAAAAAACTTAAATAAGAGAGAAAGGGCGTAAAATTAAGAAAGAAGAGGGAAAAAAATGATTGAGGCTAATTTTTTTCCTTCCATTTTTTATTCCTCACTTTCCTCATGGATTCTTAATGTCCTAAATATTCACCATGATGAGTTTGTAAGCGATTGGAGTTTTGGCATCATGTCCTTGCTAACAATGGCATACTAACAGCGCACTAATGTTACATCCTGGTTCGCGGATGATAAGAAATGCTTTCATATTTATGTATGTATTGGGGGAAGACACACTTTACTTTCTTTAATATATACAATTGTACAGGTTCTTTGTAATTTGCACTTTCACGTTAAGGATTTATTGCTAAATTTCACTTTATATAAGCTCGAAGAGTGGGTAAAATCAGTATAAGCGTCAGTCAGTCTATTTTTTAAGTTCGTTCTGCTTTAGAAGAATTCATTTTTGCCTTCACCCTGCGTTTACAGTGTACAATGGAATCCCAATATACGCAATTGTTTCTAACCTGTTGCGAACCCGATCCATTTGTACTTGATAGCTAATCGAGAACAATCAGCTCCAACCCACAGTTAAAATAATCTGTCACCGAAACAACAATTTGAATGACAACCAATCAGAGAAGTGGCATAGTGCATAAAGCCTGCTCGTTCACGCGGAGCAAAAAATAACATTACTGTCAATCAAATCATTGGTTGGTTGATCAGGCTACCTAAGGTCATGTTCCAGTCCTGGTTTAGTCCGGGTCTAGTCTCGGTTTAGTTCAATTTTGATGAGGTGATTATGCAAGTGTGAACGCGTTACAAATGAACCAGTGTCATAAAATTCGGCTGTATTTCCAACCTCAGTCGTATCTCTTAAAAACTCACCCCTCAAGCGATTCATATAAATACACTTTATTTCCCTTACATCACTCCTTGCCTTGCTCGTCTAGAATTATATCTGTCATCAGTCACCACTCCCTCCATCGCGCCTTGAGCCAGAGTCAGTAATTTGTTAATTTCGTGTGAGTCGAAGGAGCTCATTGGTCACCCAACATGTAGAACAAAATCAAACCTCTCCCACCTCAAATTAGCAGTTTAGTGCGAGTTTAGGTCTTTCATTTATTCTGCGGAAATCTGTGATGTTTTTCAGTCCCTTATTATATTTTTCCTTTCTTTTTCTTCTTTCTTTTTTCTTCTTCTTTTTTCGTTTTCATACAGATGGACTCTGCATGTCCCTGATTGGCTAATCCACCTGTCAATCACGCCCATCTGAACTCACACTCACATCTCCGAATTGTATTAAAGGAGTGTGCGTTCTGGATTCTAACACTATCATCTCTAATTGTCACATACTTTATCCACCGCAGCAGCAAAAGCATCAACCTCCCCAGCCGCTCCATCTCCTCTTCACCACCTGTCAATTTCCTTCACACTCCTGCATTATCCAAAGTCTTATCCATTCTTTAAACTCCGCATAGCACCTCATTCATTTGTTAGTTTCATTTCTGAATTCCCAACATCAGAGAATTCTTACGGGGCCTGAAAATATGTCATCATTCCACTATCTCCAAACTTAATTATGAACCGAAGGCAACAAAGGCTAAATCTGTTTTAATATTCAGACAGTGGCCAACTTGAGGGATGTTTCTGCTCCCCTAGCCTCTCCGTGCTCCGTGTGTGGGACTGCGCGGAACATGTAATCTGAGCCCAGCGGTAGAGCAGAGACGCCGGGACGAGACCGGACGATAGCGCCGGAATATTAAACAACCGCCGTGATATTACAACGGAAGATCTTATCCATCTGCTATTTAGGTTATAGAGAATGAAAGGCATTTGCAATAATAATGACAATACTTTTCATTTATACAGCACTTTTCAGGACACTCAAAGACGTGCTACAGAACAAGTATAAAGTGGGACTAAACCACAGACTGTATATATAAATGGGCGTAGCTAACACGCTAGTCGCTGCGTTCCAAATAGCAAGTGATCACGGGCGCACTTCCAGCTCCATCGACTCTGGCTCTAATTCACTTTACTTTAGAAAACTGTCGTCTCTCTCTCTGTAACTGCCACAGTGAGCCTCATCATTTTGGCCTTAAAATGTTCGTATTAACCGGCTCTGCTTGATCTTGGTATTTTTTATTTTGCTATTGCGTCTGTAAATCAAGATATGAACGTTAATAACAGACAAATCAGGCGCCTTCTTTCCCTGAGGTCGCTCCTGCTAGCATTAGCAACAGGTTTGATTGACAGCATTGCTTAGTGCCCACTACCTGCTAAACCAACGGAGTGGAAAGAGGCATTACATTGAACTGCCTCACTCCAGATTGGCTCTTTGGTTGCTAAGACACTCGCAGTCAGACTTCCAAATATGGAACTCGGCTCCAAATTTGACAGACAAATCAGGCGGCTTCTTTCCCCGAGATCGCTCTTGCTACCGTTAGCAACCAGATTGATTGACAGCGTTACTAGGTGCCCGATCCTTGCCAAACCAGTGGTGCGGGTGGGAAGGGGCGTCACCTTTAACAGCCTCGCTCCAGATTGGCTCTTTGGTTGCTATGATACACGCGGCCGGAATTCCAAATATGGATCTCTGCTCCAAAGTCGGCCCTATAATTGTTAGCCTCAATGAGCTTCATTTGACTGGAGCCAAACGCTATGCGTCACACTCAGTTAGTCCATTTCTTTATACAGTTTATGGACTAAACACATAAACTCCACCCACAACCACATTTCAAACAGAGCTGCTAAACTGAGCAGTACTTTGAGGACTACAAGGTGAGAGTTAAGGGGTGAGAGTCTGAACATATGAGGAGCCTTGTGATTGGTCTAACAGGTATCCACATTTCAAATTCCGCCCCTCCAACCAGGTATTTGTAATCAGTAATGCGTGGCTATAATCAGGGCAGTCTTGCGTGATGTCACATAGTACTTGAAATTGCAGTACTGGAGGCAGACTAGACTACACACTTCACTAAAACATGGTTGCTATTATTTTACAAAAAACCTTGCCTAGTTTTTTTCCTTTTTTTTTACATTTTAGTGACAGTTGGATAGTTGTACTTCCTAGTTGGACATAGCAGCAGATATGACATATGTACAGATAATTTTGTAACTGTTACCTGGCAACTCTACCGTGAACAAGGGCCAAAATATGTCTGTATTTTATAATGGTTATGATTAGACTAATAAAAATGAGCAGCAACCCAGTTATTTTGTTACAATGAGGTTTAAAATCCCTTGCACATAAATTGGAAGAGGTTTTTTTTAACTCACCGCTACCTCGTCTGTGTAATCCATCAGTCGTCCAGGTATGATCCATAGACGCCATACTCACCGCTACTTCCTGTATTTTTGTACTTTTCTTCTCAACGTTTTTTTTTCCCCACAAACTGCCACTTAACTGACATAAAACTATGATAAATATTTACCACAGGTGCTGCCCACCAAACAAAGGACTATATGCCCTTTCATTCCTCCACGCTGGCTTCATAGGTTGCCGTGTGTGTACATATCACGGGGTCATAAACTCCCGCACAGCTGTTCTCCTCGGAATACAAGACAAATTGTGCGCCGGGCTCATGGGGAAGTCTAATTACGGCCAGTCACCAGAAGGAAATGTCGCCACTGCATGTTTGAGAGAGACCACAAGGATGTTTCTGAGACCAAAATATGGTTCAAATCATGGAGCCCACTGTCTAATTAGGCTCTGACATCACTTACACTGAGAGAGGGAGGGAGACGGAGGGAGAAGAAGAGGGAGGGAGAGGGAGAAAGGAAGAGAGAGAGAGGCAGGGAGAGGGAGGGAGAGAGAAAGAGGGAAGGAGAGGGAGGGAGTGAGAGAGGAAGAAGGAGGGAGAGGGAGAGAGGAAGACAGAGAGAGGCAGGGAGAGATAAAGAGGTAGGGAGAGGCAGTGTGAGAGAGGGAAGGAGAGAGGGGGGGTAGGGAAGAGAGAGGGAGAGAGAGAGGCTGAGAGAAAGGGAGAGAAGGAGAGAGAGGGAGGGAGAGTGTGGAAAGAAGGAGGGAGAGAAAGAAAGGGAGAGGGAGGAAGAGAGAGCGAGTGAGAGCGGGGGAGAGAGCAAGTGAGAGAGAGAGGGAGAGGAGAAACGCCAGGGTGGCGGGTGCACTGACAAGAACACAATGATAAAATGGCGACTTCAGAAAGCGACGTCAGAGGAATGTGGTGGTACAAAATGTAAAACGTATATTACAAGTGTTGAATGAATCATTTAGTGGAACATGCGCTGAGGTTAGAACTGATGCACACACTTCAAAATCATATATTCACAAAGAAGTGCAGTTGTTCATTCCATGAGCCCAGCGATAATCTGAGCAGTGTGATCTGTGGGGTTACGTCATTTCTACTCCACTACATTTGAACTAGACTCAACAGTATTATATATGATGGGGGTTTATTTTTAGCACGTTCATAATTTGAGCAAAGAAAAATACACAAATAAAAACATCTAGACAAAAATATTTGACTTAATTGTTTCAACACCAAATATTTATTAAATCTCAAAATCTGCGTACTTTTTACTCTTTAAGGGCATTTTTAAACAGGTTCTTTAATACTTTTACTCAAGTAGATTTTTTCATATTATCCTTTTTCTTTTACTTGTTTTTTTTTTTTTTTTTTTTTTTTTTTTTTTTTTTTGCCCCAGTATCTGTACTTTTACTCAGGTAAAAAAAGTTGAGTAGTTTTTCCATCTCTGCTCATAGCTCTGCATGTCCAAACCTGATGTCTGCAGGACTAACAGGATTTTTTATTGAAAATAATTGCAGCCTTTGTAATTTTTTAATTGTGTCTCCTCAAATAAAAATGTTGATCATTGTTATGACTGTGATTTATTGTGTAGCCTGATCACATTCATCATATATATATATATATATATATATATATATATATATATATATATATATATATATATATATATATATATATATATATATATATATATATATATATATATATATATATATATGATGATGTCATCAAATATGTGATAGATATATTAAGATATATATACAAGTCACACTTTTTTTCATAGTTTGGCCGAGGGTGTGACTTATACTCAGACATGCGATTTATATGTGAAATATATATATTTTTTCTTCATTATTAAGCTTTTTATTTTTACCTGGTGTGATTTATACTCCAGTGCAACTTATACTCCGGAAAATATGTGCTTTGTTGCTTCTAAAAACCACAGCATTTTTTTGTCCGTGAATCTCAAAAATCTAAAAAAAAGTTCCTCACAATATTGTTACAAATGTAGTATTTATTGACAATGGGTTTTATATAGCGCTTTTCTACCTTCTCAAAGTGCTTTACATCTAAGAACCATTCACCCCTTAACACAAATCCATACGCCACTGTACGCAGACACTGGGGGTGAGGTGTGTTAAGTGTCTTGCCCAAGAACACAACAACAGGATTCATCTGTGGTAGCTGGAATCACACCGCCAACCTGGGGGGTCAGTGGATGTGACTGCTGAACCAATGATACTTAGGTCGAGAGCGGGATTTGAACCGCCAACCTTCTGATCAGTGGACAGACACACTGAGCTTCACCACTTAACATAACTCTCATCTGCTGTAGTACTGAACTCACTGAGAATAATGCAGTTTCTAGGCATATATCCTCAATTTACAATGATAATAAACACTAAATAAACTAGAAAAGGCAGAGCATTTGGATGTCCATTCACTATTTTGACAATTTAGTTTCAATACTTACATAACTGCGCCGAAATAAAACCATATTCCTCGCAACATTCCGCGTGCCCCGACGCAATAAACTTTTAACTGTAGACTCACATATATGCACCCAAATGTGAATATAGCCTTGTTGTTTCTTGTCGTCAGCGATCTCTGCCGTACGAGGTGTAATGGCGCAGCTTGTTTTAAATTGAAAGCATTGGGTAAGATGTTGTTTTGTGGTGTGGATTCCGAGCCCGCTTGTCATCACGTCTCTTCTATTATCTGCGGCGGAGAGCCCAGATGAGGGGTTCATTTGGAGAGCGAATCAGAGGCAGGCTGCATAGCTTCAGCGCTCTGTTTCTCCATTGTCTCGCTGAAAGGCCTCTGTGTGTTTGATCATAGCGACGGCGGAAGAATTTACACATTTAGTAAAGAAGAGGTTTAACTGAGCTCCACTTTGTTTGCCCTTTACCTAAAGTTGCCATTCAAATCCAGACTGGTATCTCTGGATTTTTTACTCCCACACGTCCCGTTTATAGTAAATCGAGTCCAACCAAATGCCATGCAAATAAAATCGAATTCCTCTCACCTCAGATTAACAGAGAATAGTGCTTTTCCTCATTTCCTCATTTTGATAGGGACAAACCATACGTGTCCCTGATTGGCTAATCCACCTGTCAATCACGCCCATCAAAACTCAGGGAGATTCATTGCTGACTCGACTCATATCTTCGTAAAATTTTGTAGAAATGTGTGTTCTGGATGTCAGACAAAGACATATGCATTCTTGGCTTCTTTATTTGGCTTAAATTAGCTTTTAAGTATGCTTCTGATCACCACGGCATTAGTATCGCACGTTTTCAGGGCCGTCCCAGCCTGTAAGCAGACTAAGCATCTGCTTAAGGGCCCCGAGGCCACCAGTGGGCCCCCAAGAGCCCAAATATTTATATTGAAAATTATATAATATATCAAGTTTTATTGGACACAGGGCTTGTGCGTTTACAGCAGCCTAAATATCCTTCTAAAATTATTACATTTGTTGTCGCTGATGAATCTCCCTGATTTCAGATGGACATGACATGATTGAGGGGTGGATTAGCCAATCAGAGACACGCATGATCTGTCCATATCGGGAAAAAAATATATATATATATCACCGGGGGCTGAAAAACAGGGGTAAGGTGAGATGAATTTGATGTTATTTGTAAATCACAGATGACCAATGAGCTGCTTCGTTTCACACGCGTCACTGAAATAAACGGATCTGATTGGACGATCCCGTTTGACCGGGCTTGAGACGGAACGGAGAACGTGGGGACCGGACCGATACCAATCTGTACAAAAGATACAGAGAGATATCATTCTGAATTTACCTGGCAAGGACATAAGTAGAACTAAGTAACACTTTTTACCTTATTAAACGTCACTGTAAGTCCTTGTGTGGAAAACCAGACTTGCAACATGGCCCACACCCAATCCAAGAGAAGTCTCCTGGGAATCCCTGGCTTTTTTTTTTAGATTTGGCAACACTATATGCTTTTTATGTGATTATTATTTCAATAAAAAAGAAAAGAGAAGTAAAAAAAGCCTTGTGAATGTGCTGCCTGACAGGGTGCGCTCATGGGGGAGCTGTAGAAGGAGCTTTATCACTGAAAGTTACTTAGTTCTGCCTTGTAAACAGGATTAATGAAACAAGCGTGAATGAAGCTCCAGGTGCGTTTGTGACGAGGACACAGAAATACCAAAGTGTTAAAAGCTCAAAACTTGTCTGATGTTTCTTCTGTAAGTTTTGTTCATTTAAATTTCCACTGTGGTGCAGATCTTGGATTTCGGTTTGTTTCAAGTTTCAGAGTTTAATCAAACGGAATCACGGCTGTGCTACGTTTTTTTGTACAATATGAAAACAAATAAAGTATGTCTTTGCACTGGCAAACTTACAATCAAGTTTAATTTTAAAACATTGTAATTTGATATGGAAGTGAAGTTTTAAAATGTCTGCCAGCTGAGGAACAGCCAGAACACTGATTCATCTCAAAGTGAAAGTATTTCTGCATCACACGAACATTAAGAACTGAAAAGGCTGTTGATTGATTCTACTATAATTATTTGTGATGGCTTTCTTTAAGAATAATCCGCCTGTAAAATCTCTCTCTCCATTTCTTTCTCCCTCCCTTTCTCTCTATTAATTTTCTTTCTCCATCTCTCTATCTGTTTCTCTCTCTTGTCACGTCTCTGTCTCTCTCTTCACCTGTCTTTCTCCATCTCTCTCTCCTTCTCTCCCTGTCTTTCTCACTCTCTCTCTCTATCTCTCTCTCCCTTTCTCTCTCAACATCTCTCTTACTCTCAATCTTTCTTACTCTCTCTTTCTATCTCTCTCTCTCCATCTCCCTCACTCATCTCTTTGTCCATCTCCTTTACTCTCTTTCCATCTCTCTCTTTCTGTCTCTTCATCTCTCTCACTCTCTCACGCTGTCCATCTCTTTTACTCTCTCTCCATCTCTTTCACTCTCTCTCACTCTCTTGTTCCATCTCTCTCCATTTCTCTCTCATCTCTCTTTCTCTCCATGTCTCTCTGTCTCTCCATTTCTCTCACTCTCTCTCTCTCGTTCTGTCCATCTCTTTCACTCTGTCTCTCCATCTCTCTCTCTCACTCTCTTGTTCTATCTCTCATCTCATCTCTCTCTCCATTTCTCTCTTTCTCATCTCTCTCCATCCCTCTCTTTTTCTCTCCATCTCTCTCACTCTGTCTCTCTCTCCATCTCTCTCTCTCCATTTCTCTCTCATCTCTCTGTCTCTCCACCTCTCTTTCATCTCTCCATCCCTCTCTTTTTCTCTCCATCTCTCTCACTCTGTCTCTCTCTCCATTTCTCTCTCATCTCTCTCTCTCCATCTCTCGCTCTCTCATCTCTCTTCATCCCTCTTTTTTCTCTCCATCTCTCTCACTCTCTTGTTCTATCTCTCACCTCTCCACCTCTCTTTCATCTCTCCATCCCTCTCTTTTTCTCTCCATTTCTCTCTCATCTCTCTTTCCCTCCATCTCTCTTTCATCTCTCCATCTCTCTCTTTTTTTCTCTCTATCTCTCTCACTCTGTCTCTCTCTCTCTCCATTTCTCTCTCATCTCTCTTTCATCTCTCCATCCTTCTCTTTTTTCTCTCTATCTCTCTCACTCTGTCTCTCTCTTTCTCCATCTCTGTCTCTCTCTAATCACTATCATGACCAGATTTGACTTTTCTTGAAAGGTTTTCAAAAGATTTCGATCTTTAAGAGCACTAGAGAGAGAGCATGTGGTGACATTTTGTATTGTAAAGTTATATTCTACTGTCTGAAGAAGTAGAAATCCTTTTGTGTTTGCGGTGTGGACGTCAGAGCCGAGCTTGTTCCTCGTCTTTGACTTTTGAAATGTCTGTACTGTGACAACTCTGCTATGTATTTATGTGCATCCATAACTATATGTTTGTACATGTACGTGTCTGTATATGTACGGCCGGCTTTATGTAGGACCAGGGTGAGCGGGTGGTTTTACTTAAAGCCACAGTATGTAACTCGTGCCTGTCTCCATGGAAACGTTCATTCCACAGTATAGTCTAAAATGTACTCATCTGGTTGGAGAATGTTCTGAAGTATGGTTTTTAACTTTCTTTTTCCATGGAATCCTGCAGTATCCACCTCCAGAACGTTACACACTGTATCTTTAAAGCACATGTGTCAAACTCAAGGCCCGTGGGCCAAATGTGGCCCTCCACATCATTTTATGTGGCCCTCAACAGGGTAAATTAAAAGGTATGATGATCTTAAAATGTCATTTTATCAGGAGATACGAGGTTACACAGCCATATTTTGATCTAGGCAAATCCATGTGCGATATTTGTAACTGGAATAAGTAAAACTTTGTCTGATAACTTGACTTGATGAATGAATATGTGACGAATAAATAAGTAAATAAACAAAAAGTGATGTGGGTGTAATTATAATTCTAAACAGTTCTATGTTATTAGTGGCACCGATGCAGTACCTTCATGGTGCCCAGACTCTACTTTGAGAACCACTGAAGTATGAAATGATGCAAAGTAGCAGGTCTTGTGTATTCAGGTTAATGCAGAGCGCCCCTCAGACTGGTACAGCGTGTTCAGTACGACCCGGTGACATGTGGCCGTCTCGTGTCTCCTCCGGTGGCGTCTCTTTTAGGACACAAGCGGGCGAGACGCTGGCAGCTTCATTACTGTCAAACATAATACCGCTAATGCTGAGTGTCAGTCGCACGAGGATAACAGGAAAGCTTTAATTAGCCGCGTCCATGGCAACAATGAGCATGTTTAGGTTAGGCCTCAGAGAGCGTGAACAGACAGCTCCCAGTTTAGCACCGAACTTCTCATTAAGCGTTGTTTTGTTAAGCCGACAGTGAATGTTAAGACGTTTGATGGGATTCTTATGGACAAGAGTGGTGCAGACATGACTGAAGAACACATACCACACTGAAGATGGAGTTAAACAGCCAGTGCGTTTGAAAGGAAATATTAGGTTTGTGCACCCCAGATTTGTTCCCTTTTAGCCCCTACTGAACCTGTCGGGCCCTACCAGCCCAAAACTGAGGCCCCCGTGTTATAAAAATGAGTTAACCCATTATTTTAGGGTGCACTAATTAACAATTAGCTGCTGATTTGCACATGTAACAAGTTAAAGGCGTCGTGTCCAGTGGTGGATGAAGTACTCATAGTTTTGCTAGTCCAGATACACAAGTAAAACGTTACTCAAGTATAAGTAAAAGTATGAAAAAATCGTGATAAGTAAAACTAACTAACTTTAACTAACTGTACTTTAAGACTGAAAAGTAAAAGTATTTCACACTTAATTTAATAAAGTGTGGTTTATTTGTGTGTTAAAGTGTTAAATGTTACATATTTTATTCATCAGTAACAATACGAATCAATTTCTTCATTTTTCTTATGAATTTTGTGTATTTATTGTTTAGTCATGATGTTACCATGAACATAGTTAAAGTACTTTTTACTTTTCAGTTCAGTTAAAAAATGTAGTGGAGGAGAAAGTACAGATACCTGCTCTCAAATGTAGTGAAGCAAAGGTACTTAAATAAAGTACAGATACCTAAAAATCCTACTTCAGTACAGTACTTTACTTCTTGTACTTTGTTGCGATCCACCACTTGTTATACCAAATTTCTACTGAATTAGTTAGTGGTCCACAGTTATTCCTCACTTACATTACGCATTCGGAGCACCATAATTATCCGCCGTAATGAGTTCATAAGCAGATCGAAGTTTAAAGCTAACAAAAACTAGCATGCTAACGCGCACTTCCTGATTACCGGACCATAAAACGCTTCGTAATTAGATGCGGAGAGCGCGCGGGTGGCACGCTTTGACCTCGAGAGCTCCTCATACAATATATCTGTACTCCTCAAATACATGGGAAGAAATCGTGCATAAGCCGTTTAACCTTTTCCAATAATATGCCTGGATTTACATTTGACGAGCTGATGAAGGGCAGAGGACGTCAAACGCATAAGCTTCCCCTGTGAAATGAAACGATGGGTGCTGTAACATAGATAGGTGCTGTTTATTTCACGTAACATTTAGTGTCCATTTAAGAGGCCGTAACACGTCTTATGTCGTAATACGTCCCCTTTAAATACATGGTCGGAGCTGAGGGCTTTAGTGCAGTCTCATCATCTCCTCTTTGAGTTGCTCCGGCGTTGTAAACCCGGGCGGACACTGGATATTGATTGGAGTGAGAGTGTAATTTCCCGCTGCTACAGGTTGGTGGCCTCTGTGCTCCTGCTGGCCCACTTCACTCCGTGGAATTTCAAATGGAAAAGTGAAAAGTGTTCCTCAGGATATTATCAAGGAGCTATTGACGCAGTGTGCTACAGTTGCACGGCTAGAGAAGGCTCGGTTTTATCATTCAGCACGCTCTATTAGATCTGGTTCAGCTTGGACAGGATTGTACTTTTCTTTTTGTCTTACAGTCTGAAGAAATTGCTGAAAATCATTTAATTCGACTTGGCCAGAAGAGGGCGCACTGTTGCACTGAGGATTGAAGCAGCTTGACAGATTTAAAAGAATCGCACCCAGCTTCAGGTCTGTACATCTTAATGCAGCCAAGTGATGAAGTAAGGGAAACTTTTCTTTGCCCCTGTACAGATATAGTGTAAAGGCAGCTCCTAGGTGTTTTATCACCCTAGAACCAGGAAGTGCGCAGACTAATGTTTGTTAGCTTTACCATGACGGCAACACTCCATTCTGGCCTTTGAAAAAGAACTTATCGCGGTGAAGAATTAGGATGGCAAATGCGTTAGGAAAAAGAGGAACAACTCTGGACCGTTGCAAACAGTTTAAAATGAATTAGTTTTGTTTTTGGTGTTTTTAAGATTAGGTATAGTGTCTTTGATAATAAGATTTTCTATTATGTTTTGTATATCCGTGCATGTGTGCTCATATTGGCTTATATTTACTAAGGGTAAAGGATATGTCTAAAGATCTCAGAGAAATGTGGGAAAGTGACGAGTTAAAATGGAGCCGCACAGACAGGACTGTAGCAGGAAGCATCCATCCAGAGCATCCAGACCAGTCAGTGACACACTGTGCACCAAGGGCACTGTGGATTAGCCCCAATCTGCATAATAAACAGGGTACAAACAAACACAGCACACCGGAGAGAGGGAGAGAGGGAGAAAGAGGGAAAGAGAGGGGGAGAGACAGAGAAAAAGAAAGAGTAGCGTTACCTTGAGAGGCAGAAATACAAGCAGGAGGTCTGAAGAGTGTGGTCATGACTGCTGTCTGTGTGAAGAAGAAGAAGAAGAAGAAGAAGAAGAAGAAGAAGAAGAAGAAGAAGAAGAAGAAGAAGAAGAAGAAGAAGAAGAAGAAGAAGAAGAAGAAGAAGAAGAAGAAGAAGAAGAAGAAGAAGAAGAAGAAGAAGAAGAAGAAGAAGAAGAAGAAGAAGAAGAAGAAGTCTGTTTTTTGGTTGAATAGTACATTTTTTGATGTTTATAAAGTTGCACTATGTAACTTTTCTAGTGAAAGGCTCATGCTCCTGATTGTCTCCATGGATATGCTATTAACTTGCCTGCAATTGATAATTACACTTCTATCCAGGTGAAGTGCCAGGTCAGATCTGTGCAGGGGCGACCCCATTCATTGTGAGAATGCATAATACATGTAATGAAATAAATGCAAGATGAGTTTAATGTGGAACATCCCATTTTACGCAATACCATCTCCATGGATACAAGCAGATGGCACGCCCCCCACCACAAAAATTACACGATGCTCCTTTAAAGATACATCAAATTGACCATATGACATAATGCAACGTTCCAGTCAGCAGTACTGTTTGGTTCACTCTGGATGCATCGTTTTGGTGTGGATTTTGTAAAGAAAATCCAACTTCAAGTAAAATGTGAGTTTGGTACTTATCCACACACGTCTGGCCTGAGGAGGCGGATAATGCTGCAGACTTCAACGTGTTCATCAATCAGCCATCATGTACGTCCTTGGATGGCACACAGAAAATACTTCTCATTTCCTCAGAAAGTAGGATGTGTCTTAAAATGTATAAATGACAACACAAGGTACTACTCCTAAGTGTCCTTTTTGTTCAAGGTCAAGTACATATTCTGGTTCAGTCTGCTCCCACGCTGTTAGACCTGAAAGTTGAGCTCGTAGCATTTTGGGTCACTTTAATAGAGGCTTGTATTTTTAGCCTGGAACTTTTAGGGCAAATTGAATGCGGTAGTTCTCTGAAGATGTCCTTTGTATCAGAACTTATGTTAGTGCTCTTTGTCCAAACTTTGTCTAGATAGAAGTAAAGTACTAGTCTAACTGAGGTGGCTGAAGATTGTGGTTGTTTCCTGAGGGACGCACAAGGCCACAGTTGGCGCACATGTACGGGATGTGTATATTTATGCAAACTCTACTGGAGCATCCCTTTCGCTTCTCCCAAACAGGCCAAGAATATCTGCTCCAACTTGTGCACCACCCAAAATCCCCCCCCCCCCCCCCCCCCCCCCCCCACCACCGCGTCCACCTCCATCTCCATCTATTGGCCCTGCGCACCCGTGACGCATCCCTCCTCCGTCCTGTGATTGGCCCCGCGTTGCGCCCCTCCGTTTGACTGACACGGGACTGCTGGAAGAGCCCTCCTCTGAGCTCAGTCTCTATTAGAGTGGAGCCGCGGAGTGTTGTACAGAGAGCCGCTGTACAGTCGTCAATGGGAAGCACACGAGACGGTGGCAACGCGACGCACGTTCTACAATAAAACACCTCGAACACCACGATGCTGTCTGCGTCCGAGCCGTGTCTGTGGATTATTACAGCGTGCCTTTACGCGTCTTGTCACGTCCAAAGCGGAGAAGCACAGAACCCGAAAGAAGGTAAGTTCCGAAAGTTTGAACGGCTCTGTGTCCGAGTCCAACGCGCTGTCACTGGCCTGGATTATTGTCCCTCTGAAGCGCACCATGACTGAGGACAGTGTCTGTGTTTTACTCCAAATGTAACTCGGGATTACGCCAGTAGTTCTCGCACGGATTACGCACAAGGTTTTATCTTTTTTTCTCTACGTCTCTTCGCGTAACTAGCCTTCTCTTGAATAGATTAACAATTCATCAAAGGATCGATAACTAGGCAGCTCCAGCAGCGGCTCTTGGAGCTGACTTGGAGCCCTGTGCTGAGAGCGCACAGCCCGGTCCGCTGCCTTGGAGTGTCCCGGGATCGAACGCGCGATACCCCTCGGTTTTTACAGAAGCGAGGATACAAAGCTTTACTCTGCTGTAGCTGGCGATGCCGTGGCACTGTTCGTTTACTTGTTTATAGCCAAGAACCTTCCCACCTGGCGTTTTTCACCTCACTCCTGGTAAAGTCGCGGGGTGCGCACTGGATTGATTTATCACAGTGTTCAGACAACGGGTTATGTGGAGATATTTTGTGTTTTTTGTGATTATTTTGTGATTTGTTGTCTTATTCCCCACGTTTAATATTGTGTTATTTTGTGTAGCCTTATGTTATGATCCCTGCACCGCGAAGCCCTCGTCTCCGCGTGAGAAACCGGGCTGCTGACACAAAACAACTTCATTTCAGACGCTGTATTGCTCTTCCGTCTGCAACAACCTGCTACCTTGTCTGAACAATCCCCACACTCAAGATTCGCCGTTTTTACAGGCCGTTTTTGGCTCATTTTTTAATCAAAATCCGCTTTGACCTTAACAGTGCCATGCGTCCTCTGCTACGAGTTGAATCAATGGCAAATAAAAGAGAGCGCGATGCGTAAACGTCAGTCAAAGTTGCCCCGTGCTGCAGTGCATTACTTATTGCGTGTTTGCTGCCACTGAAACGAGGTCATGGGTATATATACTATACCCATGTGGCTACCACTTTACAGCAAGGTTATAACGGCTTTACGGCGATTATTCAGGCGTGCGCACGTTTATGTTAGGTGATCCATAAATAAAGATGGCACCCTGAATGATGTCTTCGATGCAGTTAAGTTAAACGTGTCTGTCTGACGTGTGTTTAACTTTGGAATAGCAACACGCAGCCATGAAGCTCGGAACAAGTGAAGTCAAGTCAAATTGAACCAGCGCAAAACCTCTCCAACCTTTGTCCTGCGCACAGAACATACACACAATCAGCTTGGTTTGAATCAAAATTGGAAAATTCACACATATTTTCCTGAAAGTTGTAATTGAAAGAAAATGTTCTGAATAATTATGATTTTTTTTTGGTCAACTATTCTCCTTCTTTGCTGTTTAGTCATTACTGTACTTTATAAAATCAGAGAGAGGAACTGTGGAGGCCATTTTTTTTTCTAAAAGTGTGCTGAGAGTAAAGTAATAGAACCAACTTTTCATAATTGATTTTAAGGCAATGCTTATTAACTTCATGCGCTGGTTAGATGAGTACAGCGTCTGATAACCTGATTACAGATTCTCCTCCTAAAACAGCCCTATTCTAAAACAGTACCTAAATGTGTCAGTGTCCCTGTGAGATTTAACCACCTGCCTCTCTCTGTTCCCCCTCGCTTTCCTGTCACCAGTGATTTTGTTGGACTCCAAGGCCCAGCAGACAGAACTGGAGTGGATCTCCTATCCTCCCAATGGGGTAAGTACTGCATGGCCCACATCCCCAACCATCACCGGAGCCTTCTTTAACAAGATGCATTCGGGTGTTTCAGCATTCAAAAGCAGGCCTGAAGCGAACCTCAGCTCCGCTCTGATTAAAAGCAGTCCGAGTGAGGTTTTTTAAATAAATAATGGGAGCGGGAGACGATAAAGGCGCCACAATCATCCTTTAAGATGTTTGTGCGAGATAGTGGGGTCTAATCTCTCTCCATTCAGCGCTGCTCAGTACTGTGTTATTACAGCTCTCTGTCTGCGATGGCTGCACTTCATATATTCATTAGCGCTCTCAGCCTGCTCCAGTGCACTGATTGGGTGCCTTGTGTTGATCTAGTGTTCACTTAAGACTCAGCAGTCTCATGTCAAAGATAAAAAAATATAATCACATCATATTTGAGAAATGTATCAGAAATGTGTGAAAATGTGTCTGTAAATGTCTATCAATAGATTTATTTAACACAAAATGCTGAAATATCTTCTAACATTATCCTGCACTTTCCTTTTCTTTTGTCATTTTTAAGCTTTTTACAATATTCTCATTACAGACAATATATTAGTTATTTTACCCTTTTCAGAAAATATTTTGTAAATGTTGTAATGCCCTCCTGTAGCGAAGTAAAAGTAGTAAAGTACTGTACTTAAGTTGAATTTTTATGTATCTGTACTTTCTTTAAGTCAGTTTTACAGTGGATACTTCTTACTGTTAGTTTACTACATTTAAAAGCAGGTATCTATACTTTCTACTACACTACATTTTTTAACTGTACTGAAAGTAAAAAGTACTTTTTATTTGATTTTTACCATGTTAGTGGTAACATCCTGACTGAAGCTTTTGAGTTCAAGCGTCGACTTTGAGCAAACAAAAATAAATACACAAAATTCTTGATTCATATTGTTACTGTAAATGTACTACACTACATTTAGAATTTAAAAATGAACAACACTTGTGTGAAATACATTTACTTTATACGCTTAAAGTGAGTTTTTAAGTGGGTACTGAAATACTTTTGCTTTAGTTTTTTCATGTGATACTTTTATTTTTACTTGACTTTTTACCTCTTTACTTTTACTTAAGCCAACAAAACTGAGTACTTCATCCGCCACTGCTGTACTTTCATCCCACATTTTTCCAAGAGAGACAAAATATGTTTTTATCTAGCATTGTGACTTATAAAGACTACCGTACAGTACACGACAAATAGACACTCAGTGAAAAGAATCGCAGGAACTATTGTTTAACTTTTGAAAGAATTGCCAAACTTTCTTACAAAGCAGTAACTTGCATGATATATTATTTAGACTGTTGAGCAATCCACGTCCCTTGTATTTGAAGTCTGCAGTTAGGCCTCCAAACCTCAAGATTGACAGTGTAGATACAGCACTCTCCCCCCTTTTTTTTTTGTTTGCTGACTTTTCCCAAAAGTTGAACAATGCCTAAAGTTTTTGTTGTTCCGTTGCAGTGGGAAGAGATCAGCGGCCTGGATGAGAACTACACTCCCATCCGCACGTACCAAGTGTGCCAAGTCATGGAGCCCAATCAGAACAACTGGCTGCGGACTAACTGGATTGAGAAAGGCGATGCTCAAAGAATATTTGTGGAGTTGAAGTTTACCTTGAGGGATTGTAACAGCCTGCCCGGAGTGGTGGGTTCCTGTAAGGAGACTTTCAACTTGTATTACCAGGAAACCGATTCGGAAGTAGGACGTAGTTTACGGGAAACGCAGTATGTCAAAATAGACACCATCGCAGCAGACGAGAGCTTTACTCAGGGCGACTTGGGCGAGCGAAAGATGAAATTGAACACGGAGGTGCGCATCATTGGCCCCCTGTCCCGACGCGGATTCTACTTGGCATTCCAGGACGTGGGCGCTTGTATCGCTTTGGTTTCCGTCAAAGTCTACTACAAAAAGTGCTGGTCCATTATTGAGAACTTGGCGACGTTCCCGGACACGGTGACGGGGTCGGAGTTCAGTTCGCTGGTGGAGGTGGAAGGGATGTGCGTGAACGATGCGGAAGAGGAGGCAGACAATTCTCCCAAGATGCACTGCAGCGCGGAGGGGGAGTGGCTGGTGCCGATTGGGAAATGTATTTGCAAAGCTGGATTTCATCAGAAGGGCGACGCGTGCGAACGTGAGTGTCTTCTCCGCTTTCACTGCTCTCTCTGTCACACTTGCCTTGCCTTTGAATGCACCTGCAGCGCCTCACAATGGCAACCCCCTTTGATCAGGCATTACAAAAGGGAGATGTGGTAACAGGGCGTTTGACTACTTCAAAAAGTACTCTGAAAGCAATTTGATGAAGTAGTAGAATTGTGTATATAGATATTTGCGTATCTATATAACACAGTGGTTATAACTTTGCATTTGGGGGTTGTAATATCTGCAAATAGGGCTGGACAACATGGGAAAAACTATAGAATAGATTTTTGCCATAATATTTAAACAAATAAAATGCCTTTCAGTCATAATCTCATTAAAATAAACAACACTGATTTTTAATTATTTCATTGAAGACAAACCCCCCCCCCCAAAAACAACATTTTCATCCAAAATCTGACAGAGAATTGGCTGTAGACTTCTCAATTTAAAAGCTCCATGCTCCACTGACGATTTGAAAGATCACATACATACTACTGTACTACTACTACTATATGACAGAGTATTGGCAAGTTTTGAACCACTGACCTTGTGCCTGGCGAACAAACTCTCAAACTTGCTCCAGATTTTTTAATAGGGCACATAATAACCTGTTCCAAATTAACCACTTGGAAACAAAAAGGCATTCATTGGCATGCACAAAATGTCAAAATTCATGCTCAAAAACTCAGCTGTATCTGTAATTATAAGAAGCCTGTAGTTTATGTTGCCTCTTGAGCAGTCATCGAGCGTGTTGGGGATATTATTTCACTAGACTAGATGTCATTGGTGTTGTTGGTATATGGGATCACGATCTGCACAAGGATGCCGGAGATACCGCGCTGTGGCTTTTCTCAGCACCATAATTAAAATCCCTGTTAATTGATTGCTGGACTCTTCATTTCCAGCCCTGATCCTGTTGACACTGGGATTAAATAATAACTGGAGTTTAGCCTCTCATCGTGAGCTGGCTGCATGCCAAGGGAATTAGCCACAGAATACACCGGGCTTGTGGATCCTGGAAGCGGTCCGGCAAGAGATGCGTTCAGGGTCTGTGCATTTAAAATACACTATTCTGGACTGTGTCTGGTTCACTGTGCCGCCTTCAGTGTCTCTGATGGAGCAGGAAAAACGAACAGCGTGGCATTTCGCCTCAGGAAATTCGAGCAGGAGTGGAGAGGAAGGGCTTGACCGATAGAGCAGTCTTGATTCATTGTTGTGGCACTTGTGATTATTTGGTCCGACATTAAACAAAAGGAAAGTTAATATCAGGAAATGCCACATGCAGCTAGATGAAGGCAATATACAGGAATGTGAATATTCAATTTTTTTATTTTAATATATGAAGTTAACATTTAGCAAAAAGTTTTAGGTGAGACATTTATTTTATGTAGAATTTTTATTTTATTTCATTTATTTATTCACTTTTTGTGTGTGACTTGAATCTCAACCAGGATCTTTGCAGGTACAGTTCTGCATATTTCTGATGGACTGTAAAAAAAATATATGAATGTGATTATTTTTATGAAAAGAATCTTAAAAAAAAAAAAAAAAAAGTGCTACTTTCGAGGGGTGGATAGTCAACTGCATGATTCAGCGCAAATAGAAAGTTAAATCCACAGTTTTGGAGCATTCTTCTTGGAAATAGAGAATGTTTATGCCTCACTGTGGACTATTTCCATGGAAACAAGCCAGGCCAAGAATGAGTCAGGTTTGTGGAGATGCAAGCTTGTGCAGAGTTAGGCTTCGTGTTTTCGAATGTTTTTCAGTGCAATAACATCTATAACAGGGGTGTCGAACTCATTTTCACAGAGGGCCACATCAACAAAATGGTTGCTCTCAAAGGACCAGATGTAACTGTAAGATAAATGTAACTAAATGTAACCAAATGTAATGTAAAATGAATCTTGTAAACTAAACTACTTTTTAATCATAAATATTGCACTGATATTGCATACAGTGGTGTAACTGTGTATCTCCTGATAAACTGATATTTTTGACAGTCAGATCTTGTGTACTTGTAAGGCTACATAAAATGAAAACGGGCCTTGAGTTTGACACATGTGTACTATAAGGAAAAAACGTGCAAAAAGTTATATACTGGAGCTTTAAGATATGACCAAACCCTACACACAGGCCGTTCTTGAATTTCCAAAGGGTCAGATATGCCATCCATGCTTTGTGTTTTGTCGCTGTGGCTCGCTCTATCTCTATGCTTTACTGATTCATCCGCTTTTATATACTCGTCCTGCTGTAAGGTTGAATGCAGTGTTCATTTTCAGCATAAATATTGCCTCATACTTGAGAAAGTAGGTCAGACGAACGCAGCTCTTGAACCAAAAAGACTTAAACAGCACGGGAAAAATGTAAATGCTCGCACAAATGTTCACGTTACCTCCACCTCTGCAGCCTTGAAAGAATCCTCTTGTGGATTTCTTCTACTGCACGTGTTGATTCAATATTTATGTCTAACCCGCATGCCACGCCGATGATGACACGATATTTTTAGCGCCTGTCACTCTTATTTACTGCTATGTCATCGCTCCCGGTTAAACCTAGATCTAACGCTCAGGGGGATTATTTTGGGTCGTCACCTGACTTAAAAGCTACAACCCTCCTGTGGATTAAAACGGGGGTCACGGAGGTTGCGAAACTTAAGTGGCCCCCCTTGTCATGCCAGATTTTGTTTTCCTTCCTTATTGGCGAAGTGGGCAACCTCTACCTAAGTAGCTTACGAACCGCGGCAGTTGGTAATAATTGAGCGGAATGGATCTAAGAACAAGCGTTGGTTAGGTCTTTTATGGCACCCTGTCTTCCATTAGGGACACCGCTGAGGGAGGTGTGCTAATGAAATAAATTAGGCCATGTAATTTACAGCAACGCCGGCCGCCTCGAGTCTGGCTAATGTTAGCAGCGATCACTCATTCAAACCCGCGGAGTTACTTTTATTGTTGTTTTAATATGCACACGAGCCCCGAGGTAGACGCAGTGTTTATTTCCACAGGGAGGGCCAGGCAGGGGGAGAAAACAGCAGCCAGATTTTCTTTTCAAACTAATGCCTCCATCCATTTCTTATTGTCGGAAGCAACGACCACACTTGAATTAATGAAGAAGTTGGGTTGACATGATCTAAACTGTGGGCTTTGGTTTAAAATGGAGGTGGTGAGCAAGTCAGAATTCAGTGGTATATACGCTACGCCGGGCTCAGCTGTGTTTTTAATAGAGATAGACCGATATATGAGGTAGATATTTGCGCCTTTTAGCGTATCGGCTATCAGATAAATCTCCAGCAGATATTTTTTTTGGACCGACCCACTGCCTAAAGAGTACACACAAAGCTTTAGTTTAACACTTTAATACAAAGAGATACCTGCACAGCTCTCTTAAAAGGGCGTTGGATAATATCGTTTATCATTTTGCATAATCGTGATAATTGACTTCATGCCACCAGAATGTACAGAAAAAAACTACTTCTCCATAATGAGAATCGTATCACTAAATTTTACTATCGTCCCAGAATCGATTCTTCATGTCAGCACAAAAAATATCGGCAGAGGTATCGGCTACACTATTTACAGCCTTAATAAACTTCATTTATAACAAACAAATTCCTTTTTCAGAGTGTTTCGGGCTTTGTAACGACATCATTAAGGGGTTAGGTTTATTGGGTTGGGTTAGGGTAAGTCAGCAAATATTATTAAGGTCATTTTCTTCACAAATCACTTGGTTTTCACACTTCTAGGCAGAAATGAGATTTTTGTTGCTTTAGTTGTATTAGATTTGAGCTGTAGAGGGTTGAATAAGTCACTCTTATGGCTGATTATGCTGTTGATTTGTTGCAGCTCATGTCTTTTAATGAAACGGTCTATTTAAAAAAAGGTTTACTGTGAATTTTAACCTTAATCAGTGGCATTAAGTAGTTTCAATATTATCGTTTATCGCGATATTTGTCCGTGCTTCAGCATTAGTTATCGTGCCGGCTTAGTTGAAAGGAGGTTATAATGGAAAATTTGTGTACCCAATTCTTAACAAAAAATTACAAAGGTTCAGCTTGGCTTTGCGGTAACACTCCCCCGTCCACAGAGTTATACAAAGGCCCCAACCGTTCATTTGTAAAGTTGACAAATTTTTACATTGCCAGTGCTTTATATTGTACAAATACCTGTAGATAACATTGACTATTCCACCTTTATGAGCCTGACTCCAGCGAGGTCTGAGAGGCATTGTATTAAGGGGTAGTTCATCTAAATAAAATGAGAACGCTCTGCACCATCAGCACTTCCTCCAGCCGCTCCACTGACGTTAAATTGTCCATTCAGGAGTTTTCGCCGAGACCGGTTCGCCAGAGCAGTTCGGAGTCCTTCGATCACGCTCCAAGTGGATGTGACTGCTAATAAAAAGTGAACCTATCTCCTGGAGCCATTCTGGTCTGGTTTATTGATAGTCAGTGTCGTCATGATTTCGATACTAAGGAATAGACTCGATACTCGATATTCCATACTGATTCCGATATCGCAACGATGATTACAACCACTCTTTCTTTAGACAGTAGAATGTGAGTTTTTACGTTAAATCATAGCACTTTGACAACACTAGTGATGGTACTGTTCAGAGGGCTGTAGATCGTTTAGTCAATTAATCGCTCAATGGAGGCATAGTCGATTATTTTGATTGGCTTTATATGGAACAACGGCAGAATTGTGCGGAAGATTTGGCGTTTTTTGAGATTTATATGTAAAAATGCAGTTTAAACTCATTGCTAGTACTTTTTCCTACTTCAGTAGTTGATTTTGAATGAACTCTTGTGCAGGAGCGGTCTTGTGAGTGTAGCTGGGGTCAGATACATGGAGATACTTAATAGTTTGAGAGCTTTTTCTGCGCCTCCTGTCGGATCACTAACAGCCAAGTTTTAAATAAAAGTATTGAGAAGATTTTCAAGTATTCAGCTCAGTACTTTCACCATCATATATCCATACATAGCCTCACCTCTTCCAACCAAACCTGTCGTATGCTGGGTCATGCGTTTGGGTGGTGCAGATGGAGAGGTAGAAAGGTAGAGTAGAGTGCTGTCCGTCATATGTCACACCGAGCGCTGTTTTCTTTCCTCGCGCGGACGACAAACTGTGCTGTGATGTGCTCATTCATCATCATCACCGATCAGGGAGCCCACGTCTTTCACCCACCCCTCCACACACCCACCCACCCCCCTCCCCCGCTTTAACCCTTTGCGTCCCGTTCCATCTGCGGCGCTAAAAAAACGTCACTCCGTCTCATAGGGTTTCCAAAAGCATCGAAAATCTCTTTTTAATCGATGATAAAAGTTGTAAACTAGAGACTCATTTGAACAAGGATCGATACTTTCACGGGACGGAAAGATCCTGAGCTGTATCAGAACAAGTATAAGAGCGCATAGACTAGTATACGCCTATGGGACATACCCGGACGACTGAGGGATTACACAGATATAAGGTCACATGGGAATATAAAAGAACGTGCCACGATTTGATGTTGAAAATCACATTCTATTATCTAAAGAACATCGTGGTATCAGATTCGGTATTGAGTATCGACCCTATTCCTTAGTATTGAAATCGAGTTAGACATTTTGGTATCATGATAACACTACTTTTTACTAGGGATGCAAGATTAACCAAAATCTATTTTCAGCTCAATTTGAAACGATGCCACTAGCAAACCGCAAGTGCTGCAATTTTTCAAAGTTCGAAGTGTTCTGAAATAAAAGTGATTCCTGTGTTAGTTTGTCAGCTCATATTTCTTTTTGCCAATTCTCCTGGATGCGTTTTAAAATGTGAACTTTTTTAACCAAATCGATCAGGGAAAAAAGGGCCAGTTGAAGTGTTCCCGCTGCGAACCGAATGGACAGACAATGTTTTGGGAAGAAGTGTGGGGAAAATACTGGCCATTCATTCCTTGAGCCTGTTTAGCGCTAGTCACTGGAGCCGCAGAGTCGTTTAACCGGAGAGGGAGCGCTTTGTAAGGGACACAGATCCGGCTTTGTCCCACCACTACACCCACGAATGGATGTTGTCCTGTTGTGATCACATAACTTTGGGCGTCAGGAAGCGTCAGTGATTAATACAAATGGACATGTGCCATTTAAATAGGCACATTTAGTAAAACACAAAAGCTGCAATTATTTAGGGAATGCATTGTCTTGAAACAGCCATGATGTTTTGTTTTGTTATATAATAGTATATATATAATAATATTTTTAAGTCAGGCTACAAGATTAACCACAGTTCAATTGCAAATAGAGCCAGAACCAGCCACAACCACACGCTTTGACGAAACTTTACAGAGACGAGTGGATCTGGAGCCGTAGAGTGTCTCCCCCATTTCAGACGGCAGTGATTGACAGGCGGATTAACCAATCAGAGAGAAGCATGGTCCGTTTGTGTCCAAAAACAAACATGGCTGCTTCAAACATGAGTGCATGAGAATTAACAATCAAAGAACCATACTCAGGTAAAATAAGTTATATATATGTCATTCTGAATCAAACTGGAGAAGGGACTGGCTGGTCAGGTAAATATTTAGGTAATTTAATGGGATTTTCATAGAACTAAATATCCTGTCCTAGCACAGCTGCACAATAAATCGAAAATCAAATCGAAATTGCAAGTTCCGTTGGCGCAATTATCAAATTATAAAGGCTGCAATTATCCATACAATATAATCTTTTCATTATAGTCTTTTAATTGAAAAATGTTGTACCTGCAGTTGTGACATCTACAAACATGTTCTCAAAAACATCTTAGTATCCTATAGTTCAAACGATTTTGGTTGATATTCTGTTTCTGCCCAAAACTCTTTCAGCCCTTGCACTCAGAAATGATTGACTGTTGACCCTCACCCGCGGGGCTCTACGTAAAGCCGCTAAAAACCCGAACAGCATCTAGACACTATCAGCTCATGCTAACAAGAGAATTAATGAGGATACAGGATCTTGTAAACAGTGGCCCCATCCATCTTAGCTGTCAGCGAGTTGGACACAAGTTAGTTTGGAGACTGATTGATGGTGGAGCCCCCCGGGGGGAAGGGGGCTCCACCAGCTTGGGTCTGACCAGCTCTTATAGGCCACCAGGCGGTCCACTGCAAGCTTGCGGACTTAGCATTTCAAATAAAGCCAGGAAGCTAGCGTGTCAGCGGGTTGTCGTGTGATCTGACGGAGGCGTGATTGATAAGGTGTGGGGGGATGTAGCGTTCTGAATGTCAGGCTTTTCGCAAAATCAGTATGTAGATGACGACGATGATAAAGATGATGATGGTGAGGTACGCGCTAAATGGTGATGGAGCGAGGAAGCTGGTAAGTAGTAGCAATCTGGCCCAGATCAAGGGACTTGGTCAGTGGGGTCGGCCCGGCAGGTAGCAGTGTGTCGGGCACAGCGGGGTACTCTCAGGGCAGGACTTTAAAGAGAATTTCAAAGTGGGAAAGGTGTTCTGGGTTAAATGGTTAAATCGTGTTCTGATGAGGAAGTGTCATGTGCGAAATCGAAATTGTTCTTAATTTAAATGGTTTAGTGTAATTGTAAACGCACAGTAGTGTAAATCCATTCATAAAATTTCAGTTAAAGGTCTATTTCTTTTGTCAATTCTCCTGGACGCACGAGAGATGAACGACTGGAACTAGATTTCATTTTTTAAAAGAACCAAATCTTTTTTCTTTTTAATTTTTATGCATTTTTATACTGATTGATTAACCCTGAATCATCACAAGAATCAGCACAGAAGCAGAGATTGATGGTGGAGAAGAAGAGAAGCAGAGGGAATACGAGAGATTTGTGAAAAAAAAAACTAAAAAACATCTGGGATCATTTGGGATAACAGTTAGATTTTAAAAATTATTATTATTGTAGTGCAGTGTTTTATTTCGATTATTCATCATTTCAAAGGGTAAACTCTCTCCCTCTCTCAGTTTGAACCATTTTAAACACATCTGAGCCCTGGTTGTCTCTCTCTTTGTAGTTAAAATGAGTTCTCACATTGGCTTCTGTCATATAAATACATAGTAAAAGAGCCAGTCTTTTGAACAGCTCTTTGAAACAAATGGATCCAAAAGATTCAGAACCCCGAAGAGAGCCGAAAGTCCCATCACTACTGAAAAATTTGAATGAATGAATTTTGAACAGAATCCTGTTATTAAAACATAAATCACAGATCTAATTGTAGTGCTTGGCTGAAAATCACTTTTATTTTTCACAAATTCTTCAGTCCTAGTGCAGTATGGAAGTTACCGATGGGACCTGCACGTATGAAGATGTTAATGTAGCACAGAATCTCTCACTGCACATCATTAAACTTGTCTATCTCCATGGTGACAAGAGGGTAGATGCGTCAAGCTAAATAGCAGGTTAGAGCTATTTTTTCAAACAATGTAACACTGTAATTGAATGAATACAAGCTCCATCAGTTTATTGCCATACTGTGGAACATTTCGGATAAAGCATTAACATCTCCATGGAGACAAGCAGGTGGCCAACCCTCCACCAGAAAAGTTACATCGTGCACCTTTAAATATTGTAAAGTTGCACCAGGGAAAACAATGATTTAATATAAAGCCACAGTATGTATGTTTTTAGCCAAAACATAGACTAAAATAAGCATGTTGTTTCCATGGAAATTTAGCTCCTTAGGTTATAATATTCCACAGTATGGCATAAAACTTCTCTATCTCCATGAAGAATGTTCCGACGCATGGCTTTAACTTTCTATTTCCATGGAATAATGCAGGTTCCACCTCCAGAAAGTTACACACTGTACATTTTAATAAAATCTGGTGCTGTTGATGGTGAGCTGTATAGGGCTATGCAGTCACGAGGAGCAGTTTCCGCGGATATAACAACAGTAATTTGAGTGCTTAGTGCAGACTCCCGTTTCCCTGTCAACACTGGAGATTAAATAGGCATGGCCCGGTGCACACACAGAGGTGCCGCTGATCGTAAATATTTGATTCAAGGCATTTTAATTGGACAGAAAGAGAAAGTGTAGAAGTACAGCCCTGTGTATAGTATATATGGAGGTGTTTTTGTGTGTCACAGAAGGCCTGGCTCTTGAGCAAACGCGGTTGATTTGGGAAGCCAGTGTCTCGTCTGGGTAATAGGTTTGTCTTTCACCTCTCAGATAATACAGCACTGACTCATGCATACATGAATAACAAGCAGCGGCAGCAATGTTAGGCCACTCCGCTGTTCGACAACTTCATTTGACAGTATTTTCATCGATGTAAATAGATATAGCAATGCTGATGTCAGGCCGATTTTGGTGTAGAGCGCGTGTTTGAGGAAGTGCGGCGGACGGTGACTTCAGAATATCGTCATTTGGGCATTATCGATGAAAATGAAAGCGTAGTTTGGTGGTTTCAGGGGATGTGCGGGGTTTGAAGTTGCAAATAAAATCTATTTGAGTTGCAATTATCAAATCAAAAAGGATGTAGTTATGTAGATTACAGAATTTCCTCTGCAAAGAACTAAATAAATACATTTTTTTGTCTGTTTGTAGCTGTAGTTTAGACTTCTGCAGCATGCTCTGAAATGCATGGGATTTTAGTATTAGTTTATCTGTCAGCTCATATTTCTTGTCTCAAATCTTAATGCAATACTTTTCAGAAACTTGTCCAAACTGGTGCAGCCCTAGTTTGACTTTAATCCACAGTTATATTTCAACACTTATAAAAACCCATTAGAGAAAAAAGTACTGCTTATACTCCTTTTATTATGTAACTCTGGATAGTTTGTGCCCACCTCAATAAATACACAGTCATAAACCTGTAGTTGCACCGTAAAATGAAGTATCTCCAAAGTATCTCTCTCCCATATAAGCCACTAAATGTTTCCAAGTTTAGCCGTTTCAACTTAAACCTTAATCGAGTTGTTGTATTGTTAGCGGACAGCTGCAGCCCGCATGTGATTCACTGACCATCGGGACGTTCGGCTTTTAAACGCCTCAGAAAGCGCTTCTATTGATGCTAGAGCTAATGCCCACTTAGGTCAAAAGGGACAAAATGAAGTGATGACTTATCAGTTTCCTGGTTCGGGGAATCTGACCTGCCAGGCCGAATTTGAGCCCGACCAATGCTCCCAGTGCGAGTAAACAGCCTCTCACACATTCAAACAAAAGCATATGGCCCTCTCGTTCTCAGAGACCCCTCCACGTCACAGAGCGTTATCTCCACGGTAACGCCGACTCCGGGCTGTGGGTCACTCAATATTAACTTCATTTACACATGGCTGCGGCGGAGAGCGGAGCCACAATGGAGGCCTGACCGGTGTGTTTAGGAACATGAGCTGCCCGCCTGACAAGACAGTGTCAACACGGAAGATGGATGATCTCGGCAGTTGACCTCTGACCCCTGCCGAGTCACCTCTCCGGCCCCCGCCCCCCGCATGACAAAGGGCCCCTCCCTGTGGTGTGTTGGCCCTCACAGTCACTTGCACTAACAGGTTCAGATGGCCCCTTCTATAGCTGCTACTGAGGCTAAACCTATTCTAATATGCTGAGTCCGTTTTAGAGGTCCAAGCGCTGGCACAAAGGTTTTTGTGATTGTCCAGTTGGTCAGCGGAGATGTGATGAGACAGGCGGAATCTGACGCTCTTTGATTCCTGATCGTGTGGGGTGTCGTGGAAAAGAGTGGGTTTTTAAAGTTAGTCATGATAATTGCTATATCGATCTATCGTTCAATACATGACACATGGAAGGATTTTTTTTTCGGGGTCAGTTTTTATCATGTGTACTTTTTCTTTGCAGTACTGGGAGATTTTTGGCTATGGGATTTGTACTTAAGTGTTTTATTTTGCTGTTTATTTCATGGCAGGTCCATATTGTAGATTTAGAATTGTTTTTTGGGGGCAACCCTGCTCTTGGTTTATTGTGTCAGTGTCATCAGTTATTTTCAATACTAAAATTAAATATTAAATTAACAAAAGAATATCATAATTATAAAGGCAAATACTTGTTTAAATGATGTTCATATAGAGATTGATTGGGAAACCCAGGTTCACTTTTTACAATTATGGTTAATTTCTCTTTCTATGCACTGTTTGTTATACAGTTTTACATTTTAAATCCGACAGAGGTAATAAATGTCTTTGTTGAAGACTTATTGAAACATTTAAAGGTTCATTTGGTTGGGGCAACAGTAGCTCAGTTGGTAAAGTGTCCACTGATCCAAATGTTGGTAGTTCAAATCCCTGTCTTGACATAATGTTTCAGTCTCGACATGATTACAGCTCCCACAGATGAATGCTGTTGTTGTGTTTTTGGGCAAGACACTTAACCCACCTCACCCCCAGTGTCTGCATACACCGGTGTGTGAATGGGTGCACTGTTCCTTGATCCTAAACACTTTGAGAGCCTTGAAGTTGCAAAAGCACTATATACAAAAATGACCCTTTACCAGAATCTCGACTTCTGTTTTTCTTATCTACTCATATTTGCAGCCCACACACTAAATCTGCCCAGCTAATCTGATGTCAATGCTGGACAAATGGATTACCGTTTTTGTTGTTTTATAGTTTAGAAGCTAATTACCTGGATTTTTACTAGACTTATTTTTTACAGATGTGAAAACAGTTGCAGGTGGGATAGTGAACAAATAGTCCTTTATGCTGTAATGGTCACATGTTTATATAGCGATTTTCCAACTTCAAGGTACTTTACATCAAGGAACCACTCACCCATTCACACACCAGTGTACGCAAACACTGGCAGTGAGGTGGGTTTGGTGTCTTGCCCAAGAGCACAAGAAGAGCATTCATCTGTGGGAGCTGTAATCATGCCGAGACAGGGATATGGACTGCCAAGTGGACAAACACTCTACCAACTGAGCTACTGTTGCCCCAAGCAAATGAATGTTAAACTGTTTTGATAACTCTGCTGGGTCAGGTGTCTTGCCCAAGGACACAACAACAGTATTCATCCATGGGACCTTGAAGCGCATCGTCAACCTGTGGGTCAGTGGATCAGACCGCTCAACCAATGATGTTGAGAGCGGGATTCGAACCGCCAACCTTCGGATCAGAGGACGAACACTCTGTCGCAATATGAGACGTCGAAACACTGACAACTAGGCTTTATTAAAAACCCCTCTACCAAGTTCAGAAAAACGAACAAAAAAAAAAAGTCCAGAACGTGGGCGAGAATAGATTTCATTTATTAACGACTGCTAGCAAGGCACACGAGCTTTTTCATTAGTTCTAATTAACATTCTGGATTTAAGTTAATATGGAAGGCTAATTATGTTTTGTTTTTACACCGCGTATAAACTCACCATCTGGCCAATGCATTAACCACTGCCAAATGTAAAGCGCGAAACAAGCTACAATCGACAAACAACACATAAATAGCTTTAATTTTATTTTCTTGAAACTAATAAAGGGCTCATATTATGCTATTTTCTGATCTGTGTTATAATGTTGTTTCCTCATCACAAACATAGGAGCTGTGTTTTGTTTCATTCACACATTTAACACACAAACCCTTCTACTGAGTTCTCTCAAACGGAAAACACTCTGTTCCACCTTGTGATGTCATGTGGTAAAACAGGAAGTGATGTTTTTAAACTCCATAAACCTTCACTCGCATCATTTGGATAATTTCAGCCCTGGAAATCCCAATCTCTGTATAACCAAAGTTAAAAAGGTAGCTGTTAAGTTGAAAAATCCCACTTCATGACATCATAAAGTGGAACAGAGGATTTTGAGCTTTGAAGATGTAGACAGACGTGTGAATGTTCGGTATGTTTTTGGGGTGTTAACGACATTATAACACGGCTAAAAGCTCACAAGAGTCAGTTTTGCGTAATACAAAACATTTAAAATAAAATGGTGTCAACTACGTCCAAATGAGATAACAATGATTTATATTCGTTTTAAGTCTGAGGCCAGCAGCTGCTTGCCGACACACAAGTCATGACAAAATGGAGGATGGTGCAATCTCTGGGCCTGTTCCCTTCTGTGGGATCCTTCTGGAGAGCCAGGCTGTTTCTGTGCCAGAACACGGCTCATCTGCTCAAAATGTTCCACTCATTCACACCTTTCGCATACAGTCAATAAAACGTGCGCGGTCTCATCCTAAAAAAACACCCAAGTGCTCTCAAGAAAGCGGGAGTTCATCGTTTAAAATCATTTGGGGAAAAAATCAAGTCAAGAACCTATAATTTGTTAGAAATACTTCCTTGTGCACTTTGTACACTGTGTTTTCTGCTTGTGCCGTCATATAAAGTGGATATAGCTTCATTAGTCTCTGTTCTGATCAGCACAGCGCCGGGGTACAGGGCGGCTCCTCCTCTCTCTGGCTCCCGGGCAGAGCCGTGTCCTCCAACACTCAGGGAGGGGATGCTAATCGTCTCTTTGTTTCTGCTGCAAATCTACTTATCTCCTGCTAAGCACAGGTACCTCACATGAATGGGCCCCTTGTGCGTGTGTGCCCAGTTCCGTGTTGTAGCCAGGCACAACCATTCCAAACATGTGTGGGGTGGGCCCGAGAGCGGGGCTTCAAGTGGTGCAGTTGGTGTGAGCTGGCATCGCTGGCGGCATTGGGGTTAGTGAAGAATGGGGTGGGGATAATTATTGTGTTACGTGCTGTGAATAGCAGCTGTACAAAATATGGCTGTAGTGTTTGTAAGATAACAGCGTGGAGATGTACGAGGTGCCATGCATATGTGCGCCACTTTTTCCCAGTGAGCCGCTCTTCGGTCAGATCTCGTTGCTATGTCGAGCCGAAGCTGTTCTAATGATGTTTACGCTGTAGTTTATACAACGCGGTCAAAAATAGAAGTGTAATGTAACAACATGTTCTTGCTGTTACCTCCGATTTAGAGGTGAGCAGATTATCAAAATAGCGAGAATATTGTGAGAAGAAGATGAAATACTGTAGTGATAAGTTAGAAAGTACATTTCTGCTTCACAGTTTAGTAATAGCAGATACTCAACGTACTGATGTCTTTGTTGAAACAGAAAAGGCTGGTGCAGCTCTAATAAAAAGATAATAATCCTTATCATATTTGGATCATTTGGGATCAGGTAGGTTGATGGTTTGAATCCCGCTCTCGACATAAATAGAGTGGTCAGATCCACCGACCCACAGTTTGGAGGTGTGATTCTACCATCCTCAAATGAATGTTGTCGTTGTATCCTTGGGCAAGACACTTAACCCACCCTGCCACCTACGAGTGTGTGTGAATGGGTGAGCGGTTCCTTGATGTAAAGCACTTTGACTGCCTTGAAGGTGGAAAAGTGCTGTATAAAAATGTGACCATTTACTATTGACCATTGCAGAGATAGAATGATATATCGGTTGGGAGATATTGGGCCGATATTTGCACTTTTTAGTGTATCAGCTCTCAGTCTTAAATCTCCATTGCATGCCCATTAAAATAAATCAATTAAGTGTAACTACAACTCTCTTATAGATGTATGGCCTGTGGATGAGTTTCCAATGATTTAAAAATAATCAGAATATGTAGAGGTTATAGCCATTGGTTGCTCAGGATTCTGAACAATTGGTATCAATATGGGCCATGAAAAACCTCGTATGGGTCGCTCTCTAGTTCATTGTTTTTTTATTAACGGTTCTACACTGTATCTTTTATCTTTTTATCTCTGCCGGTTTAATACTGTGTTTGAGAGCATATATCTCCTGCCACTGACTCGACTCTGAATCAGGCTATGGCATACCCAGGAGTGCAGCTTTCACCCTACGTTTCCTTTGTTGCTCTTGAAATCCTCTGTTTAAGAAGGCGTACGAGAATATAATCCGCACAATAATGTATGATGACTTTATGTGCTGAAAAATTACGCAACTCTGGCAACAAAGCGTTCCAGCTCAGTGCAGAGGCTTCATAAATAACCCAGGCAGCGTCTTCCTTCAGGTGTTCATGATTTGTCTGAACCTGCGCTGCTACAACAGTCCACATTGAGCTGTGAGATCAGATCAATTGGCTCTGTCCTTTGGCTTTGAAAAATACACTCGGCTGTAGTTTTTCTCACCGTTCCCAAATCATCCTCCCAGGAAAACACCTCCGGCCTTGACCACAGCTCATTGGAAATAACTTTACTGGAGAACTCAAAGATAGTAGGACTTTTAAGCCTGGTGTACTCTTTTTTATGTCAAATTGTGTGTTATGCTACAATGGGAAGGGCTTATGCGGGGGTTATGGTGAGGCTGTGCACATATAGAAGCCCTCAAGTTATTCCAGGGACACAAAAAGCTAAATTATCCATTATTAAAGAAGACCTGTTTTTTTTTTTTTTTTTTTTTTTTTTTTTTTTTTTTTTTTTTTTTTGGTTGGGACAGTGCATGTTGATGAACGGACATGACATGACATGACAGACATGAACGTAAACACGCCGGATTATAGCCAGAGGCTAATTTCCATCCGTTGTCCCAGGGGCTGGGGTAGGTGGGTTAAGTGTCTTGCCCAAGGACACAACGACAGCATTCATCTGTGAGGGCTGGAATTGCACCGCCAACCTTCGAGTCAGTGGATCTAACCACTCAACCAATGATGTCTTATGTAGAGAGCGGGATCTGAACCGCCAACCTTCAGATCAGTGGACAAACACTCAACCTACTGAGCTACTGTCGCCCCCCCTTGTGTCTGCTATGTAGTTATAGATTATAACTACATAGCAGACACAAGCACTACTGTCGTTGTGCTTGTGTCTGCTATGTAGTTATAATCTATGACACCCGTGGATCATTATATTATAATTAGTACATTTTAAATCACGATATTCATTTAAAACAGGGGTGGGCCGGAGTTTGCCCATGTCTGATTTAAAACAATTTAATAAAAGTCAGCTGATTTCCATGTTAGAAAACTGAGGTGCCCAGTGGGAGCTGGCAGTATCAACATCGCAGGCTGCTGTATCAATATGTCATCTGTCTCTCTGATTGTCCTAGATACACATAGAATACATCAAATGTCATAAGGTTGTTTTATTACTTTAACCAGTACTGCAGTTACTTGTAATAAATGAGATATGGGCCCAAGTAGGTTCCATAGTGGTCCATGAGTGTATACTAGTCTATGTGGTCTCAAGACTTGTTCCGATACAGCTCAAGATCACTCCAGTTCAGGGAAGGTTCATTTCTGTCCTGTTAATCTGACTTTTTTGATGAATGAGTATCTAGTTTCAATGCTAGTTTTACTATCGATTAATATCTGATTTTTGATGCTATGACAACCCCAACAGGAAGTTCAAATTTCAACAATTTCAACAAAGCAAGAACCCCCAAAAGAGCGTTGTTTATGAAGCCCCGGTAAAGTTAGAAACAGAACAGGTACACACATATGTTCTAAATGCTAATCCAGCACTACAATGTGTGCTGTATATTTGCTAGCAACGACAACACTGATTTCTCATTCACAATTATGCGGAAACAATGGCTTTCACATTTGACACCATCACTAAACTCTACGAGCTCAACACACAGGTTCAGCACATTACACAGCTGGATGGATGTCTGCACTGGAGCACACAGAGCATAAGTCACATCTAATCAGCGGCCCTCGGCACCATAATGCACTCCAAATAGACTGCGCTTTTGCTATTGACAATCTCCTTTATAGTCATAACATAGCGTCATGGTCCGCACCGCACGCCCCCATCCCAAAGTGAAGCCCGCCCGATAGAAAGCAGGAGTAGGTTCTTTAAATACAATTTCATGGCTGTCGAAACATCCGAGGAGTGTGCTTCTTTTATACAATGCCCGGTGCTGAATGCGGCCATATTAGCAGTCAGTGTGGGTGTGGGGAGTTACAGAGATGTGTCTTCTCCTCCTATCTGATTGTTCAGTTGACATGACCAAACGCTCTTCAGGGTGTATGTGATTTTTCATTGTCAGTTGGCGTATAGTGTTAGAACAGTTGTACCATGCTCCATTTCGATACTAAGGAATAGACTCGATCCTCAATGGTGGTCCATGGGCGTATGCTAGTGTTTGTGGTCTTATACGTGTTTGGAGCTTAAGATTATTCCAAAGCTATACATTTCTGTCCTGTGAATGTGTTTTTTTTTAGTTTCGATACCTGCTGAAGTATCTAGTATCTAGTACTCGTTTTAATGCCGATTAGTATCTGATTTCAGATAGATTTTGGCAACCCTAACCTGTAGTTTAGACCTCAAAAACATGTTCTGAAATGAATGAAATTGTTGTGTTGGTTTATCAGTTCATCAGTATCAGATTTCAGTTTGTTAATACTCCCAGATGTGTTAACGTGTACTTTGAACAAAATCCTGCCAAAACACAGTATTTATTTTTTCCAGAATTGTGAAGTCGTAGGTAGAGCTATTACAGCATGTATGGTTGGATGGTATTTGACGTTAGCTCCTTTTTGTCATTATATTTGTTTGTGTATTGGGGTTGCTAAGCGATAGAATAGAACAGAGTCATGTTTGAGTTGTAATTGGAATTTAAAAGCGTACAATTATTTAGACATTTAGACACCTTTCTCTCCACGCTAAGCCCCCCTTTCAGAGCTACATCACATTACAATCAGCGTGCATTCTGTCAGCGAAACTACTCCACATTGCATCAGACTTGTGAAGTTGTAGTGCACAGTTTTGTATCATACTTAAATAGATACTGTATATTTATGGAAAAGTGTCTTGTGGAAGCATGGGTGATGTAGGCTTGTGGGCCGAGCTTTGGGATAGGATCGTACTACAAACCATAAGGAGGTTTCATATACGGCCCGGAATATATCGCTAGATTACTCAAAGTTTTTTTTTTTTGAGGAGGAAACATTATAACATGGTAGAAAGCTCCAAAAATATAATTTTGCATAATACCCCCTCTTTAATTTCAACCCATGTCTGCTCTTTGTGGTGGAGATGATTGAGTTCAAGGCTCCCACTGGAAGCTTATAAAATACGTGTTGTGGACACAATCTTTGACTTTTCGCAAATATCAGATTGCAATGTTTGTCCAAAAACTTTGAATTCTACCACATGCTGTTCATCTGTGGACAGGATAGAGTTGAGATCATGCTTGGATACTACACAGGACAGTACTGGAGCAGCTTCACAGAACACATTGAAACATGATTATAACCAGACTCTTTGGACCACCCCTTACATTGGTTTTGTCCAGCCCCTCCCTCGCTGCCTTTATCAGTCTAATGGGGTGCTATCTGCTGCCTGCTCAGCTCCACCGGCTAGCATTCTTTCCCCCTTTAGAAGCAGCAGCAGTGGGGCGGCCTCCACACCTAATCAGAGCAGACATGTGGGAAGAGGAAGAGGGGGAGAGAGGGAGGGGGAGGGAGAGGGAAGGAGAGAGTGAGCAGTTCATAAGGTATTTCCTACTAGGGTTGTCAAAAGCATTAAAAATCAGATACTAACGGATACTAAAACTTGTATCGAAGCTGGATACTCATTTGAGCTGGTATCGATACTAAAAAAGTCACATTCACAGGACAGAACTGAACCTTTCCTGAATAGCTTTTGAGCTGTATCAGAACAATTTAAGCTGACATAAAAAGTGAAAAATGAACTGACAAATGCAAGAGTCACACTGGAGAACATGTTTGCACAGATCTAAACTACAAGGTTAGCAGCTTTTAAATACAAACTAAGACAGGATATTTTGTAGTTTGTGGAGGAAATTAGCGATTTGCTAATTATGCCCGATCAAATTGCAATTTTGATCCGATTTTGATTAATCTGGCCGCTCTAATATTCACACTTTTAAGCACTTCTGAATGAATAAAGACGAGTAATCAGTCAGTCATCAACATCATTATATTCTATGCTAATGCAACACTAAAACATACCTTGAAATAAACAGAGCGGGATCGCCTCTCCGCAGATCTGACATATAACAGCTTAAATAAGATTCAGTTTCTCATACACATCCGGGAGCAGAGAGGATTAAATGTTCATTCTGAAAGTATAACACGAATCTATCAGACATTTTATTATATTACCAAGAAAATCACATCCTTTCTGAACTCTAGAAAGAAAGAAGAAGAAAAACGGAGAACATTTTCGAAGTAATGATTAGCTGGTTTATTACTTGGGGATTTCGGTGTTCAAAAGCTTCGCCAAGGTAACAGTGGTACTTTTGATACAGGGCCTTGGTGCAGACGTACGCTCGTACAGAAAGTTTGTTGTGTTCTTCCAGGACCAGCCCGTGGATTAAATGCTTCTAATGAGTACAGTGGCCTTGGCTGAATGCGAGGCTATGAACTAATGAAGACTATTTACTGTACCTTTAACGGAGAACAGGGATTCTTATGTTTGGTTTCACCTTGATACAGTACAGCATCTGCATTCAACTTAAGCTTATATTTCTCTGTATTTTATCCAATTAATAATTAGGTTTCTTCAGCAAAAGCAGAAATTCAGTTAGCCAAAGTATCGAAAATCAGAGACTAATCGATATTAAAACTAGTATATAAGCTAAACACTAATTTGAGCCAATATCAATACTAAAAAAGTCACACTCACAGGACAGAACCTTTCCTGAATAGGTTTAGAATGATCTTGAGCTGTACTAACCACATAGACTAGTATACGGCTCTGAAACGTACCTGGGCGACTGAAGGGGCATATCGTAGAAAGTACTATGATTTAATGTTGAAAATCACATTCTATTGTTTAAATAAAGAGTGTTTTTTAAAGAAACTTCTCCTATAGCAATAGCTTTGGCGTGATCTTGATCTGTATAAGTGCACAAGTACAAGACACATAGACTAGTATACGCCCATGGACCACTGTGAAACCGACATGGACGACTCAGGGATTACACACATATAATATCTAACTGGGATGTTTATTGTCATGATGGTATCGGAATTAGTTATTGAGTGAAGTAATATATATGCTTCTCTCTCCTCTGCTTTCAATCAGCCTAATCAAAGCATTTAAATGGGTAACCTCGGGCTGATTTGTCTGCTATTAATGTTCATATCTCGATTTATGGACACAATAGTGGAATAAAAACAGCAGGATCGTTGTTAGAGCGGGTTAATATGGACATTTTAAGACCAAAATGATACGTTTTTACAGCAGCATTTACGGAGAGAGGGGCGACGGATGGAGGGTTTTGAAGGAGTCGGAAGCGCGCCCATGCTCCTATTCGGAACAGAGCGGCTAGCAGGTTAGCTATGTCCATTTTTGTATACAGTCTATGAATTTGGCATGTTTTCCATCAGTGTGAAAGAACCCAGTTCCCATTTGCTTGGCTGGCTCCGGCATATTAACACCATTAGTCAGTGATGATAAGACAACAATACATCATCTCCCATAGAAGCCACAGATTACACAGAAATGGGAAAGGTCAAATTCAGAATCCCGTCCGTCAGCAAAAAAAACACCAGATTAGCCACAAGAAAAAGTGAACTAAAACCAAGACAAAGAACATAATTATTGACCAACTGGGGATTTGTCATTTGTCAAAGCTAAGAGTCTGTCTACTGCTCTCTCTTCTCTGGTCTAAAGAGCTGGGGAGGAGTTGGATGGTGTTCAAGAATGTTAAAATGCTCAACTCAAAAAAGCAAAAATCTTGTAAAAATGGAGGAATTGCTTTGCTTTTGTGCGAGAGAGATAAGGAGCCAAGTTGGGCACAAGAGGATGGTTGACAGCCTTTGTGCCGTTGTTATGCATTATACTGGTGTTTATATTGTGGTGTGGTTTTTGTAATCTTCTGGTATTGAATTCAAGAACTTATTTTTATATATTTTTTTTAGCTTTTGTCTAGAATTCCTTGTGGGGGATTTGAATACAGCCCTTAGATTTTTGAACTGTCCATGTTGTAATCTCATCGTATATTTCCTTACAACGTGTTATAAATTTGACTTTAGTCGTACAATTACCTTATTTTAGTAGGAGGGACTACCATCTACTTGTCTCTATGGAGATATTATTCATTCCACAGTATCAGATTAAACCATAGACTGTTAAAAGAGGTGGTCATCCATCACGTTCGGCTCCAGTCAAATGAAGCTCATCGAGGCTAGTGGTTATTGGGGCGAATTCGGAGCCGAGTTCGGACGACGAGCATCATAGCAACTAAAGAGCCAATCTGGAGTCAGGCTTTTGAACGTAATGCCCCTTCGTGCTTGCACCGGTGGTTTAGCAGGGAGTGAGTGCTTAGCAACGCTGTCAATCAAAACTGTCGCTACCTGTTGATGGAGCCGGAAGCCCCAAGCTCACTTCCTATTTGGAACACAGCGGCTAGCAGGTCATTTAGGCATTTAGACACACCCATGTATGCACCCATGGACCACTATGGAACCTACCTGGACGACTCAGGGATCACACAGATATAAAGCCATATGGGAATGCAAAAAAAGAAAGTGCTACGGTTTAATATTTGAGTATCAAGTCAAAATCGAGTTTGAAATGACTGCAGTTGGAAGTATTGGCCCTGTACAAATGCTAAATAGCTGTAATGCTGGGATGTCATACTTTCCCGTACTGTCTCAGAACCCACTCATTCTCCAATATCGTAAATTAACCTGTCTCTGTGATCTCACCCTGCAGCGGCCCTGTTTCAAACTATAGGCAAAATTCTTACGTGAGCCTGGGAAGAGGGACGTGAGACGGGGATCACTTCTCATGTAACTACATACAGTACAGTGCCGGGAGGGGTCTCGTCACATCTGAAGCACTAATGTTTTACAGTGCAGTCTGGACTTGCTCTGTGTCAGCTGGTACGTCAGGTTGTGCTGATTTGAATACTATAAATGGCCACGATCGGTGCCTTCAGCCAAATGTTTCGGATCACTTTGACTTTCATCATATTTAAGTGATTATAGTTTAATTGAACCTAAACAAGTTTTTTTAAGCATAATGTGTGCTAAGTGGGTGTAGTAAAACGTCAAGGACTATTTAGTCTGAAGAGTTTGACTGCTGTTTTTAAAAAATCAGTTCAACTATTTATCTTAATGCAAACATATCTGCTTGTGTCTATGAGATGTTCTTGCTTTGCATATTGCGAAACATGTCAGTCAAAGCGATTACATTACGATAACTCCTTGGCAACAAACTTGTACCTTCCACTGGAAAAGGTATAAGGCACATTTAAACGGAACATTTCAAATTTTAGACCTTGTACGCTAACACCATACCTCTATATTGATTTGGCATTGCACTATGGATGCACCAATCCAGTTTTTTTCAGTTCAGGACAGGGGCAATACCTGATATCATCCAACCATTTCCTTTGAACAAAAATAAAATAAGGTAAAAGCTGAGGTTAAATCTGCCAAATGGACAAAAAGTTGTATTTGACAGATTTCACTTCGGCTTTTACCATGGATCAGACCTGGGCGACTGCGGGATTACACAGACATCTTCTCAAAAATAAAATAAGACAAAACTGATCCAGCTGTGCCATGTACCTGCTATTTAGTACGTAACTACAGAACAACTTTGTGTAAGTAAAAGTTCTTTCTGAACCAAATATGACCAGTAACCAGTCTTATTACATCAATGTCCAACAAGGATATCGGCAGAATCGATATCTGACACGCATTGGCACGAAATCCATACCAGTATTGAATTTAGATCTGAACTAATCTAAAACTAATTTATGCCACAGAAAACCCAAGAGCAGATTTAAACCCTTAAAACTATATTCAAAATGTACAATATTGTTAAAAAATGATGAGCGGCAATGAACTAAACAGCAGAATGAACCACTTTAGTGCATAGTTTGCATCTCTAATGAGTCAAATAAGTTATTAATTCAAACTTTACAGCTTAAATCTGATCATAGAGCCAAAAAATAACCAAAATATTCCCAGTAGTGCAAAGAAAAAGCACACATGATAAATACTGACCCTACATCTTTTGCATTTCTTCTCCTCTGTATAATTAGCCCTATGACACTATGTAGATAGATTGAATAATATTGTGTTTGTTCCATTACGTTTTCCCATTCATACATTCTCCCAAAAAGTCTGTCTAATGAAGATGAACAGTGATGCTCTGTCAGTGCATTTGCAGGCTAGCCCAACTGCTAATTGAAATGCACAAAATGGAGAATTGATTGAGCGTGCATTGATTATTGACGCATTTGGCTCTGTGCGTCGGGGTTAGCCACACTAGCTGACAATGGAGACTGTTTAAGCTGCTTTATCTGTCTACTTTAACCCACAGCTCTTCAGTCTGTCGAACTGTCCTTGCCTCTACCACATGAAAGGACGTATGGATTTATTGGCTACTTCACCATCTTGAGTTATTGTAGTGAAAACAGTCGTGACCTGTGAATCTGAATCAGTGTCAACCAAAAAGTGATCGGTCTGCAGTTAGAGTTTGAAGTTTCTGTTCCAATCCCGATGTCTTTTTGGTACCGTGATTTTGTCTGGGTACCTCTATTTTTCCCATTAAAAAAAATAAAAAAAAGTGCAATAAGATTCTCACTGAAGCCAACATTTGCACTTCTGAGAATTAGGAGGCAAACCATATCAGATGAACTACCGATAGTACTGTTGATCGTGTTTTAAAACAGGAAACATCAGGTACACCGCCTTTCAATTTGGAGATCGTACATTACTAACAAGTTTTGGCTCTACAAGATTAGCCGATACCAATTATCTTGTTCAACAGATGAAATGCATTACAAGGTCTTTTTCGTGCTTTCATCTCTGCTATTGGACTTCGCGGTCAATGTGTTAAAGGTCTATAGACACAACAGTGATTCAATGGGGTTTCAATTCATTAAGTACATTAGGCCCTATGTTGTTCCAGTGAAGTCTGAGGCAGTAAATCAAAAAGAACGCACCTGCCTTCTTGTAAACATATTGACTGGAGGGCGGGGCTGTTTGCGAAAGGGGGAAATGGGCAGGGGTCGGTTGACGGAGGATTTTTTTTTGGGTTTCGTTGCTATTGTGGCTAGAATGTTGGGTCGGGATGGACGGCCTGTGCGATTGGTTATTCCAAGTGTTGGGGAAATGGTCGTGATTAGTGTTAAGTTTGGGTTTGGTTAAGGAACAGGATTATGTTAAGGTACAGAACAATTTTTGGGCAAGTTAACGTGTAAGTAAGTAAGAAGTAACCTTAAAAAAAAAACGCTACTAAAATGTAACAGTAAAAAAGCGAAAGTAGCTCGGTTGGTAGAGTGTCTGTCCACTGATCTTGGCGGTTTGAATCCAGCATAAACGTTATTGGTTGAGCGGTTAGATCCACTGACGGTGCTGTGCGATTCCAGCTTCCACAGACAAATGCTCTCATTGTGTCCTTGGGCAAGACACTTAACCCCCTCTCGCCCTCAGTGTCTGTGTACACTGGTGTATGAATGCATGTGTGAATGGGTGAGTGGTTCCTTGATGGAGGAAACGCGCTATATAAAAATGTGACCATGGCCTTTAAAAATAGACATATTTTAGGCTCGTTTATCGCTACAGTTGCTAATGCATTACCGTGGCAACCAGAGCTACGTGATCACTTCCATCTAGCAAGTTCGTATCCTTAGAGTTTTTTTTTTTTAAAGGTCTTGTGGTGATTTTGGAGCTAAGCAAATATTCACATAAATATTTACCCGATAGAATAAATTAGATTTTTTTTTTATTGCATAATTTTGGTGAAGTGAATAACTTTTAAATGTGCAAGCAAAACAACAGTTGGCTTGTAGGAGTAGCCTCAAGTCTCACTGGCTGAATGTAAGCAAACATTTGGTCATTTGGCTGTTGTGGGAATTTGAAATATAAAAAAAAGAAAAAAAATCCAAAACTATAATAAATAAAATAACCTGCTGGCCCTATTTAATTTTTAAAAGGCCCATAAATTGACAATAAAAATTCCAAAAATAAATATTAATATATTTCTTTTGCATTTGCAGGTTGCTTTATTTACACATGCAGGCTACGCTGTTTTTTTTCGCAGTATCCGTAAAAGTTGTACCGCTACAGTCTGGCATGTTGAGGTTTGGTTGTGCTTGGTGTAGCCTCATAGCATCCATGTGTAATTTTACATTTTTTCTTCTTGCTTGGATCACATCTTTCCACAACCTCAGGAACATGGGCAAAAGTCTTGACGATCTGCCATCCCTCATATATGCAAGAAAACAATGAGCTAGTTTCACCTTAGACATGTAGATAGCTAATAAATATATAAATATCTGACCTGACTTCTGGTTGAGGGTCCACTGCCATATCAGACACAGCAATAACCACAACGCTCTATGGAGTTCTTTATTGTGGTAAACAGAGTGTCTGCACCGACCAGGTCCACCATGTGCCCCAGCTGCTCGGCCGTGTTAGTCCTCACATAGATGCCTGAGGAAACAAAATGTGTTTAAAGTTTAAAGCTCTGTATATAAAGAGAGTGCATGTAGAATGGGGAATGTGCAGCTTACCCATGTCCTTTGTTCAGCAGTGGAGTCACCGCTTGTCCATTTTTACAGGTTTGGAACACTCAGTCCAGAGCCACTTTGATCCTCTCCTTAATATAGGTCTTTGTGCCCTGTTCCAGCCTCAGAATCAGAGCTTGAGCTGTCATCTCCACCTCAGGGCCCATGTTTTTCTGCAGGTGGAGGTAGAAAAGAGCTAGAAAGTCCACAGCAGTGCAGGACACACATGTGAGCGTGTGTCAGCTGGGTCTGCACTGTGAGTGGATGATGCACGGTCAGGCTCGGTAGAATGTCCAGTGCAAACATCTTCGTCTTCCTGCATGGTAAAAACACAGTGTGATTATACATGTATATGCCATTGCTTTCTATTATAATTACAGTACATATTTGTTTTATAGTCATTAAAAGATCATTACCAATTGTCATTCTGCAGCAGCTCAAAGAATTTAGTGATTCGCTTCTCCCTGGGTATAGAAAAGGGGCGAGTCCTCATCTTATACAGCGTCTTCACAGCAGCTGCTCTTTTGGCAATATGTATGGTCCAGAAGGGGGATGCGGGGATAGCAGATCAAAACTGCTGGCCTAAGGTGGGTGGGCTTTTGAAGACCCTAACCCTAACCTGATCGTCACGGGGGCTTCACACACTTCTACAGGAGCCTGGGACATAGTGGGCTGGTGTGCTGGTGCCCTATGAACAGGGACTGGGGATGTTTTGGAGGAGTGGTCTTTTGGAGGCAAGGGCTTAGAAGCCTCAAAAGCCTCATGGACTTGAGAGTGATAAGGTGCAGGTAGGCGGGTTTTGTACACACCCTCCTGGTCTCCTCATGTCTCGAGCTGGTCTTTGAAAGACTGAAACCAGGTGAAGACCTCGTCTCCTGCTGCCTCTGAGCCTGCTCCAGGTACTCCTCAGTGGGCTGTGGACAGATGTTCTGTTAAAGAAATTACACACCATATATCAAACAAAATGTGCCCTGTGCAGTTACTAAACCTGGTAACTGAGCCGGTAGATGAAACTCGATTGATTACATGTGCTCTGTGAAAAGCAAAGTCTTACCAGGTTGTCTCCAAAACTGGTGCTTGTTTTGACTTTCCTACTTTCGCTGGAGGGACCCATCTGAAAATTCATCAAATTCTCTATAATTCACATTTAAGTTTCAAACAGTTGGAAGGTCAAACGCTCGTGTCTTCCTCTATCGCCTGTGACTTTGAATTGACAGTGGAGCGTGCCAGTGCACAGGTACAACACAAGCGGAACAGAACGTGATGATGACACGGGTGATGGCATGTTATCATTCTGGGGTTATTCAGGATCACTTTTAATGCCATACTCACAAGAAAAACTTTAATATGAATTCTGCATGCACTTTTTAACTTTATTTCAAGTCCCTAAATCATGGCTGTGATTTCAGCTGTGAAAAAGGAATCGTCCAGACCCAACAAATCCTCATCTACTGTCTGTAAATCCTTACCTCCCAACGGCTGCTTTACCCCTACTTACTCTTGTAAATAAGTGCTTAAAGATTGTGCTTTTAAACTTTATTGAACAGTTTTGTGTGGGAAAAAGCCCAAACAAGGACAGGAGTTGAGAATTGGCACAAGCTATACACACTATAAGCCCCTCCCTCCCAAAAATCAAACAAAAGATACAGTCAGGATTTGAAAATAGATTTACCACCAGGCCTGTCACAATAATTACTATATCAAGTTATCATTCAGTATATGGAACCTGGAACAACATTTTATATGGTTCAAAATGTATCGCGTGTACCGTTTCTTTGCAAAAGTGGGGAGATTTGGGGTATTTCTGTTCTGTTTCTAAGATTTGAGGTTAAATAAGTGACGTCTATGGTTCATTCTGTTATGCATTTGTTGCAGCTCAGGCCTTTTAATGAGACTGACAATATATCCTGCTTCAAAAATTGTTATCATGACAGGAGTAGTTAGCACTTACGAAGCGAGTCGACCAGAAGCAGAGGCCAAAAGTTAAGCCACATCTTCACAAGGAGCCCAGCCTTTTGTTTCTATTCCAAATGGATAAGAAATAAATACATTTTTAGGTGTTTTATTAAAAAAAAGATTGGGGGTTTTAAGTCCAATCATTACAAAATATGCAGTCGTTCATACAGCGCACAGGTTTAGTGGTAAGAATCACTTTGTTTGCTCTTGTATGTAAGTGACAAGAGATTGAGTAGCCTACACAGACCCCCCCCACCGCTCCTCTATATAAACAGGCTTATCAGAATGTGAAACCAGACATGGAGCTAGCGCAGTTTAAACAAGGTCATACAATCTTCAACTGACCAGGGCTGCAGGGAGGGAGGCGCTTTGAGATACCACAGTTTGACTAACGTTATCAGCAGTAGTCTTTCCGTGTATCCATGCAGGTCCAGGAGACGGGATAAGGCCGCCGTGTCCGCCGACTGGCCAGCTCTGCCCTGTGTTCAGTTACCATCTGGAAAAAGTCAAAACTGCAGTGTGTGGTGATACGAATCCTTTCCGTTTTTGAAAAATGCTTCTGGTAGCTGGAGTCCCTGTTTGCTGTGTGATGAATGGAACATGGCAGGGCTTTGAAGTGGCAAAAACAGGGGAAGCCCACACCTCTTAGTAATGCTGGGATTCCTCCAGATGGAAAACCATGTGGAGATGAAATTAACGCAGAACACTGACTGGGCGGGATTGTTGTTGTTAACTGGGAATTCAGCATATTTGGACTGTTCGGAATTTCAACTCAACAATTAAAGCGAAGTCATACTTTTGTTTTCTAGTATCTTTTACCAGTTCATCTCCGCTGATCGAAATGACTTCATTTTCAGTTTTTGTACCTGATTTTTTCCCCTGTACATATATATTCTATAAACAACTCATCTTTTCATCTATATAGAAAGCATGTTATTGTCCGATAATCATGAAGTTCACATTAGCATCCTAGTTGTTGTTAGTTATACCATCACGGAAAAACGAGAGTAGGTGTAGTTAAAGCACTTATAAACTCATCATGGCGAGTAATTAGGATGCTCTGAATGCATAAGATAAGTAAGGAATAACTTCGGACCACTGCAAACTGATTTTCATGTTTTTAAAAGAGTAAAATTGACCACGATACAAGTATTTTTTTTATCTGTAAGTATATATACATTAAAATGTACGTGTAGATATTGATTATTTTGTATTTTTGTCTAATTCGATTGAGTCTTGGAGAAAATGTACGGTAGTTTTATGAAGTCACTGACAGAATGGCAATGAAAAATGTCAATGCTATTTTTAGTCAGCATTAATTAAACTCAACGTACAATCTATATCTATTTATTGCTTACAAACAATACTTAAGAAAAACTTTTTATACATATTCTTGCTTTGAAAAGTTTGACATGTTTCCAGCTTTACGCCAGCAACCGAAAAACATCCCAACCTATTGTTTGACAGAACCTATGTATATATTCTTGCTGCCAATCCTCCCGTCCCTCCTATGTCTCATGAAAAATGTATTCTAGGCACAATTTGACACTTCTCTCAGATTGTTATCAAAATGGCTTCCTAGATTGCAGCTTTGCACAGACTTAGTGGTTGGTTCGCACACACACAACCCGTCATTACGGATTAGCCCACTTGAATCTAAAGAACACACGTTTACTATGACTCTTTAAACTCTCACTCTACTCACGGGTTTACGTTCTGTCACATTCTCCGCCACACAGGACGAGATAAGTCTTTTTTGATTAAATACTGGGTCGCTTTGTTTAGCTGCAGATCCCAGATAGCCGATGCAAGATATGTACTCTTATCTGTGTGTAGTCTGAGCGCGTATTTCTTTTAAGGTTGGGTTTTTGCGTGCAGTCGGGACCTGTTGCTAGGGCCCTGGGAGGTTCATTTTGTTGGAAGGCACCGCGGCGGCTCCATAGATGAGAGTTTGTTGAGTCTTGCCCTCCGCGTGATGGGGAACCAGGTGCGATGTGAGAGGTCCCGTTTGCACAATGCCTCGGGTGATTGACTGGAGGCTGACGATTGGCTGCTGAACCAAATCAACAACACAAAAGATATCGGGAGAAGGTAGTTTGGAGGAAATTTCGAAAATAAATAAATAAGTGCTATTCCATTTTGCAATTTTTATGTTTTGTGAGTTCGGTTTGGTAAGGGTGACTTAGCTTAGCGGGGTGCATTGAATTTCTATGATGAATGTGGGAGGCTACCAGAGAAGCGATTGGTCAACGAAATTGTGTTCTACTTACTACAAGCATAGGTTAGATTAAAGTGGGATTGCTTGTATTTTTGGGGTTATTTTTGTGTGCGTGACGGGATAGGGCAGGAGTGCAAAAAACATTCTGTGTCTGCTGCTCAGAAGTGGATAGAAGCTCTTGTTGAGGCTTCATTGTAGACATTTGTTCTCTGCATTTGACCCATTCCAAATTGCCACAGAAGGCTACCCAGCTGTAGCCTTCACAGACAGGAACTGATGATGATTGATGCTGAAAAAAATCACATAAACAGGACATTTCTTTAATATTTTTCAATGGGTTTATTTATACCAGGACTAGTATAACACAGCATAGGAAGATGAAAGAAACTACCTATACTTTTTGTGTATAAAATCACATCATACAGTCTAAAAAGTGTGTTTCTTATCATTGCGGTATCAAAAGTGAACAGATCTTGAACGCTCAAAACAGGATTTCTGTGACGATGTGTTTTGACATTCATACCCCTCTTGTGCGCAGCGTGCGGACGTGGATTCTACAAGTCTTCATCCCAGGACCTGCAGTGCTCCAGATGCCCCGCCCACAGCTTCAACGACCGCGAGGGGTCCTGGAGGTGTGACTGTGAGGATGGATACTACCGCGCCCTGTCTGACCCGCCGTCTGTGGCCTGCACCAGTAAGTCCCTGTCCACCCATTTCACTGCTATTTCAGGTGTATGGTTATGATTAGTCCATAAATGCGTTTGTGCTGGTTCAATTTCATCATTATTTATGACAGAAATCAAGTTTTATCTGAGTTTTTTTTTTCATTCAGACCCCAAAGTCACATGATGTCACACGGTCACACTGAAAGTTGCGCGAATGAGTGCAGTATAGAGTTTGCTAAATAGTGCGGGCCTATGTAGTGAATGACGGGCTAGGGTGAATACTCAGATTTTGATTTTTATTATTATTTATTTTTTATTATTATTTTATTTTTACTATTATTTTTTTTCATTTATTTATTAAATATGATTATAATTATTTTATTTTTACTATTATTTATTTTATTTTTTTTTCATTTATTTATTACATTTTATTTATTTATTTAAATTTTTCTCGTAATTCATTCTATCACCATTTGGCCTTTACTTATTTATTTTTTTATTTATTTGAAAAGGGACAATGCACATTAATAAACACTAGTAAAAAAATACATGCGCAAATGTGCTGAAGTTAGCTGCACAGCTATTTTTCAGCTGCATGTATTTTCCCCTCATTCTTTGCAACATACTTTATCCCATATAATTTATTGTCAGTAGTGTATAGACATGTAAAGTAATGTCAAAACTCCTATAGAAACTTCCCATGCTCTAGCCCGGTTTACCACCTCAGCAGATACACGCCTGGCCCTGCTTGCGCTTCCCGGAGGGCGTGCCACTCCTCCTCACATAGTAGCTTCTGTAGTCCCGACGTGCACCTTAAAATAAATATGTCCGAGCCCCACCCAGCACCCAAAAGAAGCCAGCACCCGATCGCTCTCTGGCCCCGGTAAATGAGCCGTCATTACACTGGCCGTGGGCACTGGTCGACTACAGACTGCTACTGTTACTGCTGTTGTGGGTTTCGGGCTATGAGATGGAAAAGGCAAATTGTTCCTCTCATCATTGTAACAGCCAAGACAGAAAACAGACACACGAGCGCAGTTAGAGCGGAGGTCAGGGGAGGAGCGTGTGTGGGGCAACGGGAGGACGGGCCTGAAGAATACTTCCACGTAACTTTTAATGCAACCCAGTAACACCAACCTGTTCGGACATAGGACAGATGTTGTTGTAGTGTTTTAAAGATACACCATGTAACTTTTGTACTTTCCATAGACATGTTATGGCTTTGCCTGGCATATCCCGCAGTATAGCATTTTTTTTGCGTTTAGGTATCCAATTTTTGACTAATAAAAATAAGCATAATGAAATACATGCAAGATAGATTAGTTTAATGCCACACTCCAGTCAATGCAATAACATCTCCATGGTGACAAGCAGGTTGCGTAATCTGTACCAGAAGTTACATAATGTACCTTTAGAGCAATAATATGTACATGTATTCCTAAAAAAACATACATGAAACTAAATGGACAGATAGAAATGTCTAAAAATGTAAAGGGGCATGCTGTAACTTTTCTAATGGAGATTCTATTGCTCAGATGTACAAAAAGTACCTTGAATATCTGGCATACTTACTATGAGTCCGCTCGCCTCTCCACAGATCTGACCTGTACCGTGCCCTAATGACGTTGCCTGCTTGTCTAAAGACATAAAAAGTACTAATACATAAACAAATGCAGTAAAAACAAGTATATGTTTTTTTGAGATACTATTAAAACTCTCTCTCCAACTTCCTCCTGTTGTGCAGCAGGACCAGGCTGTTTCCCAGGCAAATCTATTAAACTGCACGGATCATTTAACTTTTCCACTTTGCCATTTTTCATTTAGCCCCATTTGCATTAGTTGAAATCATCACCCACACACAGTACATATGCAACCCACCCTGTTTCATTCTGTTGTTGCCGTGTTACCGCTCCTTCCCCGTATGCATAAACTAGGCCAAGTCAGAATCCCTAATGTGCCCAAGTGTGAAGAAAGTCGTAGCGTTCAAAACCGTGGAATTTCCAGCTCTGCTCTGGCTTGTCTTTGCATTACATCTGCGAGCCATCTTAAACATTTGATTGGCGTTTGATTTTATTGCAGCGTGTATCAAAGGAAATATGATTACTTTGTCATTTATGAGGGTGCTAACAGCGCCTTGTCTGTGCCTGCCCTGAACTAGATTTTTTTTTTTTCGTTTTTGTTTTTTAAATTAAAAAAAATATATATTTCTTTTACTTTTTACTGGTGCAATGTTTTACCTGTGTGGGTGTGTTCTCTGCTGCCACCAGCTGTACTCATGAATAATTTGGGAGCATCTAAAAAGCTAACATGGCGCTTATCGATAGTGAGGGAATGTTATTTTATACAAACCTTACTCATGATTTATTGAGAAGCTGGCAACGCTTTCTGTACATGTTTTTTTTTGTACTAGGTGTGAGGTAAAGTGAGGTTGACTACACTGTCGGGATATATTTGTGTCAGTTTAATTGGGGAAATATATCAGGGACAGATCTGGAGGAGGACCTAGTTGGACGACTTCTTTATGTTGATGGGAATATCTGAGAGTAGCCCACAAGACAGAGGGAGAACATGCAAATTCCACACAGACAGATCTCACACAATTCAGGAATCAAATCCAAACTTCTTGCTGTGAGGCAGCAATTAGTAAGAGGCTATAGCAGTAGTTTTTGGTTTGGTCGTACCAAGTGATCCCAGGGCAAGTATTGCATTTTCCATACAGTAGTGATACCAGTGAGTTTTGTATTAAAAAGCATTGAAGCTCCTCTAGTATGCAGACAGAGAGAAGTGAATATTAGTTTCACTCCACTCCTTCAAATTCCTCAAAAAAATAAAAAATAAAAAATAAAGAAAAATGTAAATGTAAATGTAAAAAAAAATAAATAAAAAATCTAAATAAATAAATCATGATAGCAATAAGGCTTGCCACTCTGCTACATTCCAACCCGGTTTGAATTAATAAAAATAATAATTAAAATGAAAAAAATAAATAAATTCATGAAAAAATTGATAAAATGTCTATATTAAAGATGCATTTTTTACTTTTTATAATATATAATAATATAATATTTTTTGCACAAGAATTCATATTTTTTATACCCCAGTCAGTACTGATATATTGATATTATGACTATATTATACTCCTCAACACTCCAACCCAGTTTGATTAAAAAAAAATAAATAAATAAAATGTTTTTAAAAAAAAATCTAAATATATAAATTGTGTATTTAAATGATGCATTTTATAAGTAATAAAATATAACAATTTTTACAGAAGTATCATTGGTTTTTTTTACCCAAGTCAGTATTGATATATCAATACTTTGGCATCGCTCTGTCCATCACCATAGCGATCAGGCCCCTCCAGTACCACAACAACATTGAGTAAACACTGCAAACCCAAAGATTATTAGAGGAGCGGAGTTCGGCACAGAGCCATCAGCCGAACACTCCGCAATTTTCAGTTATTTTTATCTAAGTGTAGATAAATGCGGCTGACAGACTTGCCGTACTCGCGCCCGTGTTTATCCTGTCAAAGCATAACTGTAGCGGATAATGTATAGTGAAAGACTAAGGCTAAAGCGGGGCTCGTTTATCACAGAACGGCCTTGGATTAATTACCAACGAGCCGCTCCTGCTAACTTCTGAACTCCTTGGCTCTCCTTGTACCCACATTAATCTGTTTGTTGGTTTCAGGAAGAATTTAAAAGCGAACCCAAAACGAGACCACACCAAGTTCGAACCAGGGCGTGATGTATGGGGACAGATTTCTGCAAATAACTCAGGATTTAAAAGCTTAATAAGGTATAAGTGTGTCACATGGAAGGTAGTTAGAAAAAGTTTGCGTTCTATGCTACACTCTGGTTTGTGATGGAGTGATTTATATAGATTTGGCACTGGCACATTTTTACAGTGCGGCCGGTTCATTCATTCAATTGATTAAGCTTCATTAAAAACAGTTTTAATGACGCTTCTGGGTTGATGGAACTGAACTGAACACTGGGGTAGGTTGCATTTAGGCATTATAACCCATGAAATTGCGATTGATCCAATGCCCCTTGATGAAACGCAGTAACTGACTTGTGCTGGAGAGTGCTTTAAGATGGGTTCTTATATTAGCCCATTTATCGTTTAGGTATATCTGTATTGACCCTGTAGGGAAATGTGTTCTCTGCATTTCACCCGCCTTTAAATGCCACTGGGGTAACCTGTCTGGAGCAGTGGGCAGTGCAGCAGTTGGAGATCATTTTACAGATTGTGGATATGAAGGGGGCCTCTTTGTCCTTAGACCTACATATTCTTAAGTCTGACAGTGCAGTCGTTCTACTCTGAATGACTTTAAAACCACAAATGCGACCCATAAATACTGTATAGATGCTTAATCCAGCCCTGACTTTGTGGGCATGAAATCAAACTCACAGTAGATAGTCGCGTTTAGCTGACATGACAAGAACTTTGACATCACCTCAAAGAACGGCCTCTGAGCTCCCTCTTGTCTAACAGCACTGACAGAACTAAGCAAATGCGAGCGCAGCCACTGACCACAAACCAGAGAGCGCGTGGTTCAGCTCGGCAACAGGCAGCCATTCAGATCCTGTTCCTCCGACAGCCCCATCACTCACTGCTCTAACCAGCCGGAGAGCACCCCCCCCTCCACGATCCAAGCCCACCCTGCTCCTGGCGTCCTCTGGCTGCTCTCTCAACATCACCTTGGCCAAAGTTGCGGAGTAATTATCCAACTTGCCCAATCCGCACTTTCCCATTATTCTTTCTCATTAACTGGAGGTCTCTACTTGATGACCCCTATATGGTAATATGTAAATATGTATTTTTTACTTGTATGAATAGCTTCCACCTCCTCAATCAGCCGGCTCAATTTGTGCACGGCTCCTCTGTACGTGCATCCGCTCATTCAGCTCTGGATTAAGTCCCTGTGACCAATAGCGGCTGTGCTTTTCCCTTTTCCAGCCGTATGCAGAGCAGGATTGAATGTAATTGAAAATGAATTTGCCTTGGCTGAATAAATAGCTTGATTGACACTTTTTTCAATGGGGTTTTTTAAGCGCCCATATTGTAGGCTTTAGCAAAACACTGAGATGGATCTCTGGCTGCTCGAGATTAAGAATGTGCTGGAGAGGATTTGAGTGGGAAAAGTGCAAATGAAACTGAAAAGAAGTTACAAATCACAGATGACATCAAACTTTCTCTGGCACCGATACACAGATTTTTTGTCAGAAGTGATCTATTGTTTTTAAGGACCTGAAAAAAAATGCTGGACTTATTTCTTTATAATAGTAGTATAGTATATATATGTAGTATAGTAGTATAGTTTGAAATAGGCTCATATACTGGTGATTTTGAGATTATAGAATGTGATAATGTCATATCTCCAGATGGGGTGGGGGTGCATGGGGTGGGGGTAGGTTTTCGTATTGATTACATTGTGTTTCCAAAAGAAATATCCAAGATGAACAAATGCTGAACCTGATCAGTTCTTTTAGTGACTCGACCCTATAACTAGCTATATCACAACACAAATCTGCATTTTAACAATATTCATTTGAGCTGCTCTCTGTCTGAATTCAATATTATTGATGTTTTTAATATAATTAACTTGAGTAAAATGTAGCTCCTTCCCCCTGTCACTTAGACGAGAGAGCTCTTTTGCTAATGTAAAAGACACTCTTGTTTTTGTTTGTCCAGGCTGGACTTATGCAAAGTTTGGAGCGAGATGAAATATAGATTCAGAGCCTGGCCTCTGGAGGCCTGGCAGAAAGCAGAGCCGCTGACAGCTCGGGAACTGGCCATCAATCACACAACAGCTGTGAGCTGCTGTAGTGAGGAGGGCCTGCTCCAGCCCCCCTGACCCCTAAAGAAATGTGCCACCTCAACAAGTCCTGCTGTCAGAGGGACTGTACCCAGGGACTGCACCCAGAGACTGTACTGAGGGACTTTACACAGGGAATGACACAGGGACTCTACTGAGGGACTGAACTGAGGGACTGACTGAGGAACTGACTGAGGCACTGACTGAGGAACTGACTGAGGCACTGACTGAGGGACTGCACACAAGGACTCTACTGAGGCAGGGGACAGGGACAGAGAAGGCAGAGGGAGAGATGGCCTGGCACTGCAGACTACACACTACATGCTATAGCTGAATAAGTTGAATAATGTGGTGGAACATAGAGGGACAAACTTAGGAAAGTTCAGCTCATAGATAATAACTGGAATAACACCATGACATTTTTAGCATTTTATCTAATGCACAGAAATATTGGTATAGCAATAAGTGCCGACATATAACAAGTCTGAAAGTCTTGATTACTTTGAAAGACCCTTCATGCCACTGCCTCCCTCATACGATGATGAGTGTGAATGAAACTTACGAGATGCCGGCTCAGACATCGCCCGGCCAAACAAGGTCTGCGTCAGGTGTTGGGGAACCAGAGCACCTTGATGAGAAATGGGCTACTGGAACAAGCCGGAAATGGGCGAGATGAGAGAACAATGAACATGAATACATTACATTTTTGCAGTGAACCTTCAAACTACCAAACACACTCCCTGCTCTTTCGTTAGAAGCATCGTGTTTTCTAAATAAATTTCACTTTTCAGACAGTTTATGTGGCGTCAAGAAAAAAAGTGGAACATTCTCTAAATAAGTAGGACGCGGGACAGGGGTCGAAATAGCTGTGCAGGACAACCAGAAGGGGCCAGGTGGTCGCCCTGTGTGTGAAGGAGGGCAGCATCTGGACTAATGCGGACTTGGATCAGACCAGACTTGTTAGATTAGAGAGGAGGGTATTGGCCAAGTTCTACCACACACACTGTACACTGTGGAGCACAACGAGAGGACAGAAAGATAACACATCTTAATCTGATATTTTGAAATGTGTACTTGGTTGAGGCGACTACTGTTGGGATTAGTTTTGTTTTATTTTATTTTAATAGCAAGCATGTGCAAGTGACACCATGTCCAAGGTGGGTCAATGCAGAATCATTTAGAATTACTATCAGAAAACTCATTGATTCATATACTGCACAGAAAGCAGTTGCCCTGGGCCCATAATGGCTCTATGTTAACATCTCTGCTCACGTGAATTAGAAAACAGTACCGTGAATTATCTAAAAATGTCACTGTTGCACCTCCGGATGTTTGGCAGATACGAGTGCCTCTATAAGTCCCATGGGATTATGCAAAAGCGTCCTGTCTTTTGTGTATATTTCCTGCATAAATCTGGGGCTGTAGCATTAGCAGCTGCGTCGCTAGCGCTCTATTATATTGTCCTTATGCTGCCTTGGCGCTTCTCCTCTGCAATGTTTTATTCCTGTCCACTTCTCTCCAGAGATGAGACTCAAGTGGATTTTTAGCTTGCAGCACACATTTTCCGCAAGTAGCAAATCCAATATTGAACTCAGCGTAGTATTGAAGTAGTATTGAAAATTTGGTTATTGCTACGGCAACGGCAGTGGCAGCCAAGAGCGCTATAAAAAAATTATATCGACGTTAGTTAAAGAGAAGGGAATTACGAATATGGATCTGGATTTGACAAGCTGAATACCGTTTTTGGCCTCCGTAATGTGACTTGATTTGAGTTGTTTCTGCCAGGTTACAATATGTTCTTTTTTTCCTATTTTGAATTGAAAGGTTGATGGAAATTGCTGAGGCACATTTGTATAGCGATTTTCCAGGCAGGTTAAATGTCTTGCCCAAGGACACAGGGGCAATATGCACAGGTCGATGCCCAGATTGAACCATAGACCTTACACCAAATCCAGTATTTTTTAGTATCCATTTGGACGGTGGTTCTATTCTTGATTTTAAACAGATGTTACATCTGCATATTCATTGTATAGTCCTGCATTAGTTGGCATGCTTTTGAGCCACTTCCGTTGTGTTTCAGTTCTGGTTTAGACCTGGTTTAAACCATATTTTGTCTTGGTGAAATATGTTATCAATTATTACAAACTAGTAAATCAAAACGGCTAAAAATCCTCAAAACAAGTTTGTTAAGCCTGAGTAATATAATAAATAAACATTATATTGATAGATCACAGTTTTCAAATTTACACTGCATATTGTTGTTGTTAAAGCAGACCTGTTCTGCAAAACGTCCAAACTATGGCCCGAGGGCCAAATGCGGCCCTCAGACCAGTTTTTATTGGCCCTCAGGCCTCCTCCTGAACCGGACAAATTTATCATAATCAGTACTTTTGACAGCAAATTCAACTATTTCTACCACTATATCATCAAACATCACATTGCAGTCTGATACATATCTAAAATTAATGGGTTTCAAGCCTTATTAAGACACAGTGGCTCTGTCAAAGCTGTGTATAAAGCACCGCGCTGCAGTGGTCACGGGTCTGTGGCCCTCCACTTCGAATATGTTTTGAGATGTGGCCATCGATAAAAAAAAAATTTGGGCACCTCTGATTTACACTCTTGAAGTAGTCTTGGAGTGATTCGTGCATGTTTGCGCAATGTTTAATCACTTAATTTCCAGACGCCTTATTGTCAATCAACTTTTCACCACCACAGGCATAGGCTAATTTCTCTGTACTTACTTCGTTCTTCAATAATTTTTTTTTTTTAATTTATGATACATGTAGGATTTGGTATTGTATTGTGTTGTCATCTTGGTACAAATGAAAAAAGTCAGCTGCTCATTTGCATGATCTGCTGCTATCCATAGTCGGGTCTGAGTTTTCATTGTGATGTTGTTTTCTAACATGGAAGTTACGGTCTTGTTTCTTTTATGAAGTCGTTTTAGATGAATACACTATATTGCGGTTCACCTTTCTGCAGATATTTTTTTGTGCAGTTTTGCATGCTTTTTACAGCGTATGAACGCACATTGTGACTGTAGACCATTGTCCATCAGTCTCCTCTGTGCCGTGTCTCCTGTACAGTACAGAATGTGTTCAGCCAAATTTACATAAATGTTCGACAGCAGTGTGACTCTTAGGTGCTGTATGTTTGCAAGTTTTCTCCCCGACAAAACCCACAATGACACTATGGGTTAGAAAATGTTAATGCCTGTCTGAGAAAAGTGTATTAAGTGTGTGGTGAGGGATTTTACAGCCTTAAAACATATATAATAATTGTAAAAAAAATAAAGCTGACGGATTTCACCTATTGTGGGTTATTTTAAGAACGACCCCGCGATAAACGAGGGGACCACTGTATAGCGATTTTAAATGTGCAAATTATAACATAATGATCCACGGGTGTCGTAGATTATAACGACACAGCAGACACAAGCACGATGTAACGTCTTTAATATTACTTTTAACACTAAAATAGTACAAAACCACATGCTTTCACTGATAGAGAATTGGCTGTAGACCTCTTGATTCAAAAGCTCAAACTGATCATTGATTATTAGAAAGATTAAACAAGATTAAATTTCAATTAATCATCTTAACCCGTTTCAATTCATAAATTTATCCCTTTTCTCGGTGAACCTTCAAACCACAAAACCCCCTCTCCTCTTTTTCCCCATCGCTCTCGCCGTAGCCACATCATTACAGGCGGGGTCGGCAGGTCACTCCACACATTTGTAGAGTGCGGATTACCTCATACAAACCATTTGAATAGCGGCGGCCCCCCCCCTTCGCCCCCTCTCTCCCCTCTCCCCACTACCTCTCCAATTAGAGCACGGCAGCTAATAGGCAGACAGGGCCCGGGCTCGATAAGCGGAGGATTCTTCTGGCTAAGCTCGGATTTAGCCAGGTCTCACAACTCCGCGGCGGCTTTGAAACACAACCTCAGATGATCGGACCCCCGTACTGTCCGTGATATGAGATTATTAAATGTATTGTGAATGTAGTACCTGGTGTTGTCCTTTTTTTTTTAATGCAAAAATCCAGTAGCGTTGGGAAAATACTAAGGCCTGAATGCTGTGCCCAGATGGTGAACCCGTGATATCTGTAACGGTGAGGTTAGAAAATTGTATGTAGAAGGATAAGTGTGAGAGGACATCTGAGGAAAACAGCTGGAAGGAACTACATTGAGCTGTGTTTGTTCACTATCGCTCGCCTTTATCTTTCAAATCTTGTATTGTAAATTGGATGTTGTGGTTCCCGGCGCTTGCATGTGGGTTGGTTTATCATTATCTTACAGTATCGTTGGATCACAGCCACAACAGCGTTACTTTTGAAACAGGTAGAGATGAGGCAATAAACAGCTGATCACAATGTAAAAGCAAGACAGTCATTGTTGGTGGGACATTTTGTATTTGATAATCGCCAACAAAGATAGTCCACACCACCATTGTCCAGATAAAGCTGCTTACCCAGGATGCTCTCTTTTTGTTGTTTTAACTAATAACAAAGTACATTTCTTTAATAGTTGTCCTCATACAGTGTTTCATAATATAAAATGTCTTGTACAGGGATTATATTTACATAACATTACATAACATTGTTTTAATTGCAACCATAACACAAAGTACACACATTTGCCCCATGCTTATTACACAGATGCTAAATTTCAATGCTAAAGAATCGACTCAGTACTCAATATCGATTCCAATACCATAAAATCACTCAATTTAGACAATAGAATGTGATTTTAAATTAAATCATAGTTCTTTCTATTAGGGTTGCGATGATTTTGGTCATACATAATTATTGGCCGATAATGACATTTATGACGTCACACTGATGCCGACAATTAAAATTTTCACAGATGATTTTATGTGATCATTATAAGCTCAAAATACAGTCATTCAGCTGCTGTTCCCCCGAGGTTTTCTCCCTCAGAGTGCACTCTCTGAGCCCCGGCACGCAGCTCAGCCGCCCCGGGTCAGAGGCAGAGCGGAGGACACATGTTTACATATACAGACTTCTTTTACGTTTGGAGGGAAGGTATTTCAGAGAAAATGCTTTGTACCAGCCTCACGACACAAGAGAGGAAATATAGGCTGCTCACTATAGATCTAACAAGTCATCTAAAAGTTTCACTATGACGCTGAGTGAAAACACGAGAAGCCCCGATGGGCAGCCCAGACTGTCACAGTCTGTGCATTAATCCTGGAGCTTCACAGAGATGCTATCAGACTGATGGGCTTGGGCTGTGTGAGGACATACTTGTATTTTAGCTTCAATCAACAGCCAGAGGAGCTTGTCTGTTTGTTATTGTGTGACCATGTGCAGACGAGCAAACACGTGTCTCACGCAGACACGTCTGGACTGTCTGCCTCTCTGCTAACTTTTTATTCACTGTCTATATTCACAATACACAGAGGCTGCTTTAAGATTGTCACTCAGAATCCATCTCGTGTTAAAGGAACCTTTCCTTCTGTGGTGCACAAAGCATGAAACCTACATGACAGTATTTTAAATCTTATCTGAAGCATGTTAATAATAAGGGAAATAAACTAAAACAGCATTTACGATGTGGCACGAGTTCATGTGGTTTATACAAAACATTACAGAACATAGAAGTCTATAATTTATTTATATTGAACTTAAGAGGAGGCTGCAACCCAAAACTGTTACTTCATATCTCTTTTATAATACCATGTGGTGTATATGTGTGTAATCCCTCAGCAGTGCAGGTAGGTTCCATAGTGGTCCAGGGCCGTGTGCGAGTCTATGTCTTGTACTTGTTCTGATACAGCTCAAGATCATCCTAAAGCTTTCAGGAAAGGTGCATTTCTGCCGTGTGAACGTGACTTTTTTAGATCGAATACTTGCTCAAATGACTATCTAGTTTCGATACTTATTTTAGCATCAATTAGTATCTGATTCTCGATACTTTTGACAACACTATAATGGATACAACAATACCTCTATGATACTGCAAAATCGAAACTTTTACAAATCTTCTCGTGAGCCCCTGAATCTGAAAGGAATCTCTTTTTTCAGTGGCTGCTGTACCGCAAAAGACAACTACAAAGACCATGATCCTTTGCTTCGGTTCACCGCTGACAATTTCCTTTTATTGCTTCTGAAAGATGGCATATTGAAAACACTGAAGTTTCAAGCACTTTCAACAATATTGTTAACCTCCCCATATTCTTGCAATAAATTCTCCACTATGAGGGCAATACCGACCAAGATCCAAGAATTTTCTAAACTTGCAGCATCAACAAAGACATTATTGTTGAGATGAGATGGAAAAGCCCCATTACATGACAGGAATAGTAACACCTCGATTTAGCCCATGAAATTACAACTAGTGTCGGAGTGGTGTAAGCAGAGCCCTTACATAAGCATAAACACTTTTTTCATCACGAAACAAAGTACGCGTGCATATATTGAATATTTATCCGCAGCCGAATTCCCTCGCAGACCCGGGAGTGATTGAGACGTTGGAAGCTGTGGGGCTCGGGCCAGACTAATCCGTGAAATGAAACTGGGAGGAGGGAGGGAGGGACGGAGGAAGGGAGGGGTGGAGGAGAGGAGAGGGAGATAAGACTTACTATAGAGCTCTGTGTGTGTGTGTGTGTGTGTGTGTGTGTGTGTGTGTGTGTGTGTGTGTGTGTGTGTGTGTGTGTGTGTGTGTGTGTGTGTGTGTGTGTGTGTGTGTGTGTGTGAGTGTGAAAGAGGGAAGGGGGAGGGGAAGGGAAGGAAGGATGAAGAAAAGTGCACTAAAGGAAGGGAGAGACAAGTGCTGAGCTGCAGGGATGAGCAGGCAGAAGACAGGCAGACGGGGCCAGGCGAAAGGGGACTGGGGTTCAGATTGGAGCGGGGGAGGAGATGGTTTTACTACAGCTGCCTTAACAATACGTTTGACATTATGGATATAGTAATGCTGGTCGGAGTAACTCAGTAAAATTAATTTAGATGCCCCTCTCTTTGTAAATGCTGCTGGGGGACATTGCTATTCCACGTATTTGAGCAAACTTTGTATTAGACCAGGCTGTCCAAACTACGGCTCCAGGGCCAAATGCGGCCCTCAGACCAATTTTTGTCGGCCCTCATGCCTCCTCTTAAACTACCCCAATTGATCAGAAAGTATTTTTTTACTACAAATTGAAGAGCTTCTACTTCTGTAACCTGAATAACATCACATTGCATTGTGACACAGACCTAAAAATAATCTTCCGAGTCTTACTAAAGGTACAACGCCCCTGTCAAACCTGTGTTAAATGCACCATTTGACTCCTTGTATCAACACTGGTCTGTGGCTCTCCGCTTCAAATATATTTCAGTATGCAGCCCTCGCTGAAAAAAGTTTGGACGCCCCTGTCTTAGACCTAGTTCAGATCCTCTCTCGAGGTCAAAATAAATCCACCGTGTACTGTCTGCATCTAATTATAAAGCGTTTGATTGTTTGAGTATCAGGAAGGGCGTGGTTTGCATGCTAGTTGTTGTTAGGTTTACTACAATGGCAAAACTTAGCTCTGGTCTCTGAAAGATGTGAAAAGTGCTTATAAACTCATTACGGTGAGTAATTAGATGCTCTCAATGCATAACTATAGACTAGAGCAAAGCGTTTAAAATTAACCCGTTTTTCCTGTTTTTAAGATAGTAATAATCTGCTACAACGCCTTTAATGGTTATACTTTTCAGGTACTTTTAAGCTTCAGAGCTGGCAAGAACATGTTTTGACTACTACAGACTTTATTATACACCTTATGTATATAGTTACAGACATGAGCTGTTCTCTATAGGCCTGACTGTGTGACCCACTTTTCTGCAGAATTTTCCAAATGATTTAACCACAACGTTTATGCCACATGGAATAATACTGTATCTGTTTTCCCAATTCAATTTTCCCATTATAGCAGTCAACATATATTTTCCTGCTAACCTCCCCGAGACCTCTGCCAGTTCAGTGTTTGGAAACCGCTGAACGAAAAATGTTTAAGTGAACCTTGAAAAACATGTACGGGCTCGCCTCTCCATAGATCTGACTTGTAACTTGGTAGCGTAGCACCTGCTTGTCTCCGTGAAGATAGACAGATGTCTTATTGTTGGACATTCCAGGTAAAAGCAATGACATCTCCATGGAGACAAGCAAGTTTCCTTCATAAATGTTACATAATGCACCTTTAAAGCAGACCTATTAAACAAAATCTACTTTTTTAGAGCTTTTAACCATGTTATAGGTCAAACTTTTATGTATTTGGAGTGATTCGTTCATGTTTGAGCATCGTTTAATTGCTTATTTTCAAGATACTCTGTACTGTACTTACTTTATTCTCCATTTTTATTGTCTTAATCGATAATACACATAGAATTCAGCAGCGTTGCATAGTTATTTTTGTACAAATGTGTGTCTGCGTGTGTGTGATGTGCAGTTTACAAAGACGTCAGTGAACTTGTTTCTTCTATTAAGCCGTTGTAGATGAATTTTGCAATTTAAAACGTGCAAATTATATAATGATCCACAGGTGTCATAAATTATAACTGTACAGCAGACACAAGCACAATTTGTCTTGCATTCTCATCTGTAATTCCAATAGAAGTTACTCGAACACAAATTCCTAGAAAATCACCACCCCTGCACTTAAAAAAAAAAAAAAAAAAAAGTTCTTGGACAGTCCCCTGTATTGTCCTCTTGGATCACGTCCCATTCTTCCATGCCAAGCGGTACCGCCATAGATTTTCGATATAACATTAATAGCAATCTAGGAGATGATGCATTAGCCCCGTTCAGAGCTGGACAGGCGACGCTGCATTGACGGAGCTGATGTCAGACGGGAGGAGGTGGCTCTCATCTCATTTTCCTACACCTTCACTGCCAACAAAGAGCCCACTTTGATCCGCAGCACCTGGGACCGGCCCGAGTGGCACAGGCAAATGAGATGTTAGCACCACTCACCGTTACAAGGCTCTCTTAAGAGGGGGCCACATGTCTGAGGGCACGCTGAGAGGCTTTTGTTCTGCTGATGAGAACTGTCCTTATCTGATCTTGGAGAAAAGGCAAGAAGTTGGCTGTTTATATGATAGATTATTTAGTGTTGACTTCAGGTTTTTTATTCCTGGTGTAGTCCTGGTTTAGTTTTGGTTTTGTCTTGCACTTGGAAAGCCAAATGGTTTATAATAAATGGTACAAACTGGTGACGATGAGGAGTACCTTCTCAAAAACATACCTGGAGTTATGTTTTTGCTTCATTCACACGTTTGACTAACCCTTTCTGTCTACATCTCCAAAGCTCAAAATGCTCTGTTCCACCTTGTGATGTCATAAAGTGGTAGATTTCAAGTTAACACCTCCTTTTACCTTTTGTCCAGTCGAGCTTGGCAGTTTCAGGGATGGGCAGTTCCAGTTCCAAATGATTATAATGAAGATATAGAGGGTTTAAAAACAAAATGGAGCACTTCCTGTATTACCAGATCGTTTTTCGTTCGAGAGGAGAACTCAGCCTCAACCTAAATGGGCAGGGTTTGTGTATTATGGGCCCTTTAAGTTATTACTTTGTATCTATAATGAGTCATAGATGTTCATAACCAACCACTAACCACTAGTACAAAGTAAAAGCACGAGACGATATACCAAAAATATAGTTCCATGTGTCATATTCTGAGCGATAAGTCGATATAGTTATCATGATATTTCTAATTGGTCAATCCTTATCCCGGTCCGGTGCCAGTATGTTCCCCCCCACCTGTGTGTTCCGAGCTGAACGTCTGTTTGGATGTGGCACTTCCCCTCCTCTAGCAGGTTGTAGTCTGGTGTAGCCTATCGGTCGGAGTCTTGTGCCGACGTTCCCGTAGTTGTGTCCACTTGAGCAGTTCACAGGTGCAGCTTTCATCTCGCCTCTCAGCCCACTCTCATGAATATGGATGCCCTCGCTGCCGACGCCTGCCAAAAAGTGCTCCTAATGAACCCGCACAAAATGACAGGAGTGTAGATGCATATGAAAGACCCGTTTCACTGTTTAAAAGGAGATATGATGTGAAAATGTACCAAGGGAAGTTTGTTAAAATGAGCGTATTTAGGTCTCCAAAGCATAAAAAGTGTAAAGTATTTGTTTCATTCATATAGTAAGTAGTAAGCATAAAACATGGAAAACAGGAAATGCATGTCTCTATTTCAGGTAGTAAAAGTAGTAAAGTAGTAAAGTAGTAGTAAAGTAGCGTACTTAAGTGGAATTTTTTGGTATCCATGCATTTTGCAGTGGATACTTTTTACTTTTACTTTGCTACATTTGAGGGCAGGTCTGTACTTATTACTCCAGAACATTTTTGAACAGGACTGCAAAGTAAAAGTACTTTTCATATGATTAGAGGGGTAACATTTTTACCATGTTCGAGTTAACATTCTGACTAAAGTTTTCAAAAAGTTCACAGAATTTGCAAAATAAATACACAAAATTTGTAAGAAAAATTAAGAAACTGATTCGTATTGTTACTACTGACCCAAATATGCCTCATTTTTTAATCTTTATCACAAAATTTTGTGTGAAATACTTTTACTTTTTACCCTTTTAAAGAACATTTTTAAACAGGTATTTAAATACTTTTACTTAAGTCAATTCTTTCATGTGATACTTTTACTCTTACTTTTACTTGAGTAACTTTTTACCTCAGTATGTGTACTTTTACTTAAGTAACAAACTTAAGTACTTCATCCACCGCTACTGTGTTGTGCCTCTTTGAAGTTTGTCCTCGGCATTTGACCCATACTTGAACGTCCCTGGTGCTAGGGTTGCTCAGGAGTACCTCAGATGGGGGATTTTACGTGGGTTGAAGGGGAGAGCGCCCACAGCGGAAACTCACTCAGACATGACGTAAGTTGAGGCCCGACTTTTCCCAGCAGGGGGCATCAGACACCTAATCCAAGCATTTAAAATAAAAAGACGATTACTGACATTCTGTTTGAGTTTTATTGACATTATAGTATTTTAAGATATTTCAAACATGAACTACCAATCGACAAAAGTGCAGAAAAAACAGAGTATAGTCCCCTTTAATAATAGAGACCATTCCCCTCCGGTTTTGCGCAAATAACTTTTAAAACATTCATAAACAAAAGAATACAAGTCATATAATTTTTACTGCATTCGAGGGAGTTTATTTATGTCAACAGCTGGCTCGTAAAAGCTAACAGTCTGAAGTTTGAAAGATTACTGCAGCCATTTGTTCACCCTACTTTTATGAGGTGTGCTAATCTGTTGGCCATTACACGCAGGTCCAAAGGGGAAACTGCCTGTGGTCCCGTGCACGCTGGAAATCCGAAACTAGTTTGTGTCAAGTGCGGTTGTATATAGCAGCTACAGCGTTGCCATAATCCAGTCTCAAATCTTAGCTCGTAAATCGCGAGGGGGACGTTTTTAGCCAGCCTTAAAGTGCACATGACAGGTTTTCATGTTTTTCTAATTCTGCTTGGTTTGGTGGGATTGTAACTCCAGTCAGTATTTATTATAGTTTTACATCAGTCACGTGGAGCTTTGTGGGGGGGGGGGGGGGAGTTGAAAAGAAAAGTACAAAAATACAAGAAGTAGTGGTGAAAGTTTAATGATAACTTTTGTGCGATACAGACAAGTTTTTGCGTAATGGTTGCTGTAAATAATAACAGTAATGGGGCGAGTGATCCGAAGGTTGGCGGTTCGAATCCCGCTTCCGCTGATGAATACTGTTGTTGTGTCCTTGGGCAAGACACTTCACCCCCTTCACCCCCAGTGTAAAGTGGTTTGAGTGTTATATAAAAAAAAAGTGACAATTTACCATTTATGAAATTACCTTTACTTATCTATATCATATGTGCTGCCTGTGTCAACCAGGAAGTAAAATTAGTAACTTCCATCCATCAATACATCCATTTTCTTCCGCTTATCCGAGGCCGGGTCGTGGGGGGCAGCAGTTCCAGACTTCCCTCACCCCAGACACGTCCTCCAGCTCCTCCAGTGGGATCCCAAGGCGTTCCCAGGCCAGCCGAGAGACATAGTCCCCCCCCCCCCCCCAAGCGTGTTAGTAACTTAACTGTGTCATATGCCCTTTAACTTTAGCATCTTCCATCTTCTATGATCCAGAAAGACAGGATCAAAGCTGTCGGCTACACCCCAGGATGGTGCATTATTTTGGGAGCTTGTTGGTGAAAATGTGGGCCCCGTGTGTCATGGTTGGTTGTATCCATCACAGCTGCGCTCTTACACTCGCACCCGCGCCGTGTAAACAGAGGCTGAGTCAGAGCCCATGAATCACTGGCTATATTTGCTCTGCCTGTATGCACTGTAAAACATTAGCCAGTTAAAGAGGAATAGACCACGCAGCCGCACGGACCGGTAAAGTTCAATACTGTTACGTTTACGCAGTTCAGGTACGCTCAGGCAAAGCGCTTTGGTAAAGGTCTGAAGCTACTTTTAGAAACTGTAGAGGTATTTCACGTTATATGAAATAGAAAAATGCGTATGATTTGGTAGAAAACGCCAGAGGAAAGGGCAACAGCTCCACCTGCTAGCGCACCGAGGAGGGAAATTGTTTCAGTTTGGGTCAAAAGCAATAGCTGCGATAGAATTGCAAGTTGTGTATATGTGTATAGTCAAGGCAATATGAATAGGCTAAAATGAGATGAGCAATTCGAGTGAACATGTATGAAGGAGATGTTTCTGGACTACCACCTAATGACATCATGAAGTGGGGCCTGTCAAGAGAAATTTGTTGCATTAACCATAGACTGTATAAAAAACTGGACTAAGGGAGTGTGACGTCACCCGTAGCGTTCAGCCAAATGAAGCTTGTAGAGGCTAGCAGTTATTGGGGCCAATTTGGAGCCGAGTTCCATATTTGGAATTCCAACCGCGAGTATCATAGCAACCACAGAGCCAATCCAGAGCGAGGCTGTTGAAGGTAACGTCCCTTCCTGCTTGCACCGCTGGTTTAGCAACACTGTCAATTAAACCTGTTGCTAATGCTAGCAGGAGCGACCTCAGGAAAAGAAGGCGCCTTTTTTGTGTTATTAATGTTCATATGCTGCGTTACGGACACCAAATAAAAATACCAGGATCATGTAGAGCGGGTTAATACGAACATTTTAAGACCAAAATGACGAGCCTGACAGCCGTTACAGAGAGAGGATTCACAGTTTTCCAATGTAAAGTGATTGGACCCAGAGCCACGTCCATGCTAACTTTCTATTTGGAATGCTAGCAGGTTAGCTATACCCATTTATATATACAGTCTATGGGCCCGGGTTTACAGGGGTGCAAAACCTCATTTATAAAGGTTTGCGCCCTCATTTAAGGCGGGATAAATAACAATATAGACTTTGCACCCCTTCGAAACTCAAACGCACCCTCACTCAGTTTGGTGTGGACCCGCCGCTGCCCTCTGCTGACCTGAGTTGTCATTAATGAGATATTGTGTCTGGCTCTGTGTTGCCAGCAGCACTTGTGGCTTAGCGTTGGAGTCTCTGGTAAATAGTGGGACCATGACTGAATCTTTTTAGCTCTACACCGTCAGAATCACAACACGGTGCGCTAATCCTGGGATCCATATTTACATTATCTGAGAGCATTGTCTGGTAGCTTTAACTGGCGACGTGCATTATGTTGGATGCCAGTCTTCTCTCAAACAGAAAACACTCTGTTCCACCTTGTGATGTCATACGGTAATACAGGAAGTGCTCCACTGTGCTTTTAAAACTCATACACCTTCATTAGCAGCCGTGGAATTGCCAATCTCGTGTGAACAAAAGGTAAAAGATAGTAGTAGATAACTTGAAAACTACCACTTTATGACATCACAAGGTGGAACAGAGCATTTTGAGCGTCGCAGATCTAGACAGACTAATAATAAAAGGTTAGTCAAACATGTGTGAGTGAAACAAAACCTCCAAAGACTCCACTTATGTTTTTGAAGAGGTAACAACATTATAACATGCCTTGAAGCTCACAAGAGTCCAGTGTGCGTAATGTAGGACCTTTAACTAATCTTAATGAGCGCAGAGAAGTAACATTTTAGCACTACAGCTTTGCGCTTTGGGGAACTTCAAAAGTGCAGTGTGTAGCTTTTTTCTTGTGGGTACGTTTCCCTTGTATTTATTCCATTACAGATGATTTATGGCTAAAAATGAAATGTAAAACGCAAGCTGCTTATTGCTGTGGAGATAGAAGCTTAATGCCGTACCGTTGAGCATTACAGGCAAGCATTATAGGCAAATTAATAACATCTCCATACCCCTCCAGAAATGTTCCACAGTGCACCTTTAATTGTATGTTTTATTTGGCCTGACTCAGTTGGTTCTCTGGTTTCTTGCTGTACTCCTTCCTGTAGCATAATGATGAATTGTGTTAGTATAGTATTTTTTTCTTACAACTGCATGCCCATAATGATGATTAATCACACTCCACCATACTGCGTGCTAATGAGTCATATCTAAAATGACACACTTTTTTATTTTATTTATTTATTTTATTGCAATAACTTTGTGGGTTCTTGTCAGGAAAAAAGAGATAGGATTTTTACTTGGCCCTTTGTAAATATCCAGGAGTCAAATAGTGAATGAGTCATTTCGATACTAAGGAATACACTCGATACTCAGTACCAATTCGGATACCACAGTGATTCTTTCCTATACCACGACTCTTTCTATAGGCAATACAATCTGATTTTCAACTTTAAGTCATAGTACTTTCTTTTATAATACCATGCGATCCTATATCTGTGCAATCCCTCAGTCGTTCAAGTGGGTTCCTTAGTGGTACATGGGCGTATACTCATATACTCGTCCATGTGATCTTATATTTGTTCTGATACAGCTCAAGATCATTCAAAAGTCATTCAGGAAAGGTTCGTTTCTGTCCTATGAATGTGACTTTTTTAGTATCGATACCTGCTCAAATGTATTTTTAGTATCGATTAATATCTGATTTTCAATACTTTTGATAACCCTAGACTATAGAGCGTAAAACACCTAAAGCACAGCACTAAAATGAATAATATAGTCATTTGTGGAGCATAGCAGATGGCACACGCTATTGTAAGTGCATTATAATGAACTGAATGAGTTATTCATAGTGATATTTAATTGCGAGTAAACAAAACGCCAAATAAAGATTGTTTTATTATTATGCAATTTGAATGAAATATTCTGTATTTGTTGTTCCATAGGCCAGAGGGACAGCGGCGTTCCCAGAGCTTGTACAGTGGTGTAGGTAGAATCTCATTACAGTAAAAGTAATGCGTGTGATTGGTGCTGCCTGCGTTTTAACGAGTGCCTGTAAACCCGTGTTCTGCTCTGACACGGCCCCTTTGAAAAGCTGCCCATTCTCCAGTCCCCGCTCTCCCTCTGACCTTGCTACCTGCCAGCGCCGGCTTCCCTTTTCTGAGTAGCGGCTCTTTTCCGCGGACCTGAATCTTATTATAATTGAGTGTCAGTGTTTGGCTCGAGGCTGGTGCCGGCTTGTCCCATAGTGTTCCTTTTTTCCCAGAGAACAGTGAACGCGCAGATCCAGTCAATGCACACTCTTTCCTGTCACTTTCCCTACTTTCGCTGCTTATGTAATTCTCACTTCCTCTGTATCCACCCCTGACAGGACCACCCTCAGCGCCGCAGAACCTAGTCTACAACATCAACCAAACCACGGTGAGCTTGGAGTGGAACCCGCCGGCCGATACGGGAGGCAGGAACGACGTGACGTACCGGGTCATCTGCCGCCGCTGTAGCTGGGAGCCCGAGGAGTGCGTGCCCTGTGGAGCCAACGTGGGCTACTCCCCCGGTCAGTCGGGCCTGGTGGACACGTACGTTAGCATCACAGACCTGCTAGCACATGCTAACTACACACTGGAGGTGGAGGCGGTCAACGGAGTGTCCGACCTGAGCCGCACGCAGAGGCTGTTTGCAGCTGTTAGCATCGCCACAGGCCAAGCAGGTAGGAACATCGAGTGTGTGGGATTGTGGGTAATTTCAGAACGATGCATGTTCAGAGGAAGACAAGTCGGCCTATAGCTTTATTGCTAGAGGGTAACATTTTAATTGTTTCTACCAGTGCTACTTTAAAGTTGTTCCAATTCAGAATTTCACTCTGTTCCACCTTGTGATGTCACATGGTAATACAGGAAGTGTGGAAGGAACTGCGTTTTTAAACTTCATTCACCTTCACTAGAATCATTTGGATGATTTCAGCCCTGGAATTGCCAATCTCTACTAAACAAAAGTTAATAGGCAGCTGTCACCTTGAAAAATACAGCTGCATGATATCACAAGGTGGAACAGATCATTTTGAGTTTTGGAGATGTAGACAGACTAATAATGCAAGATTATTTAAACATGTTTGAATAAAATGAAACACAACTCCAGGTATGTTTTTGAGGAGGTAACACCATTATAACACAGCTTAAAGCTCAAATGAGTCAATTTTGCGTAATATAAGAGTGTTTACAGCAAAGAGGCAGAGTTCTAGACGTGTTCTGAAGGACCTATCACAGTAGTGGGTGTTAGTGATTCGATTCCAGCTGCCAGTGCATGTTTGTGTCCTTGTGCAAGACACTTCACCTCTTTGGCCTTCCTAAGAATATGGTGTTTAGTGTAAATGTCTAGTAGTTGTTGAAGTCGCAGATGGCGTGGATTGGCAGCCACACTACCCCGGGGCGGCTGTGGCGATAGAAGTAGCTTACTCTCACTGACTATATTGAGTGAATGAAAAAGCATGAAATTGTAATGTGATGTTGATTGTTTGGAAAAGTGCTAGACTAATGCATTGCGATTAGTTTTTGGTATTCTCTTCTCTTTGGTATTCACCATGAGAGAGAGACGCCTTGTATACCTTTATAGTGATGTGTATTGTCCAATGCAATTCGTATCTGTCTGCTGTGAAGTGGCAAACACCATAATCTCGCAGGCTCCCGGAGGAATCCTAAGTGCTCCTGGAGTATTTGCATCTAGGTCGGAAAGCAAATCCGCTGTAATTAAAATGCCGTAATGTGAAATGACAATCCCGCTGCCTTTTATTCATTATTTGTATGGATCTATCTAACACGATTGCTCTTTCACGCTTGGGCGTCTACGAAACGCTCCGTTCTGCATGCATGGATTCACTGACCCCAGATTCTAAGCTAATTGCTATTATATAAACATAGCAGCATTCCAGGTCTTAGGGAAGATGGTTCTCCACGGATTGGAAATTCCCACACTAATACTTCCAATAATTTGATGACATTCTAAGTAGATCGTCGTTTCAAATGGAGGCGGAGGGCAGCTCTGTGTTAGAATGTGCTACATATAAAATACTGATCGATAAAACAAAACAAAAAAAAAAGTTTTCACCATAATCTCACCACAATCTCAATTTTAAAACTCTCCAATATGTGCTTTTGCTCAATTAGGAGTGAAATAGTATCTTTATGAGTGAGAAATTGAGACCTACCCACTCAAATCTCTACTTTCTAGAGAGGCAGTCACTTTCTATATAGTTTGAAACATTTTTCTCCCTGAGTTCGAAAAGTCCCAGTGTAGCTTTTTGTGTTTTTTCTGCTTAGTGCAGCACAAAACCTCCTGTGTGCTCCGAACTGCAGTAGAGACAGTGTGTCAGCCGCGCACACCCAGAGAATGATATATAGACACGGCGGGCCATGACAGAGGAGAGGGCTGGGATTTGCCCGCTGCTTTTGACCAAGGACAGAAATACATCTAAAATAACCGTTAACCTGTTTTGAATGCATGCTGATATCGGAGCTGTGTGTGTTTGACAGGCATTAGCCACTTAACCTGCTCGTACGGTTAGACAGTTATAGTAGTTCACACAGAAATTCCTCACCAAGAAAGTGCCATGAAAGGAGTAGGATATTTACAAGAAGTTATATTGATTTAAACCGCAGTATGTAACTTTTTTTATTGCCCTGAAAAAACATAAAAAACATGTGCCTTTACTGTGAGCGGGCTTGCATCTCCACAAACTTGACTTTTATTTGGCCTGGAGGAGGACATACTCCCGCTTGTTTCCATGGTAATGTTGTTTCTTTGGCATAAAGTGTATCTATCTCCACAGAGAATGTCGCAAAGTACGGTTTTGACTTTTTATTTCCATGGAATCGCGCAGTTGATAAAACAGATGACGTAAGTTTATGTAAATAGATTTTACAATTCATGAGTGAACTTGCTTTGATTGTTAGCAATTAGCTGTAGCAGAGCCTGAGATCACCAGCCAAGAAAGTGTCATGATTTTGTATCTGATATTCCCTGGAAGAGTTTTAAGTGAGATAAGACAAACATGAATCTCACAGTGTCTTGGCTGTTCTTAAAGGGTCTGTACCCGATTTTTTGGAGTTTTTTTTTCTTTTCTCAGAAACAGCTCTTAGGTCAAAATAAGACTGCTGTGTGCTGTTTGTGGCTGATTTATAGAGAAACAGGGAGTTCATTCTTAGCATGCTAGTTGTTGTAAGAATTCCTGTGAACGTAAAACTCCGCTCTGACCTCTAAAAAGTAAAACTCATCACAGTGAATAGTTGGGACGCTCAGGAATTTGTTTGGACCACTGCAAACCGTTAAAAATGAGCTAGTCCTGCTTTCACGTTTTCCATTTGCAAAACATACACTGCACATAACCTCACACCTTTGTTTTTATAAATAGTATTATTATTTCATGTTTGTGTAAATGAAATCGTACTTTTGAGCACTTACGCCGCATTTTCTCCCCTTTTTGTTGTTCACCTGAGCCAGACATAACATCACTTTTTAAGAGTAAAAGTAGCACCTTAACAATAACCATAAACCATACTTTGCACATAGTAACTAGCGGGCATGCAAATAAAAGATATTTACGAGGAATTATATTTTAAAAACAAGATTTAAGCGTTGCGAAACACGCTAAAGCCGCTGTTAGCTGATATAAAGTTTGAGAAATTTATGTTTGCCGTTGTATAGTCAGATCTGAGCAGTGTTCTGGGACCGTGGTGTGAATGTAATGAAATGCCACAGGGGTTAGCGGCTCTTTACGGCAGCGCGACCCACTCCATCTGTTCGCAGTCACGCATACACACTCAGACTGCAGCAGAATAGGAGCCATGATCACCAGATATACAGGCATATGGATGAAGTCATATGGCACGCTATTGTCGAATACAAAGAAACACTTTTTGCTTTTTGCATCTACTTATACATTCATTCTTTTACCACTAAAGCAGCCATGTTGGCATATTACACTGATGTTGGTGCGTCATTGATGTTGGTGTGTCACCCCCTCTTCAGAGCGCTATCGCAACTCAATCAGCGTGTGTCCCGCTAATGAAACTACTGCGCATCACATCAGGTTTGTCAGGTTGCTGTGTACAGTTTTGCATCATGTTTTTGGATATTTATGGAGAATTGTCGTGTGGGAGCATGGGTGACGGAGGTTTGTGGGCTGAACACGAATCGTACAGCTAACCATGAGGAGGCTTTGGATGGGGCCCAGGAGACATCGCTAAAATACTCCAACATGCATGGATGACATCTCAAACTTCTTCAGGCATGTTTTTGATGAGGGAACAACGTTATAACCTTGTAGAAAGCTAAAGAAAAATCGATTTTGCCTAATATTCCCTCTTTAAACTGTTTGAATGTCTACTCACAGAACCACAGCGGGCTTTGAAGTGGGCGGGACTATTGAACCCTATTATTAATGAAAATAAAGTTAAATGGATTGGTTCAGAGGGATGTGATACCTTGTTTGCACCGAAATAGATTTGACTTTTAAAAGCACTGCTATACCAAACCTTCAATTATGATTTTTTTTTCCAAAATTATACTTTTACGTTTTTTTTTATGTATTATGTATTTATGTATTTATTATTTATTATTATATATTTTTATTATTATTATTATTATTTTTATTATTATTATATTATTATTATTATATCATTATTTTATTATTATTTTTTTTTTTTTACCAACATCTGCACCATACATGAAGAATATTTAGAGGAGTGGCCTTGTTTGTTCCTTGTTTCTTTCCAGGACTCGTCCCTGTGTATCCCTAAACCTGTGGTCTGTGGTTTTATATCTAAGTGTGGCCTGAAGAACTCCTGCTCTCCTCTGCCCTCCTCTGACCTCCTCTGTTTTCCTCTGCTCTTCTCTGCTCTCTTCTGCTCTCCTCTGCTCTCCTCTGTTCCTTTCTGCCCTCCTTTGCTTTCCTCTGCCTCTCTCTCTGCTCTCCTCTGCTCTCGTCCACTCTCCTCTGCCCTCCTGCTCTCCTTTGCCCTCCTCTGGCCTCCTATGTTCTCCTCTCTGCTCTCCTCCACTCTCCTCTGCCCTCCTCCTCTCCTCCTGCTCTCCTCTGCCCTCTTCTCTCCTCTCCTCTCTGTTCTCCTCTGCCCTCCTCTGCCCTTTTGCTCTCCTCTGCTCTCCTCTGCAGTCTGTACTTAGACTCATTTAAGACATAGCTGAGAGGTAATTAGATTTCCTGGAACAATAAGCGCTGGGCACCTCGCAGCTCCCGCCTCATACAGACAGTTCCTTTGGTGTAATTAGTGGAGGTGTGAATTCCTCATCACACGGATCACCATCTGCATTCACATTCTGCTCCTCTGCTCCCAAAAGCCCTCACACTCGCTCATTACCGGAGCGAGGCAGAGGAGGGGCGGGGAGGGAGGAAGAGGAGCGAGGAAGAGGAGGGAGAACGAAGAGGGGCAGGGAGGTAGGAAGAGGAAAGAGGGAGGAAGATGTGGGAGGAAGACGGAAGAGGGTTGAAGAAGAAGAGGAGCTGGAACGGACGAACAGGTGGGAGCAAGGGAAGGGGTGAGATGAGAGGAAGAGGAGGGAACAAGAAAAGGGGCTGGGAGAGAGGAAGAGAAGGAAGGAAGAAGGAAGAGGAGGTGGAAAGAAGAGGGATTGGGAGGAAGAGGAGAGGGTGAGGAAGCTAGGAAGGGGAGGGAGTGGGGAGGAGGCTGCTTGTAAGATTCTGCGAGTGAGAGTGAGGGAGGAAAAGGAGGAAGGGAAGAGGAGGAGGAAGGAGGTGGACGGAGGAGGACGAGGGGTGAGGAGAAAGAGAGAAAGGGAAGTGAGGAGGAGGAGGCTGCCACTGCTGTTTTTTAAGGTTCTGCGAGTGCGAGTGAGGGAGGGAAGAAAAGGAAGAAGGAAAGAAGACAAGTGAGGAAGGAGAGAGAGGAAAGAAGAGGCTGGCGCTGCTGGTTTTTTGAAGGTTCTGCGAGTGCTTTGGGGCGCCGACGGTTTGCCACCAAAAGGTTAATCAATTCTGAATGATGAGCCATAAAAGCTTTAATAATGCAAGGCCTCTCTAATGAGCGGCCAGAGCTGAAATTGTTTTAGGAAGGTCCAATTACAAAGCGGCGGAGCGTTCTGCTACGTCCGGCCGAGCCCACGGGACGCAGTCATCCAGGCCAGAGGCTACGGACCACGCAGAGCCGAGACGGAGATGGTACTGACGGAGATGCCGCCGTGTCAGGCAGGAGGGAGCGGAGCGGGCGGGATTCCCATGTGCTCACAAGTTATAATGGATATCTATCTGTTAGTGTTAGTGTTTCCATACAAAGCAATAGACTCGATACACAATTCAGATTCCATGATGATAATGAAAACGCTTTCTTTAGACAGTAGAATGTGATTTTCAACATTGTATTTTTCGTAGTACTTTCTTTTATATTACTACATGGGCTTATATCTGTGTAATCCCTCAGTCGTCCAGGTAGGTCTTGTACTTGCTCTGATACAGCTCGAGATCATTCTAAAGCTGTTCAGGAAAGGTTCATTTGTGTCCTGGGAGTGTGACATTTTAGCATCGATACCTGCACAAATGAGTATCTATTTTCGATACTAGTTTTAGTATCAATTAGTATCTGATTTTCTTTTTTTTCATGCTTCAGTACTTGAAAGATGCCTGGTTTTTAGTATTGGTCCCTGAAGTCTACTTTTCTTCCTGTCTTATACTTAGATTTACACCTGTACAAACATGTTCTGAAATGTGATGGTGGTTTGTCAGTTCCTATTTCAATCTTTTTGTCAATTCCTCTGGACATGTTTGAACAGAATCCTATTATTAAAATCAAGAAATCAAATATATTCGATTGATCATTTGTGGCCTAATAACTTTCGATAGGACACGCCCAAGAACCACCGGGCATCAAAACATGTGAACAAACATGTGAACAAAAAACTATTCTAGTTTTTACTGATTTTCTTTCTGTAGTAGTAGTATCACCCAGTAGTACTTTCAGTTCTCCACATGGTACATACTTTGGGCACATGTATTGGTTTATAGAGTGTAGTAGTAACTGCAGACCTCAAGTTATTTGTAGAAGGCTCATTCACATATTGATCATGTATTATTTTGTAGTGGCAGACATTCTTTTAAAATTTTGACTACTTCATGAAATATGAAATATTTGTGTTTTTCAGTCTGACAAAATGTACCAGAGAATTCCCTGCACAAGCGGCAAAACCAGGAAAACAACCTGTTGACAAACCTGAAGGACACTTAATACTGTATTGTATTCAGTGCTGGAAGAAGTACTCAGTTTTGTTACTTAAGTAAAAGTACACATACCGGAGTAAAAAAAACAAACTCAATCACATGAAAATATCAACTGAAAATACCTGTTTAAAAAGTTAAAAGTTAAAGTATTTTATTCATATGTAAAACTTCAAATGTAGTGATCTTGACAAAAATTTGTGCTGAATTTTTTAGTAGTTGTTTTTTTTTTCCTAGCTGTTTTTCTTTTGTATATTATTGTTTGCTGAAAATAAACCCCTCGGCCTTTTCAGCAGGTCTTAAACAATCATAAAATACCTTTATTTTTCAGTTCAGTTAAAAAATGTAGTGGAGTAGAAAGTACAGATACTGCTCTCAAATGTACTGAAGTAAAAGTAAGAAGTATCCAGTTTAAAATGTACTTAAGGAAAGTACAGATACCTAAAATGTATACACTACTTTAGTACTGTACTTAAGTACTTTGTTACGTTCCACCACTGATTGTATCTTTGTGTCATAGGCAGATCTTTTTGTAGGACTGTTCTGCCATTACCCAATCCCATAATTGTTTGCTTGGTTATAAACGAGCTCTGAGAACCAGTTTGTTGGAATAATACCTCACATTTCTCCCAGTGTATTCCAGTATGAGGCACACAGTCTGCACGGCTGAGATGGAGCAGAAGAGACAAAAGTGAGGTTCATGTTGGGTCGTGTGTTCAGATTATTGTTCAGTCTAATCTGAATGATATTTCGAGTGTCCGCTGTTTGTGAGTTGCAGCAGCTACAATTATTCAGATATAATTTCCGCTCTAAATTGTGCAGAGAACAAAACATCCTGCCTCATGGTGTCTTATGATAAAACCTGCTTGCCCTTGTAGTTAAGACCCCTCCAAACTTATTCTCCAATGTATTTTTTCTGTGCACTATGTAACTTTTCTGGTGTACGGTTGTCTGGCTTGTTTCCATGGAGATGTTCTTATTTCGCATGGTTCATCTATTCATACAGGTTTAGTGTCAGGGTTTCTATTGCTCAAAAATATCTTGAAAAAAGTGGATTGTTACTGTGAGCAGGTTTGCCTCTTCACAGATCAGACCTGTAACTTGACCTGGTTGTGCTGCCTGCTGGTTTCCATAGAGATAGATATGTCTGTGGAACATTGTAGACAAAGCAGTAACATCTCCACAGAGGCAAGTAGGGCTGGGCAAAATGGGGAAAAAAAAAAATCAAGATTTTTTTTCTCAATATCGATCAATCTCGATTTCGATTCAAACTTCTTCCATTTTATTAAAAACATACTCAGAAAATAGTCGTTTACTTTCACAACTTGGATTATAATGATAAGAAGCACAAGAGGAGAGAGAGGAGAAAAGGTGAGGAGCTGCTGATGGATCAGGGAGAGCGAGGGGAGCGGGGGCAGACGGCACCGCACACAGCGAAGCAGAGGGAAGGAGACTTTTAGTCAAATTGTTCAGATTTAAGTCAAAAGTTGTGAAATGGGAGGACACATGAGGAGGCATGCAGACTCAGAGCTGTGACTCCTCTTCCTCTACACTCGCTCCTACTGCCGTAGAGTTGGCCGATTCAAATGCACTCGTCTTATCATCGAGATCGACCAAAGTTTAGCTCGTGATATGTCGATCTTTCTGTTTTTGGCATAGCCCTAGAGACGAGCCAGATTGCGGACCCTCTATTAGTGCACCTTTAAATTATATATTGCACTTATACAAATCTTTTTTTTTTTTTTTTTTTTCCAAAATTGATCTGCTCTACTTCAGATGTGTAGCGACTATGGTGATGAGTCAGATTTCTGTCTTACTAACAGCAGCATAACACCTCTTCTCTGACGTTCGGGGGAGCGAGGACACAGTGGAGAGCCCGGTCCTGAACAGGCCTGTGACAGCGGCAGGGCATTATTTATTTACACTGCGGTGAGGTGCACGAGGAGCAGAAGGAATGCTGGGAATGTCCGAACAAGCCAACAAAAACACTGGATACAGACATTCTTTTTCTTATTGAATACTCGGCTCAATAATGTTTGTCCAAACAGTAGCGTGCGGAGCTGTGGTACGCGGGCTGCCAGATGAGATGCTGTTGTCACAAAACAGACTCAGAATAGAGTAACATGATTAAAAACGTACTTATAATCTATATGATGGTGCAGCGGTTCGCACTCTCGCCTCACAGCAAGCAGGTCCTGGGTTTGATCCTGATGCGGCACAGGGCCTTTCTGTGAGGAGTTTGCATGTTCTGCGTAGGTTTGCTTTGGGTGCTGCTGTTTCTCCTCACACTAAAACCATGCAGAACAGAGTCTCCTTTGGGGCCAGGACTTTTTCTTAATCTCTGCGGGACGATCCTGGTTAAATAAAGGTAAATAAATAAAATATAAAAGTATACATGCTTTTGATTCAATATTAATGAATCCCAGGAGACGACACAACAGAGAGTCTCCTAGAGCAGTTAGACCAGATACAACACAAATACATATGCAAATAAATATGCAGCAGCAATAGCAGCTATGTTTGTTGTTCAATTCTCTTTACTAATAATGCGCACTGCCATTGCACCCTTTGGCAAGACACTTCCCCAACCTTGTCTCCAATATTGTTATAGATTTGTGTGTAACATTGTGAGAACATGAGCTCGCAACTGAAGAAAAGTTCTTTGATTTTTAACAATTCAAGTTTGCAATAAAGAAAATTGCTTTATAAATTGGACTTTTGTTATTTGACCAGATCGCTCCACTTGGCTATTCACTCTAAAATGCGATTCTGAAATTCTTAATCTCCTTTGTTATTTGTTCTACTCAGTCCCAGAGGATCAATAAAGTTTGTGTAATTCAAACAAACTTTAGACTGTCAGTTGCATTAAAATGTGCCCATTGTTTCCAGAAGTCAGAGGAATTCTTCAGATCACAAAACCCACCATGCCTTCACTGCCAGTTCACTTATTGTCTGGAACGCTCAACAAATTGACATGTACTCCTCCATAAGCCTTGTTAAAGATGCAAGGGATTTTTCATGTTGACAATATGAGCTGCCTTCTTACGGATTTGGCTGGAGCCCGCTGTTTTTCATGACATAAGCCTTAAATACCAGTGATTCCAGCAAATAGCGTCCCATGGGTGTGTGGGCGAGATTCCTCATCAGACAAAGTGAGATGTCACAGTCAGACAGATACGGGTTTCAATGCTTTACGTCACATCTATGCACTGTATACTGTCACAAGAATATCTGAAAATATCTTGAATTTGCAATATTAAGTTGCATGTTCTTTCCTGGTTTTGGAGCTTTTGCGAGAAAATTTCTATAATTTTCATATTATTTTATTTAGTTTGAGAGAAAATATTAGTCAGTGGAGTCAAAAATCTCCATGGAAATTTTGTTTCTTTGCTAAGAGTGTTCCACAGTATGGCATTAAACTTATGTAAGAATGTAAGAATACATGTTTTTAAGGTAAGCCGGATCGGATATCGGCTGTCAAATAATTGGTTCGGCTGATATCCTGGTTGGACCTTTAAATTGATTTAATAGTCATATAGTCAATAGTTTCTGGCTCAGAAAGTCTCATAATGTTCTAACTTTTATTTAGACAAATCTGTTCATATGGATCAGTTTTGTCTTATTTTATTTTTGTATAAAGGAAATAAATGTTGTTAGTCTGGTATTAAATCATATTGGGAATCGCCAGATATCAAAATCTGTGTTAGAAGTAAAAAGGGTGGATTTAGTTTGAAACCAGATAGAAGAAATACATGCTGTAATCAGTTAAAACGCCTTAAAAGAAATTAAATCTAGTCCAACAAATCAAAAATTCCTCAAATCAAACTTAATATTCTGAGCTCACGTTATGGTTTCTAAATATCTCTTTTTTACAGCATTCACACATCTTCTGCTCTTTATTTTTAGCCGTTGCGGTTTGTCTTTCCGTGCTGTGAAACTGGGATGATGTTATGGTCGCCCTGGAGTCCAAACCTACTTAAAGATTCAAAAGGAACAACAGGCCTCTCCCTTTTGTGCGCAGAATGCATGCAGCCAGTCAGGAATGTGAGCTAAGCACTGACTTTGAAGTGAAAGCCTCTGCACTTGCGTTTGCGTGAGAGGCAAATATTGGTGTTTTTGTTGGAGTCAAGAGAGGCGGCGTGTCCTGGAGCCAAACGTCTGGAATCGCACCGGCAACCACAGCGCGCGTCACTGTCCAACGTCTGTCTCTGGCTTCACCTATAGGCGTATCTGGTTTAGATGGTGAATATTTTCAGACAGTTGTAATGTATTGAATCTTCTTTGTAAGTCTTCTGTTGGGTTTGAGTTTTTAGTTCTACCATGGAGGTACGGTGGCCCTGAAGTGCAAAACAACTTTTATCCATGTCAAAGCATTTTTTTTTTTAAATCTACAAATTCTAAAAAGGCCAAAATATTTTTACCAACTCACTGAACTAAACCGAAACGAATTGCATTTGGCCATACGTTTAAGTGGATTTAAAGTTGCACACTTTTTTTTGGCAAATTTTTCATGACAGGTGGCCTTCCAGCTAAAGTTGAAGCATCTTACCAGTGATACAATGTAGTATGCGCTCTGGCAAGGTTCAAAGTCTTTGCAGTACCCATAAGCCATTTTTTCTGCCTCTATCTTAATCAGTGTCAAAAATATTACTTAAAAAACAAGACAGGACAAACCAGACATGGGCAAACTACAGCCCAGGGGCCACACACAGCCCTGTGGGCTTATTAATCCGGTCCGCCGGACGTGACCAAATTATATTAAAATAAGTAAGGGTACATCTGTTAAGGGTTGTTGATCTTTTGGCACTTGATAGTATTTAATGTGAGTTTTTCTGCTGTGTTTATTTAACTGAAAATGTATAAATTAATTATTAATTTAATTAATGCATTTGGAAAACTATTTGTACAGTGAGCCTTGCATATTCATGCTTTGCTACATGTTACAGGCCAAATCTCTAATGTATGTATATATCCTGGCCCAGCCCCTCTGCCCATGTTTCAAAAAGTTTTCCCACCCCTGGTCCAAGCCCACGTTCCTTTAAAATCTAAACATGCTCACTGTGTAGAACCAGCTCAAACTCTGGTCCATGCCGCATCTGGCTTCTTTCCACTGACACAAATACGCAGTGGGCCATTACCGCTGAAGTTAAAAGTCCTGCTTATGTGTGCGCTAATCCATAAAGACGCTTTATTGACGCGTTGTCTTTGCTAAACGGATCCTGCGCATTTGTGAAACCGACACCAGCGTCCCACTCCGCCTTGGTGGCCTTGGACAGAAAGGAGCGATTGATTCATTCGTCGTTCGCAGCTCAGCACTCCCAGTCTCGCTTTCCAGTTAAGCGGATCCCTCTTTGTAGCGGCGGTTTAGCGTTACCTGGCACCCCACATCCACCTCCCCCCGGCTAGTACACCCCCCTTAACTACCCCACATAGCCTGCCCCTCACGAGAACTGGGCAGCGCTCGAACATCCAACGGCATTGAAGAAGAAAGCACTTAACCTGTAGTTTGCTGTAACTGCCTCCCGATTTGTCCGTCACCCAATCCATCAGCAATGAATAATTTTCATGGAAGGTGCACTTTAATTACTTTCCCATTTAAATGGCATTATCGTGGCCTATCGAGGTAATTAATCTCACCAAGTATCCAGTTTCAGCCTTTTATTGCTGGCAGATGAGCTCCTAAATCCCCCTGAATGGTTGTGCTTGAGCAGACCCCCCCTCTCGGAGAACAGGAGCTGGCAGTCTCTCCTTCGCTTGGTCCCATTGGCAGTGCGGGGCCGGTCTGGAGCGCATGGAGTCTGTAAGAAGCAGCGGTGTGTTTCAGGGCTGTTGGAAAACAAGAGATTGGCTGTGGAGAGCTGGTATGAGGAGTCTTCAAAGCACCACGCCAGGATAAGCATCAATACACCACAGTTATTTTTGACTCCACTTATCGATCAGGCGCTTTCTGATCCAAATCTCGAAGAAAAGTACACTCCGGTGCTAGTGAGGCATCTCAAAGACGATTGCTATTCTTAACACATTTTCAGCAGGTGTAACACAACTGTTTTGTTAAAGATAAAAAGGTATTGAGTTAACAAGGAAAGCTTATCTCTAGCTTATCTGGTGACACCGTGGTCTGCGTTTCCACTGGAGCGGTACAGTTAGGGTTAGTTTGGCATTATATGGTTCAGAGACTCCTAAAGAAGCTCGTGTTTCAGTTGAGGAACAGCGATGCAACAGGCAACCGCCATTTGGACCATGTTAAGTACAGCTATCGTTGCTAATAGAGCATCTTAATAATGGAAAAAAAAAAAAACAATATGATGATTTATTATGAATTTGAATCATGTTTTTATACCAAATGTAAATTATACAAGTGGCATTAGGACATTTTTTAACTTTGTTTCCCTTCATCGGCGTAATATCAATTTGGAGTTTGCTGATTAATCAACCAGAACCAGAACTATAACCGCACAGCCCTTGTTGTATAGTTTCTTCCAGAACTTAAACGTTCTATTCCTTACACTGACATAAATTGACCATATAATACGAGATTGTGCCCTAGCAGTAGATATCAACATCAAGCTTGCCATTTTCGCCTTCGAGGTCAGCACAAACAGTACTGAAAATGTAACTATTGATACGTGTCCAATATCTTTTGAGACAGCAGCACTTTGCCTTACTTACTTGGCACTATGAACTCCTCGCAGTCAGTCGAATCCATCTCTTTCTCAGTGCGGTCGAACCTCTGCGGCAGAAGCAGCTGTTATCATTTGTCCTTTCTGTACGAGACAACAAACAAAGAGTCCGCCGCGGCCCTATTTGCTCCTGTCCTATTAATCTGGAACACATTAGCTCATTGTGCACCAACGCCATAGGAGCATTTTGATGTATTGAGGCCGCGGCATGTATAGAATTGAAAGGGGAAAAGTTTTAAGCGGTAGCTCTGTGCAGATTGCGATGGGTCCTGTTGTAGCCGGGCTTTAATTATTCACCGCGCCACAGAAAGAGATTGAGGCCAGATTCTTTTGGCAGTCAGTCAGGCGCTGTTTACCTCTACGGCGCGCCATTCACCAAACGCATCATGCCCCGCGAACGTCACCACCGAGCATTTATCTGCACCTGCATTTGACAACTCATTTTCACCGAATTTGGTCCAAAAAAACAGTGTTTCCTCAAGCGCTGCTCCCGCTCCCCTTATCAACATGTTCCGGGATATTAATAGTTAGTGTAGTGCCATCCGTAAATAAAGATAGGCAAGTCAGAAGGATGCCAAGGAGAATGTGGGGCAAGTTGGAAGTGGTTTTAGTTGTTGACGAAAAAACAGCCTTGCAGGGCTCACTGTGGAAGTCCAAAGGTTGAATCTGAGCAACTGTCAGTAAGGAGACGAGTTCAGAATAGTTATTAAAGATGTAATATAACAATAGTTTATGCTGCAAGAATTAACAGAATCGGTTTGGTCGTTGTCTCCATGGAAACAGACTCTGGAGAAAGTTTTTTTTTTTTTTTTTAATGAATAAAAAGCAAAGTTAATTTAAATCAATATTCAATTCTGAAGCTTTTCACAGATCTCAAAGTTATAAAGGACCCTGTGAAAACTTAAATTGAAATAAAAAGAGGAGCCTCAGAAACAGGTTTTGTGTGTCGAAGCCTGTAACGATTAGTGTTCATTTTGTAAGCTTACCTTTCAAACGTTTGACCCATCATCTATACGCAATTGAATAGTTTTTGGAAGTTTTACCGTACATCTATTTAAATGATTACGAGGGAGCAACTACACTGTAGTAATACTTTCCATTACTTTTGATACTGTGTATGTGTATATATATATATATATATATAAAAATAGATAGATAGATAGATAGATACATAGATACACACAATTATATTACAAATGCACATATTACACACTTTCGTCATTTCAACTCTATTGAGTTAAGCAAAGCCAACTGCTTTGTCTGTGTTTGGACTATTAAAGATATACAAAATTTGCCTTGTTTTTTTGTCTTGTTTGGCGCTCTCCCCAGCAAAAGGAGCTGGACTCAGGAACCAAAGGAAATGTCCAGATTTAGCAGCACACACTGTTCTCACACATGGCCCAGATTACTCCTAATCTGTCTTTAAAAGCTGCTGCCGCTGCTGCCTTTTGTGTGGAGCAAGACCCATTTTTAAACAACTCTAAAATAGTGGCCAGCGCAGTTAGACGCATTAGGAACAGCAAGAGAAAAGAGAATAGGGCATGAGTTAGTTTGACCTTTGGAGAAAGTCTGGGATTTTCGAGGGGTGAAAAAAAAAAACATTCCTGAATCTGCAATGCTCCAAATAATGCTCAGAATACATGAAAAATTTGTGTGCTCTTTGCTGTATAAAACATACGAACAGGAGGTTGAATTCTGTCAACTGTCTGTGTAATCCCTCAGTCGTCCAGGTCTGATCCACAGTAAAAGCAAAATGTAAAATCTGTTAACTGGACAAAAAGTTGTAGGAGTGAAGACATTTCACTGCTGATCTGACCAGAACTGAAGAAGCGGCTTGGAAAATGAACGAACGAAACATCTTCACTCCTACGACTTTTTGTCCAGTTGACAGATTTTACATTTTGCTTTCTGTCAACTATTTATTTATTTCTATTTAAATGTTTTCGCCAGTTGACAGAATTCAACTTTCTTCTTCTATGGACCCTGCCTGGACGACTGAGGGATTACACAAACAACAGAAGATATTGCTAAGATGAACGCTAATGCTGCGACACATTTCGTCGCCTTCCATATTGCTAAACCCATGCTATTGTTGTGACTTATTCTTGTAATACGTTTTTGTTCTATTTTGAGTGGTTTAAGTGTTTGCCCACTAATCTGTGTAGACTGTCCAAACCTCACTCAAGTATATACTGTTGCTTTATCCTTGAGCGAAACATTTCATCCACATCGCCCGACGCTTATCGCAATATAGCCACGAGAACTGCACCTGTTGTTCACCTTGGCGACCTCAAATCAAAAATGGACGATCTGGACTAACACATTTTATCAACAAACCATTGTATTTACAGTGATGTCCATAATGAAGTATTTGTACTAGGTTCCGCGTGGTTCCTCTTACCCAGCGCACACTTGTGTCCCAGTCCTGTGCCTGTGTTGTTTGCGTAGTAATCAGCCTCAGCTTTGACAGGCAGAACACGCTGAGAACCGGCTATAAATCAGGCTGACACGCTGTAATTAATCCAACAGTTAATGTGCAGAAAATGTGTCACTAATTCTGGAAGTGTAGCAGTTATTTGTCATAAACGCAATCGGAGGCGGTGTGTGGATCGCGTCTGAACAGGTGTGGAGTGCGGGTATCCATTTAGACCGTTTTCTATTCAAAGGCGAAGGTTTATTTGAATCTAAGACTGCAATTAATTACAAGTCAACACAGACTCCAACTTTTAATCATGATCGTCTGAGGTGGACTTTAGCATAATCGATATGTTGTGAGGTACGTGTGTGGACATCGATGACACAAGAAAGAAGTACCATTTTTGTTGGGTTACTGCATTATGCCAACACGTAGGTTTCGCGAACGCTTTAACCATTATTTTGCAGTAACTTATTTATACTATGCTTAATACAGTGTACTTAGCTCATGAAGTACAAAGTAACGACATGAAATAACCTGTACTATCATTCAAACATGTAGACCCCAACTGGTTATGAGGTTGGATACTTTGAAAGGCATGTGGTTTGGATGATCACCCGATATACCAAAGGTTGCCATTATCGCTACTGCTATCAAACCCATTTCTATTGAGATTGCATACCGCCATTGTTTCCTTGGGCAATGCACTTCACCCACCTTGCCTTCACAGGGAAATGAAAGTCGCATCGAGTTGAGAGTCCAAACGAGGCAGAAAACCATACATTTTTACACCTCAACAATACCCACCAATCTTCTAAACAAGACTCAGATCCTAAAAACTTTTATCTCACCTCAAACTCCCCACTTTAAATGTACCTCATGTATTTTAAAGTGCTGGAATGCAGTCTGCTGGTTTAGTGCCGCCGGGCGATCGTATGGCCTCCGTAAACACCAAAACACTTTCTCCTCAGCACTCATAACTACCCAGAGTGCACCTGTGCCCCCGCGCCCCTCTTTATGCCCAACACATGCTTGCGGTGTCACGGCCCGGCTGCAAATGGCTAGCCCAGTGTTTCATTTCCTGCCCAAGGAGTTAAAAGGACTTCCAAGGGTAATAAAAAAAAGCAGCTAGCGCATGCCATATCGCTAGCTGCCCAATAGCATTCGAATTCCCCCCGCCGGACAAGTGCGGCATTCCCCAGTCAATAGCACATGTTTGATTGCTGCTTCCTGGAGGCGCTAGCTGGTATTTTGTTTAGGGGGGGGGGGGGTGACAGGATTGTATGGAGTCCGTGGAGTATTAGCATGCTAGCAGCAGAGGGCACATTTCATCTTTAACACTCTGGGGAGCAGCTAGCACAGTCCCAGCCTGCACCAAATGCTATAAACAGAAAAAGTACAGATGGCTATAAAATACTTGGTCCTCTGGGGGAACGGAGGTGCAAAGAGAAATGTTTCAGTCAGCATAATTGCAACTACTTTTTCAAAATGGTGGACGCGGTACGGTATAGCTGCGTTATGAATAAGTTTTAAAGCAGTGGCTAATGTATGCTAACGGCGCAGAGAGAGTGATGAATATTATATGGTTTTAGACTGTTGTAGTCTTTCATGGTTTATTATTTTTGATAGTGATTGGACATTGAAGTGCCAAAAGTGATAAGGAGGTAGTGGAATTTGCTTTTGGGCCGATATAGCAGCAGGTTTTCTAATGTATTTGTTTTATCACGTCATTTTAAATGATTGCGATTTAAAATGTCCAAAGTAGAACAATAATCCCCAGGTGTCATAGATTATAACGATATAGCAGACAAAAGCACACTATGTCTTCTTGAAGTTTTTAACAGGTAATCATTGGCTCATTTTGTGCATGTTCTACCAACTAAGTCAGACACTGTTGCCTATTTTACCATCAAAAGGCTAAATGACAAGAAAATGTTTTAAAAGTATATCGCTTAACTGAATTATTGAGGTGAAACGCAATTATAATTTTTTGCCAACAAAATGTCAGCTCTCAATTACCTCATGTGCTCTTAAAAGTAGCAGACGCTTTAGTAACACTGAGCAGATATTCAGGATCAAACCTGACCTGGATTGTGTTAGCGCTAAGCCTACTGTTCCGCACCGAGGTGGAGAGATGCTGGAGAGATGGTGGATTGGCAGAGACTGGCAATGCGTTCGGGTGCTGCCGGCTGCGTGGGGATTTCGGCGATTCCCCGTAGCAGCATTACGCACTGGAGCTGCGAGAGATAAAAGAAAGGCAGAAAGATTGACAGCCGGGCTCTTTGTCTCATCACCGTACTGACTCCTGCAGTGAGGCAAACTAATTATGTCTTCAGCCCCCTGCCTCCGCCCCTCCCCTTCTTAAAACTGGGAAATCAGAATGGTTTTGCAGCAGGTCGATACAACTCATGGGCAAATCTCTATTTTATAAAGGTACACTATGTACCTTTATGGAGGTAGCATGTAATCTGCGTGATTCTGTTGAAATAGAAAGTTAAAACCATACATTCTCCATTGAGATAGATATGTTTTATGCCATACTGTGCAAGATTATAGCCAAAGAACAAACATTTCCATGCAAACAAGCAAGTGGAGACCCTACTCCAGGCCAAGGAAGAGTCAGGCTTGTGGAGTTGCAACTGTGCTCAGAGTAATGACATATTTTCCTGTTTTTCCAGTGCAACATGCTTATTTAGCTAAAACGTTACATACTGTGGCTTTAAGGTCAAAGAGAAACTCCACAAATGGTGAACCTTGTCATTTTTTTGTTTGGATATTGCCATTTTCTAAAACTCTGCTCATTGAACACTTTTACTGAACTTTGGGCGGAACAGCCACCACCTGCTTTCTCCATATAGATGTTATTTTTAGGCTTAGAATCGTATTAAACTAAAGTGACCCCATCAGGCAAAGTTACTTGTGGGCTTTCTTTTTTGGTAGGTTATCTTTTTTTATTCTTTAAAAAAAAAAAAAAAAAACACACACACACCACTATCTCGATCAGTTAATGCCATACTGTGGAACATTCCAGACAAAACAAAATGATCTTCAGAGAGATTAGCAGAAAAGCTACATAGCAGATCTTTAGTGCATGTTTTGTTTCTTGTGGTTAGGCCCAGAATTGTCCTCCACCTCAGTTTGAAAGCGTAGACTCTTTTGAATGCTGCGATGCGACGTGAACTCAACCTCCTGAATATCGAAAAGGAAAAACACCTCCTCTTCCTCACACAGCCAGTGGCAATTACTTCCAAACTTTGACCCTTGAAATCTGTTGTTTTGAATCCAAAGTGAGGAGTTTATCACCGCACCTGGCGCCCTTGTTTTCTGAGTTTTTAGTGTTCAAAGCAGGAGTAGTGTACAGATGCAGTATAGCCATCTGGATAGGACTTTAATGTTTGAGTCTAAAGCGGGAGCGAAGACTGGGGCCTGGAACGTGAGCGTCACTGCACCAGATGGGATCTTCACAGGGGACAGGGGTGATGAGGCCGCTGGGCTGGTAGGGCATCAGAGTGTGTGATTTGAATGGATTCTGTGGGCTGTTTACTGATATCGGTAATTAACACTCTATGATGTGGAACAAATGTGTTGCTTGAGCATCTAAGACAACTTGTAAGTTCAAATGAATTCAGAATTTCAATCCTGATTAGAGTACCTTTGAGAAATTTGAGGATTTTATTTTTTTTTTTTCACTGTAGTGTCAGTGAAAATAAACAAAAATGTTAAAATAAGGAAATAAATAAAAATAAAACAATATAAACCAGGCAATCAATTATGAATATTTTTTAAAATGCCTTTTTTTTTCTCAAATATTGAAAACTTACTTTAAAATTGCAACAGAACAATAAATTAATGTGTTTTTAGGGAACTAGTTCTTTGTACGACCCATAGACTGTATATATAAATGGACCTAGCTAACCTGCTAGCTGCCACGTTTCAAATAGGCACACACACACACACAGGCGCATTTCCGACTTCAGCGACTCCAATTCACTTTACACTGGTAAACTCTCGCCCCTCCCTTCGTAACCGCTGCTGTCAGGCTCGTGATTTTGGTGTTTTCATCTCGCTATTGTGTACCTAACTGAAGATATGAACATCAACAACAGACAAATTAGGCACCTCCTTTCCCCGAGGTCGCTCCCGCTAGCGTTAGCAACAGGTTTGATTGACAGTGTTGCTAAGTGCATGCTCCCTTCTAAACCAGCGGTGAACCACCTCGATCCAGATTGGTTCTTGCCCTATAACTGCCTAGCCTCGATGAGTTTCATTTGACTGAAGCCCGAAGCTATGGGTGACGTTACACTCCCTTAATCCACTTCTTTATACCGTCTATGTTACTACCCTTCAAAATATAATGCAATAATAGTTCAGAACCAAAATCTGAAAATCTGCAGTCTGACTTACAATAAAACAAAAAGACTGGGGATAAAAATGAATCCTGCGATTGTTATGACTTTATTGAATTTCCCTTTTCCACATATCCTTCACTATAATAAAAATACAAGTGGACTGACACAGTTTCCATTATTATTAGTCAGATAGAAGGTCAGCTACAGTCTCGTGTATTGATAATGCAAAAACCATTATCATCCATAAGTCTCCATAAAACTCTGCAGCCAGTTTTAATTGAAAAGCGCTTCTTGTGGGTCTCACTTTCATAAAACGGTCTCTTATGTGGTTCCCAGACTTTAACCGAGCTGCAGACAGTGTAGGACAAACACGTCACCGCGCGTCCAGCCAAAAGAATTCTCTGAAGTCAAATTATACTGAAATGAAAGTTGGAAGAGCTCAGATCCTCGGAGACCTGTTAATTAAATTTGTAGATTCTTCCCCAAACGTGTCCATTTCTCAAAGTACGTCGCGGTGTGCTAAGACCATGTGCTTTGGAAGTGTAACCGCTCCTTCTCATGGCGCTTTTTATCCCGAGTCAAAACAGCATCCAGTTTGAGGAGAGCAGATAATCACTTATTAATGTCATGACGTGATTTGATTTGCTGAGAAAATTAAATTACATCTTGCGTTGAGTTCGGTGGGGCGGCTGGATGTATTTCAGTGCTATGTTAATCTGACGTCTTCGCTGATAAGATCCGTTGGCTCAAATGAAATGCAGGCTGATAAGACCAGAGGGATTCAGAGAAGGTCCGGGGAGAGGAGACAGTGACAGGCATAGAAAGAGCCTCCAGAAATGAAAGCACAGACGATGACTTGATTTGAATAATGTATTTTATCATACATCTAGGTTTTTAAAGAACGTGCTTATTACAATACCTACTGTTTGGATCTGGTTGTGCTGAAGGTTTTTTTTATTTATTTTTCCTGCCCGAAACAGATCAGAAAAATGTAGGAACTTCAGCATTTTTGGCAGTTAAATTTTTAAGTAATTTGGATCTATTGGACAGTTAAATAAAGTCAAAAGTCACATTTTTATATTGCGTTTTTCCACCTTCATGGCAATCAAAGCGTTTTATATGAAGTTACCACTCGCCCATTCATGCACATATTCATATACCAGTGTACGCAGACACGAGGGGTGAGGTGTCTTGCCCAAGGACACAACAACAGCATCCTCCAACCTGTGCATCAGTGGATCTGAGTGCTCAGCCGATGATGTTTATGCCGAGAGCGAGATTCGAACCACAAACTTTCAGATCAGTGGGCAAACGCTCTACCAACTACTGTCAAAAACTGACCTCTTGCCCTCTCCTACTGTCCAGAACAGGCCTACAGTCTAAGTCACATATTTCAAGTTTATAATTTTGTGTATAGTCTGCTAAATTCCAATACTGCCTCTTTCCCTCCACACATTTGACTAGCATTAGCGCATACCCAAATGCTAATCAAAACCGCTGAAACCAAAAAGTTCATTTGACATTGTCACAGCCAACTCTTGAAACTCCTCTCTGAACTATTCAAATTACTTCTTCACTCACTCCAATCCCCAAAACTTGTCAAACTTTTCATTAAAGACTGTCACAAGTCACTGGAAGTCACTAGCGGATGTGTGAAGCTAACGAATGTGTGTGTTAGCAAACAGTTGTCAAATTGGTCCAAAGAAGCTTAAACTAAAACCCTAGACAAATATAGAGATGAGAACTGACATCCTGATTACCTCTTGCATGGGGCCCATCATTGGCGGCAGTGACCGGGTTTGCCATTACAGTAATTGCTAATTTGTGAGTGAGGAGTCTTTGCTAGCGCCGCTGGACACGACTTCCTTCAAATCTGGTTCCAATTACCTCGGGAACAATGACACGGAGGCAGGGGTGGCATTCTGTCCCACGTCGTCGCGTTTACCTAGCGTATCTCCGTCCGTTTTGTCAGGAGCTAATTGGAGAGCGCTGACGTATTGTGATGCTAATGCCAGACGCGCGGTTAAAGTAGCGTATACCTGGAGGACCCTCAGACGGAGCACAAACACTAGAACTGTCACGGGTGAAAAGTCGCTTTGTCTCAACAGTAGTCTGCGTGTGTGGGCTGAACTGGCTGCATGTCTGGGGGTTTGAATAGAGTTAGCGCAACCTGAATGCTACAGTGCTTGCCAACTGACACAACCTTATACAGTGGGTCTATGTCAACTCGCAATTTTGAGTTTAGCCTTATGCAATGAGTAGTGTAATTACTATGGAATAAAAATGGACTTGGTAAATGCTAAACAATCACATTTTTATGTAACGGTTTTCCACCTTCAAGGCAATCAAAGCAGGCTTGCGCTTTTTCATGCAAGTTCGATATACAAATCCAGTTTTTAATAGATTTGTCGCCATGTATTTTGCTGTCAGAGGTCGATATCTATGACTTGACCTGCAGACTGTTGTTTTGTTGTCCTTTGGTGGTGTGAGAGTGTAACGATGTAGAAAGAGAGCCATGTGTCATATAGCTCTTGGGCATCTGTGACTTGGCTTGTCAAAAGCAATCTTGTTATTATCCAATTATTTCTCACACATTAACTATTTTAGGATATTGCTTTTTTCCAGAATTCAGATCCCAATTTCTAAATAGATAATATGTTGTTTAGAACCCAAAAATGAACTGTAGGCGTATTACTCTATAACTTCTTTATTGAATTTTAACCAAGAAAGTATATGGTTAATAGTCCTCCAATTGATTGAGCATGGCCAGGAAACCACATTGGATAGCATTGTGTTTTTTGTCTTAGGACGACCATTACCGACACCCCCACAATTAAAAACACACAAAAAAAAAACGACCCTGCCTTTGCCTTGTCCTTTGTGAATGTGTGAGAATTGCCTAATCCCTCACTAATAAAAGACAGAGTCCATTCTTTGCTATGGACTGAGGTATAGTGTGGTTCAGAGCGCAGGACCAGCGGGGGGTAACTCTGGAGGTGACTGTGGGGGGGGGAAGGGCTACTTGTGGGGGGCACGGCTGGTTGTAAGGGGGACGGGGGATGATGGAGGTTTGAGATGCAGATTCCCTGGCAAAAACCGGACCACCAGCCGAGAACAACCCAACGTGCAAATACAGCCATGCCAGTGAATCGTATATCAGCTTGTACTGTACGCTGCCCCCTGCTGCTCGGACCAGGAGGTGGGGGGCTTTACGGCGGTAGGTGTCGGAATTCTTTGTCGTGTTAAAAATCGGTGCAATTCAAGTTCAGTTCAGTACAAGGACTTCATCTCCTCCATCTGACTTTGGTGTAGCCTTTACTTTGTCAAAGCAGGGGAGAATAGCTCTTTTCAAACTACTGCATGCTGAATCGGTGACAAAGACTCTAGTTTGCTGGATGAAATTCGGATGGATGTGAATACAAGCTGATGTCATCTGATGTTATATTTAAAGATGCAGTAGCACTTTATATGTAATATTTTGCATTTGAAGAACCTTTTTATGTGGCTTCTCTGGCACAGCTGGCTAGATTATGAGGAACAGTGAAAATATTTTAAATGCACGTCATAACCATAGACTGTATAAAGAAGTGGACTAAGGGAATGTGACGTCACCCATATCGTTCGGCTCCAGTCAAATGAAGCTCATCGAGGCTAGCAGTTATAGCAGCCAATTTGGAGCCATGTTCCATATTTGATATTCTGACCGCAAATATCATATTCAATTCAATTTATTTTTGTAAAGCCCAAAAAATCACAGTCTCAGTTGCCTCTTAGAGCTGAACATGAGAATTGATTTAACCAACACAAAGTTAGGAAAATCAACAATGAAAGAGAGACAGACAAGCAAATTAATCAACAGAAAACAAGCAAATGGATAATGGATGTCCCAGTCCCAGAACATCCCCTGTCCCTAGACCCTCCTTCTCGGTAAGGAGCCGAGCAACTATAGCAACCAAACAGCCAATCTGGAGCAAAGCTGTTGAAGTTAATTCCCCTTCCTGCCCGTACTGCTGGTTTAGTGGGCGATTAGCAACGCTGTCAAACCTGTTGCTAACGCTAGCGACAGCAGCCTCTGGGAAAGCAGCTTGTTAATGTCCATATCCTGAGTTACGGACACAATAGCGAAATAAAAATACCATATAGAGCGGGTTAATATTACGATAAAAATTTAAGATCAAAATGACAAGCCTCACAACAGTATTCATAGAGAGAAGCAACAGTTTTGGGAGCAGAGCCGATGGAGCCGGAAGCGCGCCCCATGATCACTTCCTATTTGGAACGCGGTGGCTAGCAAGTTAGCTATGTCCATTTATATTTACAGTCATAACACATTCAACACCCTAGTTTGAATAAGTTGGTTGAATACATTTTGTGAAGGTAACACAGAAGACCGTTACAAAATCTTACAAAACAGACAATACAGAACAGTAAAAAGCCAGAGTTAAAAGTTCAAACTTTAAAAAATAATGTTATCTCTTAACTTTAGACTGACAGTCACACAAATAGGCCTGTCAGGATAAGTACTATATTGACTTATCGTTCAATATATGAAAACTGGAATCATATATTTTTGGGTTGAGTAAAACATTTTTGCAATATTGGGGATATTATTTTTTTTTTTTTTTATTTTTTTGTAATACAATACAATTTGATCTGCAGAAAAACTAATTATTGGTTCATTTTGCTATTCATTTGTTGCTGCTCAGGTCAGGTCTGTTTTTAAAATGTTTCACTGGGATTATCCTGGTTTGTGTCAGTGGCATAAAGTAGTTTCAATATTATCATTTATCTCAATATTTTTTGTAGCGATATATCATGCTTCAAAATGTTTTATGTGACAGGACTACACACTAAAGCTCCCAACATCATTAAATAAAAGTAGTAGACTCTGTAAACTGACCAAAATATTACGTAAACAGCACAAATTTGACTTTCTGAACCAAATAAAAGTGTTAGAAGACATAAAAATATTGCAGTTTGCTTTAGTCTATAATCCTTCAGTAGGTTCCAGTCTTAGCGCACACCATAGTCCACTCTCCCCGTACCGCTGGACTTTTATTGGAGCTAGGTCATCTGTAAAAACCCCCGTAATTCGCTCCCACACACAGTAAACATCGAAACATTACAAGCCGGTCCTGTTATTATGTTCCCATGTCCTTCTCAATATCACCAACATATCTCCGCGCGGTTCAGCTGATGCTCTTTGACACCTCATTACGCCGTTTCTTACCCGTATTACCCACTCCGAGCTCGCGATCACGCTGGATATTGTCAAGCAAAGTCCTGTAACTAGCCCAAGAAAGAAAGAGTCATTATCATGTCGAATATAGAACGAAGAAACATGCACGGAGAGGCTAGCTAGAAGATTGTTTCCCTAGATACGTTTTCAAGGCTAATTATCTCACAATAATGACATCGTTGTAAAGACAGGGCCGGGGCGAGAGCTGCGTTCACAACCGCCCTACTCGTGTTTCACATCCAAGCGTTCAGTTCGACAGGCTGAGTGGCTTTGTTCAACTAAAATAAACACATTTTTAGCGGCGGTCCGGCCAAGTTTCCAGCGCTACGACACCTGTGAGTTTAGTAAGAGCTCAGAAATGTAACTGGGCTATTTGAAATGAATTGCTTATACATAACGTGATACTATAATAAGGAGGGCAAAAAGCATATCACTGCGTTTTGGGAAGGTATCTGCTATTAAAATGTAACTGTATATCGGTACGTATTTAAATGCTCTTTCGACGTCCACTGCCAGAGTAGTAATAACGCGAGGCTGGAGATTGTTTGAATTATTTGAATCGGTCAAAGAGTTTTGCTTTTTTTTAACGTATCCAATTGGGTTGTAGAATTAGTCGTAAATACGTTTTTAAAGTTTGTAATCTGAAAGTATGTGGTCTTATACCTCCCAACCCTCTTCAGACGTCTATAAACGTGGTTCTTGTATTAGTTTAGTTCATTTTGTCAGTTTCTCTCAAATTTGCTTGATTCTTTCATGTATTTGAGCAAAATTTGTCTTGTCCTGTTGTAAAAAAATCAGGATGTGTTTGTTAGCTTGCTAGTTGTAAGATTTACCATCGCTGTTGTCTCTAAGAGTTGTGACAAGCACTTTTAAACTCATCATGGTGAATAATTAGAAAGTTCAGAATGCGTAAGGTAAGTGAGGAGTAACTGTGGACCACTGCAATCCCTTTAAAATGAACTCTAAATCTAAATCATGGACAGCGCCTTTTAATATGTGCAAGATTGTAGATTTATTTTATTTATTTGAATGTTTATTGTCTATTAGATGCGAGGCTTTGACACTTTGCAAAGTCAAATCCTTTCTCACGGTTGTTCCTGTATTATCAGTGAGACAGTGAAGCATGTTGTGGATGCTATAGGTGCCACGTTGGCCGTAGTGTCTGACAGGTCGCAGCGGGGCGCCAGGTGCTGTCAGGTGCAGGTGAAGACAGCCGAGCGGGGACTATGTGTGGTGGTGGTGGAAGGTGGAGGTGGAGGAGGGAGGCTCGATTCAAGCTCCTCAAGCCTCCTGTTGCTCTCCTCTGACAGATGTCTCTCTCTCTCTCTCTCCCTCTGTATCCACGGGTTTCAGAGTGAGGAGAAATTAGGACCGTTGCCATAGCGATTAAAATCTAAATATTATAACTTTTGAATGGGAAAAGGTCCTCAAAATGTAAGCACTGAGGTTGTGTGTGTGTGTACATGGGTAACCAGACACCTGACATGTTCTCACTCACATGGCACTCTCCCCAATGCTGTTTCAGGCCTGGTTTACCCTGCAGTGTGGGAAGAAAGACCTTTTATAAACTGAATATAAGAAACCCTTTGTTTGTCCCACATTGAAGGAATTACTTTAGTTGTATAGATAGATACTTTTACAGTCAACAATCTATATTACATTAAGATCTATCAATTCTCTCAAATCTAAATTCTTGCTCCAAAAATTAAAGGATACATATTATGCTAAATATGTGTGTTGAGTGATGTCACATAGTACTTGGAATTGCATTAGCCACTGGAGGCAGCACACACTCCACAATGTTTGCATCAAAATAAATGACTAGAAACAGTACAAAGTATATTAAAATACCATTAATTGCCCCATTTCTATTATTTCAGCAATATTTTAGGTCAATATTGCGCTTTCTTATGACATGGCTCAATACATATAATAAATTAAAGCATAATATCTCTCGTTAAAGTAATTAGCTGTGCATTTACCCGTATTTCAAAACTTGCACAACATAGACCTCATATAGACATTTAACCATCACCCTCCTTAATGTGAGCAGACAGCGTTTCATCGCACAATGAGGCGAGCCCGGGCGGCCTCAAAAGCACTAACAGTTTTCTTTGAGAAGTCCTTGAGAGCTCTTTAGATCCAGTGGCTCCCTGTCTGCCCGTGTCTGCGCTCCCATTCATCTCCATCATTTATCCGTCCGACTGAGTTAACCAAACAGAGCGCTCGGAGGTGGCTGGGAGGGCCCCGGATACTCAAACATTTCCCCACAAGACGCAGCAGCACGCCCCGCTCTCCGCCGCGGTCACGTGGCCCGAGCCGATGAGGGATGGTCCCGGTGACAGATAGAAGGATTACGCAGACACCGGTGCAGTTACTATAGGAGCATTTAAAGGCTTATGTGTTGCTTTGAGTGTTTGCATAAGTGTCTGGAGTCTAGCTTGTAGGACTAAAATAACCGCCATACTCCTGTTGTAAGAGGTTTCAAACTTTTTTTTAAACCTGCTTGTAGTTATGTGCATCCCCTGTCAGAGTAGCATAATCTAGGGCTGAACAAATGGGAAAAACAAAGCAACATTTCCAATTTTTTGTTCCAGGATTCTGTTCAAAGTTCACATTTTAAACACATCCAGAAGAATTGACAATAAGACTGAAATATGAGCAAGAAACAGAAATGTCGGTACAGATCTAAACTACGGGGTTGGCCATTTTTATGCAGAATAAGACAGTTGTTCGTGGAAGAAATAATGGTGCTTCAAAAAAATGCAGCCTTTGCGGTTTACTTAAATGTGTCCATTCAAATTACAATTCTTGCAGCTCTAGTTCGAATGTATCCCCTATCAGAGGAGCGTAACTGAATAATGAGACACTTTTACTAGCATTCAGCGATACAACATTTTTATAGCGGCGAAATTTACGAGACACCATGAACACATCACAGCGGCCAGCAATTAGGCTTTTTGTCCTGGATGTGGACTGGGTTTGGGCAAGTCTGACTAGTTCTTTGGAGAAATCAGACTACGATCAGACAATGAGTGTATTGTTAATGTGGTTGCGACTGGAATTAGCCACTGCAGACGTCATGGACAAAAACAGCTTTAATAGACTAAAGTTTCATTGATGTCCAGCGAACACACCTTATTTTTAGCTCTAAACTACTTTGTGTGGAATGGTAGACGTGTATCAGTCATCAGAAAAAGTCATTTTCGATGTTGAACTTTCGTAAGCTCTTTTTCGTGACCTTCAGAGCTGGTTTCGTAGTGTGCGTGTGTTCTTCTGGGTTGGTCCTGTCCTGTGTGGTTAAACAGTACATGAGCTCTGATGGTTGTAATGCTTCATCAGTGAGTGTGCAGGAGCCAGCTGGGCCCACCAGACCATCGCTCTCAAACATATGAACTGCTATAGTCATATTTATGTCAATATATTAATGTGAAACACTTCCTCAGTCTCAATAAACATATGCAGCTATAGCAGAAAAGCAACAGATGACATCCATTATGTGCAAATGGAAACGTATTTTAGTACTACTGTGTACTTGAACGCAACCGATTTTATAATGCATTGTAACAGAAACGGGTGAATTGAGTTCAGATTTTCAGAACTGATTTGGCTCACCTTTTGTTAGTGGCATTTCACAATAGTAAGGAGAAATGTTGTATTGGAAGGCTAATTGTGACATTTCGAAATGGTGAATCGTACTTGACCTGAGGTTTTAATTTTTTGAAAAATTGCAAGTAGTGTTGTCACGGTACTAAAATTTCAAACTTGATTTCTATACTAAGGAATAGACTCGCTACTCAATACCGACAATACTCTTTCTTTAGACAATGTAGTACAGGCGCCCTCTGTGCTGGAACAGAGGCACACTGCACACTCAAGTCCAAAGCGTTTCTGAAATTTGTCGTTGCAGAACATTACATCAACATCGTGGGTTTTGTCGGGGAGAAAACTTGCAAACATACAGCACTTCAGAGTCACACTGCGATCAAGCATTTATGTAAATTTGGCTGAACACATTCTGTACTGTATAGGAGACACGGCACGGAGGAGACTGATGGACAATGGCTACAGTCCCTTAGCCCAGTGGTCCCCAACCACCGAGCCGGGGACCGGTACCGGTCCGTGACGCATTTGCTACCGGGCCGCACAAAAAGAGTAAATAGCCACTGCCTTAGCCAATCAAGACGCAGAACACAATGCACGTTCATATGTTGTAAAAAAAAAAAAAAAAAAAAACATGCAAAATTGCACCAAATAAAAAATCTGTGAAACAGCGAAACCATAGAAGGTGAACTGCGATATCGCGAGGAACCACTGTACACTAGTCTATGTGGTCCTTATACTTGTTCTGATACAGCTTAGGATCATTCTAAAGCTATTAAGATAAGGCTCAGTTGGTTCAGGTGAATGTGACTTTTAAGTATCGATACCTGCTCAAATGAGCATCTAATCTCGATACAAGTTTTAGTATAGATTAGTATCTGATTTTCGATACTTTTGACAACCCTAATTGCAAGTAAGTCCAGACCAATGGCCAGAGATTAACGGTTGTTGGAAGCTGAAATTTTATGAGCAGTCAAACCCCGAATGCACGGCGGTGCAGAATTACTCAAACATGCATAAATCAATCACAATATGTCCCTTTTGAGAAATGGGCCTCACTTAGTTTCATGAAGACAGATAGAGGCACAGACCAGACGAGACAGGGCCCGGTACAGAGCAGTTGTTTTGGTGCTTAGCTGGGCTGCAGATCTGAACGGACATGTCTCAGGCTGCTGCTCACACATAGGTCAGGGGCGACGCGTAAGCAAATCCAAGCGTTCTAACAAGTACCAGCTCGGGTCCTCATTGGAGTGTGTGCCTCCTGTTAGCGTCACTGCTGAGTCCCCCTGACAGCCCTGTAATAAGGCCATTACGCCCAAATCAGTAGCAGCGGCTTTGGTGCAGACTATTCTAATGTGCACGAGGGTGGGAGTTTTGCTCCTAATGTAGTGTTTGCATGCTCTGAGATATGTAAGCGAGGTTGTAGGGATCTTGGCTTTTAGTTGTTTATTCGATTATTCGAATTCGATTTATATGGGACGACAGCAGACAGAAGTGTTAAAAGGCAGATTGAACTCCATCTATTTGAGTATGCTGAATGAAGAAAGGAGAGAAGAGGTCCTGCTTGTCACTATGGAGATGTTATTTCTTTGTCTGGAATGTTCTACAGTATGACACTAAACTCATCTATGTTGCTTGGTGGCATAACAAGCTTGTCTCCATGGAGGTAGATATGTTAAATGCCACACTAAGGAACAGTCCTGTTTACTTTGGATATTTTTTTCTATGTTGCTGCTGCCGAACTTTGAATTTCCTTTGGGATCTATCTGTCATTCCGGTCAAAGTAATTGCATCTCCATGGAGACAAGGATGTGCTAGACCAAAAAAGTCACATAGTTCATCTTTTCGTAAAAAATAGTGCAAGGAACATAGCAACGCATTTTGTCAGGTTTTCATCAGGGTAAACACGATGTACAGCAAGAACTGTCCGTAAATAAAATACAGTCGCTGTAGTTTGTAACACACTAAAGATAAAGATTACTCAAGAAATGAAACACTTGTCATTTCTCAATTTGGGAGGAGGATATCACACCCCGTCTGGATTATCACAAATCTCAATAAATACCATCATAATATTTCCCGTTGCTATTTGGGTGTTGATGTTGAGTCAGTGATATTTTCAGAGTGGTCTCAGACTCCGAGCATCCGTTTAAAAAGACCTTAGACTTTATATTCTGACATACCTCAATTTACCGCAGCTAAGGCATTAAAAGGAGCAGGATTTGATTTGTTCAAATATCCTCTGGTTATTGTCTTGGGGATCATCTCAAAAATGATTCTTCTGTCAATATCTCCCACACCTAATTACAGTGATTCCTCTTTTTATAGTAAAAGTTTATTCAGGAATACCTTTTTGAACTTCAAAAATATATTCAAATCATTGTATATATAAATGGACATAGCTAACCTGCTAGCCGCCGTGTTCCAAATAGGAGGTGAGCACGGGCACACTTCCGGCTCCATCGACTCACTTCAATTCACTTTACATTAGAAAACTGTTGCCCCTCTCTGTAACTCCTGCTGTCAGGCTCGTCTTTTTGGTCTTAAAATGTTCATATTGTCCCGCTCTACATGATCCTGATGATTTTATTTCGCTATTGTGTGGGTAACTCAAGATATGAACATTAATAAGATACAAATCAGCTGCCTTTTTTCCCTGAGGTCGCTCCCGCTAGCGTTAGCAACAGGTCTGATTGACAGCGTTGCTAAGGGCCCGCACCGCCGGTTTGGCCGAGGTCGGGCATGGGAAGGGGCGTTACCTTCAACAGATTTTCTCCAGATGGCTGTTTAGTTACTACGATACTCGGTTGGAATTCCAAATATGGATCTTGGTTCCAAATTGGCCCCCTAACCGCTACACTCGATGGGCTTCATTTGCCGGGAGCCAAGCGCTATGGGTGACGTCACACTCACTTAGTCTACTTCTTTATACAGTGTATGATCGAAATGCAAAATATTTTTCATGTATATAGAGTAAATCCAAGATATAGAATACGGTAGGCGTTAGTGGAAAAAAAGCGTCTCTCCACAGAACCTCCCATGCAAAAATATATATAAATAAAATAATACAAAATTCTTACCCATGGGTCTGATCCATTCTGACCACCGTATTCCCCATTCTCTGGACCCTGAAATAAATATTGCCTTATTATTTCTACACCCCGTTCCCTCTTCACTGTACTGTCCATATTAGCCCGTGGTCCTCCATCATTAAACCATGGTGACAGGGGAAGTTTTGACACCTCTCCATTGATCGGGATAGGTCACACGGAGCATGAACCGGGAATAATGAGGAGATTCCGGAAAGAGTGGAACTGTCATCTGTCAAATATGTATTAATAATAATCCCATCTTTAGCCTATAACACATAAAAGGTCCTAGCCATTCTCTTAAACTCGGAGCTAGCTAATTGCTTTGAATCATGGTGAACTTTGACCTCTCCACGCGGTCGCCAAAGCTACGAGGGCATACATTGCTATTCCGTCGGCGATCCGTCCTCTGCCTCGTTCTCCTAAAAGTCTATTTTCAAAAGCGATAGGTTCAAGGGTATTCCGTGCACCTCGGAGTTACCGGCGCTGTTGGCTCGGAATAGGAATTGTAGCGTTTTTCCAAAATGTTTCGGGAATGACGCTTTTGATGGAGGACAGGCAGAGGGTTCAGCTACAAGGTCAAAATGAGTCATGCTGCTTAAGGGAGAAAGAGGAATTAGCGGGATTATAGTGGACATAGGGAGGAAAAGTTTCAAAATGGACAAAAATGGCCCTATTTCGTTACACTTTCAAATGAATTATTACAACATAAAAGTTGCTACATCAAATCCTCCCTTTTCCTATATGATCATGCACATTTTAAAGCCCCATCATGTAACTTTTAGCGAAAAAAATTGACTGAAATAATACTGCTTTTTTGTTTGCTTGCTTTAATGCCCCAAAAAGCTGGAAAAACACACATTCTCACTATGAGCGGGCTTGCATCTCCACAGACCGGACTCTTGCTTGCCCTGAAGTAGGGAGTAGGGTCGCTTATCAAGAAAATAAATGGAATAAGGTGACATAATTTACTTTATTTTGTTAGGGTCAACATTGTTTTGGACTGTAATGACAAAAAGAACATATATATGGCTTAAAATAATTTGATTTCAGAAATTAAATCCTGAATTTAAAATCAGGCTACCGTTATTCAGCTTTTTTTCACAGTGCAGTCGGTTGCAAACCCACCCACGTCCTCCTATATAACCAAACACGGTGTAAAACAGAGTGTAAAAATCCGCAGGTGACCCATGGGAGCGTTGCGTGACCCTTCTCCCAGACGCAGGCTTGTGTTTGGGGCGTACGCGTCTTCACTGACCCCTCCCGTCTGCAGGTCTGAGTGCCGCACGCCCCAGTGAAGCCTTTATGTGGGGCGAGTATGGAGAGTGCATTAGCCAGAGGAGCACAACTGTGATCTGCGCTTTCACTGTCAGAAAGTCGTGTCACACAGTCTGAAGTGGAGTGTGTTAAAACTGCATAGGCTAAAGTTAAATGTATGTACCTGAGACTCACCTGCAGCTATAGACTGACTGAGCTGGGAGACAAGATGGCGGTCGTAGTTTGCTTGTGCCGTGCTAACTGCGGTTTCAGGATGATGCTGATTAGGACAGTTGCCGTAGCGGTTTCCAAACTAAACCTTTTGAATGGGAAAGGGGTACCGGGAAGTTAAAACCCATGGAAAAAACAGCTTGAACTACAATAATGTGTTTTGCCTAGTAGTTCAGTTGAATATCTGACTCACGTTTGCATCATTTGTGCATCACTTTTGCTACTTTTCATTGCAATGTTAAAGTAAATAGATAAACATAGTCACTTTTAATACACTGCCAATGCATGCATAATTCATCGAAAATAATACCATCACAATTTTAGTTTTGCATTTGCAGATAATTGAGGGGAAAAAAATACTGAAATACTGCATTTTACAAAGTATTATCTTGGCTGATAACTAATTTCATCCAATCAGGAACAGTACTCGCTAAGAATCATGGGAAACAACTGGTGATGTGACGTTTAAGAACGACTCGTGTCTTTTGCTGAGATTTATTTATTGCTGAGATTTATTTATTTATAGACTATTTTATTTTATTTTTTATATCTTTTTATATTTTTTTACTGTTTTTTGCACTGTGTGACACTTTATATTTATTCTTATTTTTATTCTTATTCTTTAAATTTCTATTTCAAATTTCTATTCTGTGGTTGTGGGATCTTAGAACGAAGAGAATTTCCCCACGGGGATCAATAAAAGTGATTCTGATTCTGATTCTGAACGGTTCCTTAATGCGAATGTTTGGAACGGGATCTCATTTTTTACAAGAACCTAATCTTGTTCTTTCCGCTTTTTATGCATTTTTATACTGATTAACGCTGAACCAGCACGAGAATCAGCACGACAGCAGAGGAGGAAATGTGAGTGAGAGCTTTGTGCATAAAAAACCTCATAATAACGGTTAGTTTTAAAAATCTATTATTATTATTGTAGTGCAACATTTTATTTAGATTTTTAGTATTTCAAAGGGTGAACAGCCTCCCGCTCTCAGGTTGAACCATTTTAATCACATCTTGGCCACTTCTCTCTGTGATTAGTTTGTGGATTAAATGAGTTCTCACGTTGGCTTCTGTCATATGAATAAATAGTAAAAGTCTTTTGAACGGTTCTTTGAAGAGACGCGATCCAAAAGTCCCTTCACTAGAAACAACTGCGTGACCCTATGCCAGACAGTTGACTCTCTGTCACGGTACATTTTAAGAGTGAGAATACCACACACAGTTGTTTCTGTGTCGTGGAGCGGTATCAAAGCGCCCGAAAAGAACCAAGGGGGCGGGGCTATAGTTCACACTCAAACACGCTTTTCATTCATTTTTCATGTTTCATTCAGTCAGTCGTTTTTCAGTTTCTCAGGGGAAAGAAATATGTTATGGTGATTTGCCCATGCATAATCATGAACTCGAGTTATCTGTGTTGGTCTGATCTTCCCGTCCATAACTTTTGGTTGTGCTAAACCACGATTTGACCCATGTCCCTCGTCCCCACTTTTATAGATAATGTCCCATTTGTTCACTTTTGGTCCAAACAGTGATTCTTACAAAAAAAAAATACTTAATTACGAACTAGAAATATTCTTTTTAAAAAACTCTTTTAGGGGTCCTTGTTTTCGGTTTGGGTATGATCGTTTAGGGATAGACATTAAAAACCATATGTTTTTAGAGCAGTCTATATATAATCTTAATGTATGATGTTCATCCTGCCACATTAACCAAACTGTCCCACTTTTACAAATATTTACTAATTGTGGTGGTCAACTAAAAATAAGTGTTACCAAATTTTGTACTCTATAATATTTTTAAAAATTTTTTGTGTGACATCTAAGAAAAAAAAAAAAAAAAGAAAAGGGTCACCCCTGTCTGGTCCCTGCACAGTCAGAGTCCATTGTGCGGGAAGTGGCAATGTACTTGGACTCCCCCGACTGTAGCGCCAGGAAATAGTCTGTGCCACTTCAAACAGATGTGTGATAAGTCTGGAGCAACAAGTGCAAAGTGTTTCTTATGTGAGTGTGTGAGAGAGGGAGAGCGTGAGATGGGGGTAAGGAAGAGAGAGAAAGAGCGATAGAGAGCTAGAGCGAGTACATTTAGTGCGATGTAGCTTTGATGTGGATAGATTGTGAGAGCGATGGCGGTTATCGTCTGGGCTGGGCTGCTCTTCACTGGGGCTGGGTGTGGAGGAGACAGTGACACGCTAGTCTTAACAATATACATCTAGATATGTTCTTTGTAGCACGATAGGAATCATGCTCGCTTACATAGATGTATATTGATGCTTTTGCTGCATGATTTCCTCACGGTGCTGTAGCTGATTTTTACTGTTTAAAAGAAATGAAAAACAGATCTAGTTCATTTTAAACTGTTTGCAGTAGTCCAAACCTAATCGAACATATTCCTAGCATTGTTACCAGTGTTTTTAGGTGCTTTTCACAACAACTTCCTGGTTTCTAAATGATAAAACTACTTTATGACTAGATAAAATAGACTTGATTGTATTACATGTTCCGGTAGCATTACTAAACAAACTGGCATCATTGCAAAAGATTTGGTAAACTGTGGTTTGGGCGTTACAGTTCCTTTAAAACCCAAAAGCATTCGCCTCCACTTTTGCGCAACCACAAGAATTTTTCAATTAAATCTGTAAACATCCCAACGTTTTTTGTTTTTTTTTTAATACATGAACCAATTGTGAGATGGCGGTACACTGTGTTCTTGAGATTCTAATAGCTGTCATACATCTAAAACAAACATTAACAACAGCAGTTTTACCTCTTTTTTATCTCTCATCTCATTTAAAGAGGGGGTATTTCACCTCTGTGGGGTATTAACTGCTAACACACAACATATTTAGTTCACCATGTTATCTTTGATGGTTTTGAAAATGCTATATTCGCCAAAAACAAGGCATTAACATTTTACTGTACTTCACTCTGAGTCTGCTCTCTGTGCTAAGTTACTCCCCATTCAGAGCGCCATCACAGCACAATCAGCATGCATCCCGCTAATGAGCATCGGACAGAATCACGCTGCTAACCGTAACGAGCGTTCGAATAGGGCCCGGGAGAGATCGCTAAATTACTGAAACACGCATGGATGACATCTAAAACCTCTTCAGGCGTGTTTTTCATGAGGTAACAACAAAAAGCTTAAAAAAAAAAAAAAAAACGATCTTGCATAAATACCCCCGCGTTTAAACATTTTATAAGCCTATAGAATGTTGCAATACTTCCATCATGCAAAACAGCGCACCATATCCCAATCGCCAGCAATCTCTCCACAGTTTGAATAGACCATCTGCAGACTATGAAAGAGCCTAAATTAACTCAGGACTTAGACAAGAAGCATCATTTAACCATCGCAAACGCCAACCAAAAGACTTCACAGGATACAAGACCCCAGTATATCACTCCGCCGTCTGGATGGGGCACGAGGAGCAGCCAAATTGGATGAAGTTAAGCTGCACTAACTGCTTGTTGTGACTCGGGGGAGCAAACTCAATCGTGCTTTGAGCGGCCAACTGCGAGGGAGAAAGACCCACATTGTTGCGTGTTTGTGGCGGATTATGAGCCCCATGTCACAACACTGGTTCTGTGGCCGCGGGCTCCGGGATGTGGCTGTCGTGAGCAGGACCCGGGGGGAATGCCGACGGGGCCTAATGAGGTCCAAACCCGGCCCCCCGATCAGGAGCGGGTCAGCGGGTACAATGGAGGGTCAGGAGAAGGGTGGGTAGGGTCAGTGAGCATGCATTTGACCGCTCTGCGCCAAGACTGGAGTGTAAAGGGGGTTTATGTCATTTCTACAGTGTGGTTTTTGTGTTAGTGATTCTGTATAACTTTGCAACCTGCTTATCTTTATAAAGATGCTTTGCCTGGAATGTTCCACAGTACAGCATTAAACGTATGTGTGTTGCGTTCAGACATTATGTGGTTTTATTGCAACAAAAAAAAGAAAAAAATCCCCTGACATACATGTATTCTTACTGTGATTGGGCTGGCAAAAAAGCTACATTATTGTCATTTCATGCTGCCATTGTGTCACTGGGCAAGACACTTCACCCAGTTTACTTGTATAAATAGTGCACACGTGTGAGTAATAGTAGTAGACGACGCTCTTGCCACAGAAAGGCAGTCTCTCTCCGTCAGTCCGCCGCGGGGCAGGTGTGTCTTCCAATCCTTAACATTTATAAATCTAAACTTTCTCGGAGTTCCTTCATCACTTCGCTGAGCAGAGCCGGTGGCGTTTGCTGTTACCTGTGATGTGAATCCATTCCCAGACCGACCGTGCAAAAACCTGCTCCTGCGTGCTAATGAATGTTGTGCTCCCATGGCTCGTGAGTCATCATTTCTCCCAGTGTTTACAGGTGGTTTTGGGGAGGCTCCGGGTTCCAGGCTCTGGGCCGGCCTCTGGGCTCCAGGCTGGGGTAAGCAGGTCTGGACTGCCTGGTGGGGCCCTGGGCGAGGCTCTGTCTGGTTTGAGGCTTTGGGAGAAATCTGTAATGACGGTGATTATGCGGGGATGATGTTAAGTAAGCAGAAATAAAGCACAAGGTATTAGCTCAAATGCATGGAAGTCTACCGAGTGGGATTTTCGAGACGGATCACTCATCTCAACATTCATTATTTCTATTTTTAAGTCTATTTTAGTATCACACTGAAAGCTGAACATGACTTTTTCGTCTTTTGCGTAATCCCTTTATTAAGCAAGAGTTGCCACAACAAACAGAGATTTGGCAGTCAGATGCCCTTCTTGTCACAACCAGTTAGATACAACATGAATGAAGTAGGTCTTGACTATGAAGTGTTTTGCTCAAGGACGCAACAACAGCAGTGCGTACTGGCATGTGAGTTAGGTTTAAAGTGGGTGTACGCTCTACCTCTACTTTAAATTAGGGCTAGGCAGTATGCCAAAGAAAATAATCACTGTCTATTTCTTATTATGTGTGTTATTAAAATCAAATCAAACTGTCTTTTGATATGAAAAATCCCATAACTGTTTTTTTTCTTATGTATTTGACCAAAATTTGTCTTGCCTTAGGACAGATATATTGTATAAACAAAATAAGTCAGCCACATTCTGTTATTAGAAACTATTTTTGCTGTTCGATAATCAGGAAGTGCATGCTAAATTTTGTTAGCGGTACCGTGTTTTCTCAGCTTAAACAATGCTCGGAAACCGAAAAGCATTGTATCATCCGTGAATCAGGAAATGCGCTGTTAGCATTCTAGTTGGTGTTAGCAATACTCTTTTTTTTCCTGAGTACAAGAAATACAATTGTGGCCCGTAAATGGTGTATGGAATTTAAAAACGCAGTGGAGGGTCTTTAATATCCTGAACGTAAATTTTAAGTATTGCCATTTAACACAAAAAATAGCTGTTTCTTCTTCCAAATTCCACCTCGCCATTAAAAAAACTCAGGCTGATCACTGACATTAAGAACTAAACTGATCACTGAAGAACTTATTTTTATTTTCTATGCATGGACTTGTTTTGTAACAACAAACCAAATCTGAAATTGCGAAACTCCCATGAAACCTGAGAATTCATTAGGCTGGCTTGTCTTCACTTTCCAACCTCTTCCACTGTTTGACTGTAATTGGAATTTTGATCATGCGGTGTAAACACTGGGAGGCGTCCCTGTGAATATTCATGGGGACGGCTCAGACGGGCGGGGAGAGCGGCGGTCGGGGGGGCGCGCTTGTACGTGACCTCTGCTCATTGACGTGTTCTTGTCCAAACAGCGCCCTCCCAGGTCAGCGAGGTCATCAAGGAGAAGATCCAACAGCGGAGCGTGCAGCTGTCCTGGCAGGAACCGCACCACCCCAACGGCGTCATAAAGGAATACGAGATCAAGTACTACGAAAAGGTGAGTGCTATTTATGTTCACGTGTGCCATGTATAGTAGTAATACACAATACGCTGCACTACACACTTTCAAAACGTCGCCATTTTCTGTGTGGATATTGTGAAACCAGCTCTTCAAAACAAGTCTTCATAAAGCATTTTATCTTCCAGAGTCAGGAAGTGTGCTGTTAGCGTGCTAGTTTGTGTCAGCAGTACGGTGCTTTCTGAGCTTAAACAAGAAATACTTTAGTGGCCAGTGAAGGTGTATGGAACTGCTGTATGTAACTCAAAATGTTAAGATTTCTTCAAAATGGTGGGAACATTGTTTGTAATTGTACGCTACACCTTCATCACAAGTGTAGTCAGAAATATAACAAAGTAATAATACTTTCATGAATTGACCTTGGCCCGTTTAAATGACCTCTACGTGATTCGCTTTGCTCTTCTGGACATATGCTAGTGTCGACTTCGAAATGGTCCAAACTCAAACCTGACCACGTTCTATTGCCCAAGTCTGAGTGTTATTTGTGGCAGGACTTTGCTGATTCCTACATTTCGGGCTGTTTTTCTCTCTATTTTCTCAAAACCACTTTTTTCCATTTCAAGATGCCAATTCTTCTTCATTTGCTATTCTGAGTGCGCGCTCCAAAGTGGAATCCATGCAATCCTGCAAGTACCTACTTTGTCTCATAATTGCAATAATGAATGAGAGGCTCATAAGATTTTAATCAGTGCTTCTCTACTACCCCCACACATGTTAGCATACACGCCAACCCCCTCCAACAGGCAGTCCGTTAGCATACCACTATTTTACTGTGGGTAGTGTCACATCATCATCATTTATATTGAGCTTTCAAAGAACATGTGCCAGGTTAGACTACTTTTTTTTTCTTCTTTTTTTTTTACGTTTTACTACAAATGCTGCTTAGGTTTTTTCTTCTTTTTTTTCTTCCTAGTTAGAAATGAGCAGCTAGGGGGCAGCAGTAGCTCAGTTGGTGTGTTTGTCCACTGATCCAAAGGTTGGCAGTTCGAATCCCGCTCTCGACATCACTGGTTGAGCGGTCAGATCCATTGACCCAAAGGTTGGCGGTGCAATTCCGGCTTCCACAAATGAATACTGCCATTGTGTCCTTGGGCAACACACTTATCCCTTGATCTAAAGTGCTTTGCGTGCCTTGAAAGTCGACTATACAAAAATGTGACCATGACCATTAATGTGACATGCAAAGAGGTACTTCCGTAACTATTAGCTAGCCACTATAATGCTAAAACTTAAATAAATGAATAAATTACAATCCAAATTACTAAAAATGGCTTCCTTAAATTGTTTCAGCATGGAATTTTTGGGATTGATGACATAGGTAGAGCTATTCCTTCCTAGAACTCACTACGTCCTGTGTTTTTGTACTTTTTATTTTCCACAAACTACCTCTTTGAAACTATGATACATATTTACCACAGGTGCTAAATCAAGTCGTAATTAGACAAACATGAAAAACATGGCGGTGCGCTTCAGATGGACCGGCCATTGGATCGGAGGCACAGGGCCGTGGTGCCAGCTCAGCCTCCGGTACAACTCTCCACATCAGCTCCTCTGTCACGTCCTGTGGCTCTGCTCTGGCCAGCTGGAAAAGTGGAAAATTGGAAACAACGATGACTTCACTAACAATCCCTGGCATTCCATTTTGGCCTGGGCTGCCCGGAGTGCTCATGTCTACAACTAAGTACACAATGTAGCCTATATATGCAGGCCGAATCTGAACGAGCCTTGTAATCACAAACTGCTGGTGGTTTGAAAGTTGTGAGCGGAGAGAAGACAGACCGCATATGAAATAGTAGTACTTGTTATGTTTCGTAATGTGCATGTGTTATTATATTCTCAAATCAAGAGGTACAGATACTAATTTATACAAAAACAACTAGCGAAACTACATACTCAGTCAATCAATGCAAAACAATTATAGTTTAGAGCTTGGGATGGAACAACAAAGAGCAACTGTTACCATGACAATCCACCGTGTTTGAAGCTGCAACGCAAAACAGCTATAGAGATGCACTGGCCTACAAAAGAAATGTAATTCAAACACAAAATTTAGCATGTAGCTTAAAATGTCTTTTGGTTTAAGATTAGGTTCACTGAAAATTCTATAAAAAGTGACATCACATCCCACACTCTTTAAAATTGAAACTTTCCTAAATTGTTTTTGAATAGTATTAACTTATATCAGAACTAGTTTAAGACCTTATATCAGGTTTGTCCAAACTATGGCTGGCTGAACCGGCCCATTTCATCATAAGCAGTACTTTTAACAGCAAATTAAACTATTTCTACCACTATATCCTCAAACATCATGTTACATTGTGATCTAGACCTAAAACGAATGTGTTTCAAGCCTTATTAATACACAGCGGCTCTGTCAAAGCTGTGTATACCGCACTGCATTGATCACCAGTCTGTGGCCCTTTTAGTATGATAGCGACATCAGCAGGGATTGCAGGTGGAACAATGTTTAAATGCTTGGTCACTTATAAATTACATTACATTACTTACATCTTTGGTCAGTACGTGTATGAAGTTTGTGCATTCTGTACACCTGCCTCTGGCCTCACCTATTACTAGTTAATGCTTCAAATGAAGGTAAAATGAGGTAAAACAAGCGTCTGTATTTCCCCGACCACTGTTTAAAAGACTATAACACACGGCATAAATATTAAAATTACTCTTGAATACAGTTTTATCAGGCTCTTTTGTGCGCACTGCTGTAAAGTGGTTAAATCCATTCAGTGCTTTCACAAAGTGCAGGTAATTACGCCCTGTGAAGTCTATCTGCAGTATTTTAGCAGCCCAGCCATTAAGATAACCGCACTTGAATGGGACTCAATTATGAGCCGGATTCTCACATTACGCTAGCGGCTACTGTTCCGAGCTCCACGCTGAAAATCCTGTGTATTCTTCTCCCATAGGACCATAAGGATAAGGTGTCCACGGTGCGATCCCGGTCCACCACGGCCACAGTTAACAACTTGAAGCCCAGCACGGCTTACGTGTTCCAGATCCGAGCGTTCACCGACGCAGGATTTGGAACCTACGGCCCCCGAGTGGAAATCACCACCAAAGAGGAGAGCGCAGGTAAGGCTGTTATGAGGGTGCCGCTGGGGAAAAGTCTGGGGATTCAAAGTAGGAATTTGAATGGTTGTAGCAATTATTGTTCTGGGGCTGGAGTGTGGATGAAGTGATGGCAATGGTTATTTGGGTCATAATCAGGATTGTTTAAAACTATATTAAAGTTAACCTGAAGAGGAAGTGTAGACGGGTAAATCCGTGACAGTAGATCGGTTGGTGTTTGTCCGCTGATCCGAAAGTTGCCGGTTCAAATCCCGTTCCTCCATATATAAAAATATGACCATTTACCATAGATATAACCATCCATTATTTAGAACAAAAACTTTTTTTTTAAATTAATTGCAACCACAATTTACCTTGCAATTTCAATTATAATAAATCCACAGTATGTAACTTTTTTTTAGCCTCATCCTCCTGCTTGTTTCCATAGAAATATTGTTCCTTTGGCGATAACGTTCCACAGTATAACATAAAACATCTATCTCCATGGAGAATGTTCCAAAGTATAGTTTAAACTTTCTATTTCCATGGAAGGTGCGTGCAGGTGACATTCTACCCCCAGAAAGTTACATATTGTGCCTTTAGTTGCACTTGTTTAAATTAAGAAATGTTGACCTGCGATATCATAATAGATAATAAATAAATGATGAAATCTATCTCAGAGTAAATAGTGCTTTTTTCTCACTTTGTAGAAACTTTAAATTTGCTTTGGCATCTTAATCCTTCATTAAAACACCTCTAAAATTGAATCCATGCAGTGGAATTTCCAAACATAATTTAGAACAGTGATTCCAATTGTCCAACTTTAATTACTTTATTTTTGTGGCCTTCCATTCCATAATCTTCTTGTTAAAATGATATTATTTCGAGTGGAGATGGAATCAGAGTAATGACTACAGGAGCAGGAGGTGTGTGCTCTGACCAGCCCGGTATCTGTAGCATCATGTTTAGTCCACCGTGGGATAAGCTAATGCTCTCTGTAATAGCCCAGGGAAATGAAGGCTTTGGACAAAAGTAAACACAAAACCATTTAGTTTATGCAGACAGAAGGGAAGGGAGGGAACAGGCGATGTCATGGAGAAGTTGTGAGAATATTTGTTGTATCATAGGAAAGAGAAATGAGATCATATTTCTACTTTTCAGAAAAATACGGACTGGTTTACTTGTTATTTATCTATTTATTTATTTTTACATGCATATACCATTGCAAAAAGTATACTCCAAATAGCATATATTTTTGGCTTTACAATAGTAAGCATGTTTGTCTTGAAATTAATGATATTAATAAAACTGAAATGTAGCTAAATTGTTAAAACAGGTCTTTAAATAAAAAAGAAAATAAAATCTTATCCTATATTATTATTATTTATTTATTTATTGTTTTTTTTATGTATTTTTTTTTTTTTTTTTAATAAATAGTAAACCTGATGTTCAAATTTTATATATATTTAAAACATCATTCACATTCACTCAAGCCTTATTTCACACTCGAGCGGGTCTTTATAGATATCCCAATATTGTGACTAATTCTACATATTCCCCACCTCTAAATTGACCCAGCCCTCCTCTGGCTCTCCCACACACCCAGCCTCCTGCCTTGTACTAGCTCGAGCTTTTGTCAGCGTTCCTCTGCGTGTGATCGGGGCGGGGGAAGAGTACGCTTCTCCAGTCCAACCTGAATGTGTCTTTGTTGAGATGAAGGGCAGCGCGGCGCCGTCTGGGACTATTAAGCCCACTTTCTGAGAGCGAGCGGCGCTGAGGACAACGCAAAAATAGCACCCCTTCTCCGCACACACCCCCCACCGCTGAGGAGGAGCGGGTGATCAATCTGAACAGGCTCATTAGGCCCACTTTAGCACAAATGAAAAGTCGGTAGGTTACAAAAAGACGGCAGGGTTTGTATTTTTGTGACATTGTGCGTATATGCAGCGTGTATACATTTAAATAGGGCTGCAGCTGATTTCTTTAGCAGTTGACTGGTCAGAATTTTTTTTTTTTTAATTAATAGGCTAGTCAAGCTGTTATTTCTATTGTGAAATAAGGTTATTCATTATTTATAGCCACAGCTGCCCCGGGGTAGGCTTCACACTAGACATGGTGGGAGAAGTGTCTTGCCTAAGGATAATGTTACAACTTGGTCCGAGCAGGAATCAATCCTCTGACCTTTGGGTTGGTGGTGGATAAGTGATGTAACCACTGAGCCACTGGTAAAAAAATATCACCGAATACTTCTAGAATAAATGTTTTGAGATTTTTTTTAGTATATTTTTGTATGTCTGTGGAATTAAGGGCCTGAATGGTTACACTAAATATGACTCAATCGAATCAGAATCAGAAGGCTTTTATTGATATTGTCAGTGAACACAACTCACGAACTAGGAGCTTTCTTCGGTGTTAAAGTGCAACATAAAACACTGAATAAAAATAATATTAAAAAGTAGAAATAGCTATTATAAAAAAAAAATATACACAACAACATCAGAACACCAGTGACAGATTTGAATTTTTCTTTTAATCCATATTTTAGTATTTATTTTATTCATTTCATTTCAGGAGAAGGCATTTTTTGACAAACACCACTGCCGACTGTTGCGAAGTATGACAGAAATGACCTTAGAACATAACACATCACTATGTACTAACCCGTCCCTGTGGTGTGTGCCCTCAGCCACAGTTGTGTCCAGCGAGCAGAACCCAGTCATCATCATCGCCGTGGTGGCCGTGGCGGGGACCATCATCCTGGTCTTCATGGTGTTTGGCTTCATCATCGGGAGAAGGTACGCTCTCGCCGGCCCCATAGATTCTCCGCTTCTGTGAGTCTGCGCTTCAGATTTCAGCACATTTCTGTCACTGGACCGTGCACTCGAACGCACCATCGTCTGTCTGTGCTCGTGCTGATCATTGTGTCAATCCATCCACCGAAACAAATGTGGAATATGTTCACGCAGCACAACATAAGTTCCCCTGTAATGTGATCGTGTCATCTTTATGTTTATCATAGAAGCCGCTATTACTCCCACGACTCATCTGGACCATTGCAATTATTATGAAAGGCGTCTCAAGGCCTACGGTGTTTAGTTCTTCGAGTCGATATTTTATTCAATGGTGTTTACAGACACAGCAGAAGATAATAAGATAAGGAACTAACATCCAGATAGAACATAATTATTTTCCATCAAATAAAACCTCTGAAACTTAAACATTTTTATGACTTTGTTTCAGTTTCAGGTAATTATTTTAAAGTAGCATTATTCTGTTATGACTGTTGTTCGTCACTTACTAATCGCTCCTTTTTATGTTGAAATTCAAATAATACAGTCTCAAATTCGCTCAGTCTTTTTACAAATCTTTAATGCAGAATTTTAGAGATTATCCTCAGAAATTGGTCAACAACCTCCCAACTGTAAACCTAAATCGAAGAATAAAAAAATATCCAAATCCATTAATCCGAACCTGTTTAACGAGGAATTTTGCCTGGGTGTTTTTACGGGTTAGCGCTCAGAGTCGTTCTTGTGCAGGCTTTCGGAGGGATCAGTGAGCCCAGTTGAAATCCATGTCAGTGAATGCATGTCCATCATCTGTGGATTACCCAAGGCTCCATTCACCCCTCACTCCCATAACCACCCTCCCTTAACCGCTCCGGGCAAACCTTCAACACATCAACACATCAACATCAACATTACAGTATGGCTGTCCCCTGCATGTACTCTTTGATATGCAAAAGTGTTCCCAGGTGGAGCAGCGGTTTTATAGTTGTCATGTGCATGTGTGTTGTTTGGGGACTTGATCCGGTGAGCTGATGGTTGCGTGTGACTCTTTCTGTGCAGACACTGTGGATACAGTAAAGCCGACCAGGAGGGGGACGAAGAGCTCTACTTTCAGTGTAAGTCTCATTGGTGTCCTTGCTCCATTCTGATTCTGAAACTAGCTAAAAACACGTTGTATCGACACTAAGAATTTTTTATGCATCTTGTGCAATGATGGTACAGTAAAAAAAAAACTCAAAATTCCCTTACTACTACTACTACTGTGTATTTTTCATGTTGGTTGCCCCAAAATGGAGCTTTCACTTACAGTCTAAAAGGTATGGATTTCAAACGAGAGGCGAATAAGTTGTAGTAAGCTTTTCTTGGGTTTTTTTGGCACACTTAAACACACATCTTACAATTACTACTATAGTACACTGCCTCGATAGGCCTGTCGCAGTAACACATTTAGAAGTGCGATTTATTGCTGAAGTAAATATAACCAATAAACAATAATACTAAAACCAAACCGTGAAGCAGAATTACCCCTAAAAACTTTTCTAAATGTACAAAATTGCTAAACAAAAATCTTATTATGGTACAGAAAATTAGCCAAAATATCGCATTTAATTTCCCTAGCGCTTATTCAGTTCTGTGTGTTTTTAATCGCCAGAGAAATACCTCGGAAAACATGTAGATCAATACGTTTAATGCCATACTGCTGAAAATTCCAGGCTTAGCAATAGCATTTCCATGGAGACCAGCAGGTAGCGGACCTTCAATAGAACTTTTAGCTTGTTATACATAATCTCGTAAATTTATGACTTGAAATTCATTATCCTGGAATATTGTCATCATTGTCAAAACAGCAAATATAACAAGATGTCTAAGCCTGCTTCTGATTGGCTGTAGCTCTCTCAAATAAAGAAATCATAATAGTACTAAAGCAAGTCTGTGACAGCTGTCTGAAACTCACCTAAACTCGACCTGAAAAGCGCAGTTCCTTCTCTCAGAAATGCGCAGGTTTAGACATTTACACAGCGGCTTGGTTTGTGGAGCAGTCCCTAATGATGCCTCCGGAGACCCAGGCAACGCTAGCTTTTACCCCATAGCCGTGTAGCCATGAGCGCTCTAGGCTAACGGCTAACTCCTCCGTGCACACAGGTCACAGGTGGACCAGGCACGGCCGGTGCTAAGTGTCTGACAAATCTGTGGAATATAAACATGCTGGTAAGGAGCAATGTGCTAGCTGTAGATGAGATACATAATACAGATGGGACCACAAGACGAGACAAGAGATTGGGTCTATGAGAAAGATGAGATTTAGACACCAAAAAATAAACTGGGAGATTCAGTTCACAATTTTGGCGTAACCATTTTTGAACTACAGTTTTGAAAATAGATGTAGCTCCTTTGTTCATGCCGAATCGGAAAGTGGAGGACCTTTACTTGGCAAACACTGGAGGAATGTCAGTGTTGCAACATGAAAGTGCAGCAGCAAAAACTAGAATATTACAGATAGATAAAGATCAAAATTACCCTAATGATAACTCAAAATTAACAGAAGACAATGCACTACCTTAATGTGTGCCTTTGAATCGTTGTATTAGTATTAGTGTCTGTGCTAGTGTTGAAGTCAAGACCACATTAATCGAGACCAAGACCTGTTCAAGACCACAGGGTCCTGAGACCATGATAAGACCAAGACCTCTGAGGGTCAAGACCGAGACAGGACCAAGACTTTTAAAGGCCAAGACAAGACAGAGACTGTGGCCCATTGAGACCAAATCGAGATCATCTATGTCATTGTGACACAGGATTTTTAAACCAGAGTTACATTCTCTTAGTGGATATGCAGTGATATTTTTTCCGGCCTCTGCACATTTACCAAACCAAACACACACTGTGACAAATGCAGTGGATTTGTGCACTTTTATTAGGCAAACCTAAGTCCACATGTCGCAGTAGGTCTACTCATGTCGCAGTCGGCCTACTCATGTCACGGTAGGTCTACTCATGTCGTGGTAGGTCTACTCTGCAAAGATGCTGTAGCATCATTGGTTTTTGCTCCATGTTTCACCTTCTTCTTCTAATCAGTAAGTATTTTGGACAGAGCCTCTGTGAGGTCTGCACAGGGAGGAGAGGAGAGGTGCGCTGACGGACAGATAGGATGTTTTATAAACTCAAGTCCAGACCTGTGTTGTGACGAGGGAACACTCATGAGTGTGTAGTGATGTGTCACGCTGTGTCTGCTGGCTCCAAACGAGCATACTGCTCTGTACTCAGAAGCCCCGTGTGGTCCAGGACACGGTACACGTTATTGCCGACAGCAGTGGGCGTAATGAAATATGATCACACTCACCGGGTGTCAAGACCAAGTCCAAGTACCTTCAAGACCGAGATAAGACGGAGTCCAAATACGCTGAAGTCCAAGACGAGACCAAGACCGTAAAAAAATAATCCAGAGGCCGTTCTCGAGATCAAGACTGGTCTGGAGTACTGCGACACTAGTCTGCACCCTCTTCTGGGCTCACAACAGTTGTGAGAGACACTGATTGTGACAAAAATTAAGCCTATAATTTTAACAACATGGCCGCTTCTTGAAAGATGCGCTACAGTATTGAGAAGACGCGCTATGTAACTTCTTTGATAGAAGGTCTGCAACCTACACATCTCCAAGGAGATACTAGCCTGGAATGTTCCATAGTATGTCATGTAATTTATCTATACCCATGGAGACAAGCAGGTTATGTTACCAGGCTAAGTTACAGGTCAGGAGTGGTAAACCTGCCTATTAGCAAAACAAATAACTGCAACTGAATAATCCAAGATAGATTTTGTTTAATGTCATACTGTGAAACATTTTAGGCAAGGCAATAACATCTCCATGGAGACAAGTAGATAATGAACCTCCCATCAAAAAGTTACAGTGCTCCCTTAAACACTAAAGTTACCAGAACAAGTTAGAAAAAAAGCTTCTGTTTTGTCCTCCTAATGTGAATGAACCAGTTTGAACCAGGAAACAACTTTCAACGAGAAGCACAGAGGATAGGACGAATCCATTGGTGCTGCACAGACAAGCCAGTTACACAGAAAGTGGAGAAGGAGCTGCAAAACACTATATATTCACACAGCTCAATGCATTATGGATAAAAGCCACATTATGTAACTACTCTTTCCAACACATTGTACACTATAACAGAACCTACCTGCACAAAGGAAAAACATTGCTTCCTGTTTGAACGCTCAAACCACTATATTATAACACTCTTTATATTCATATATGCGTCGTCATTTTGGCTTCATTTTGCCTGTATGTTAAAAAAAAAGTGAAATAAGGGCATTACTGTTACAAATGTGGATATGCATAAGATAGAAGAGAAGTTTATATTGTAATATCTCAAACAAACACTATCAGATACAGAGGCAGCTGTCCAGCGCCATCTGCAGAGAGAGATGGATGATCAATCAAGTTGTCTAAAGAAAGTTTTATATCAAATTATAAATGGTATAAAGTCATTTTCAGATTCTGTCCAAAGCGATAGAGCGTTACATGTGAAATTAAGCTATGAATCTTAGGCTGCATAGTTCACATTTCTTGTTGTATTCCACTGTTGATATACCTGCGGTCACACTTGTCCTGGTTTGATCCTGGTTTAGTGCTTATGGAGACCTGGTCCTGTTTTAGTCCAGGTTTAATCCAGGTCCCAGTTAAGGTTGTCATTAATTAATATCTGGGTATTGATTATATTATATACCTTAACTTGGACTAAACCTGGACTAAAACAGGACCAAACTAAGTCTTCTTAAGGACTAAACTTGCTTGCATCTCCACAAACCTTACTCTTATTTAGCCTGGAGGAAGGTCTCCACATGCTTGTTTTCTTGGAAATGTTGTTCCTTTCATAGCATGGTATAAAACATATCCATCAATTTTTATTTTTTTTTAATATTATGATGATTATTATTTTTGCATATACATTTTTATCATCATTGGGGTATTTCACATTAAACCTACACCTAATCTCAGTTCGAAATGTGCGTATGATCACGACATCTTAGTCTTGTTTTTGATGTGATGCTAGCGTAAACACATCCTAACCTCTTTGTACAAACTGCACTAGCGTTAGCCCCCCCCCGGCCACCGTCCAGCGCAGCAGTGGCCTGGTCCCTTTAAGCCCTTTATGAAGCGTGCGCTCTCATTAAACTTTAACGCTGACAGCTTATATTGTTATCAGTGGGCTTTAAAACTCACAGTGCTCCGGCCCCGCGAGTGCTCTGTTCACTTAACCGCACATAATGGCGTAAATTGCTGTTAATTCGAGGCCACGTTCGGAGTGCGGCCCCCTACCCCTGCCCTGGCCCTTGGGTGACCCCGTTTGTTTTGGTTATTTCCCCTTTAATGTCTGGCTCGTACCTTGTGGATATTCATAAAATTGCTATCATTGTTGTTTGAAATTGCAACGAGAGTGTTTTCAAAATCCCTCAGTTTGCCCAAAGCTGTTTAAACGTAGCTTTCGATTCATTTACCATTTACGCACAGAAGGTCATGATGTTTTCACAAGCAGACAGAGAGTACAGGGTAATCGTACATAGAGATAATAATTACACATTGTCAACTGCAGACCAATTATAGATGGGCATGTGGCAGACTGCAGTTATAATGTTGTGTTTGTCACTCCGGAGCCACACAATTACTTCTAATATAAGGCGTTAATCTTCAAATAAACATATTCCAACAGAAAAACATTGCTTGACAAGTTCATGTTTGTGTGAAATGGCTATTTTAAAATGCCATTAATATGCACTACTTAGCTGAATGCCAGTCCCGTTTCTATGAGCATTTTCAAAGTCGACTTTCAGTGTGTTTTGAAGTAAAAAGTAAATGTGACCTGCATTTTAATCACTCAGCATTAAATAACACAATAATATGCTTTCAAAATTAACAGCATAAGATTAGGTTAAGATTTGGTATGTTATTAACTAGTACTACTACTACTAGCAAACTACTAGCAAACAACTACTAGTAAACGTTTACAACCAACATTTTTTCACATACTTATTATTATTATTATTTTTTTTTTTTTTTTTTATTTATTTTATTTTTTTATTTATATATTTTTATTTTATTTATTTATTTTATTTTTTTTATTTTAAGAGAGCTGTTATTTTGGCTATGGAAATAACACTTCTCACCCTGCACTAGCTAAAATTATGATGTTGTTAGCGCTGCAGTTAACAACATGGTGCTAATGGGTAAATTAAACACCGTATGCAAAAAAGCTATGTGCTTATTCATGGTTTCACCTTCCTATAATACACATGTATTTGGCTGAATACCAGTCCCGTTTCTATGAACATTTTCAAATCAATTTTCAAAGTCGCCTCTCAGTGTGTTTTGATGTAAAAAGTATATGTGAGCGGCATTTTAATCACTCAGCATTACATAACATGAAATTTGCTATGTTATGAACCACTACTACTAGCAAAGTACCAGCAAACAACTGCTAGCAAACTGGTTCATGTTTGCAACCAACATATTTATTTATTTTTTAAATGTATTTATGATTTTTTTTAAGAGAGCTGTTATTTTTGGCTATGGACACTTCTCACCCTGTACGAGTCAAAATGATGATGTTGTTAGCACTGCAGTTAGCAACATGATGCTAACAGATAAATTACACAAAAAAGCTACATTCTTATTCATGTGTTTCAGCTTCTTACAATATGTGTGTGTTTGGCTGAATACCAGTCCTGTTTCTATGAACATTTCCAAATTAATTTTCAAAGTCGTCTTTCAGTGTGTTTTGAAGTAAGAAGTAAATGTGACCTGCATTTTAATCACTCAACTTTAAATACTAGCAAACACTACTAGCAAATTGGTTCACATTTACTCCTATTTTACTGTTTTTTAAGTGAGCTGTTGTATTTGGCTGTGGAAATAACACTTGTCACCCCGTACTAGCCAAAATGATCATGTTGTTAGCGCTGTAGCTAGCAACATGGCGCTAACAGATACATTAAACATTGTATACATAAAAGCTACATTCTTATTCATGAGTTTCCACTCCCTATTATATGTGACATTTGGAGGACTTTTCACCTTGCAAAAGATATAATATTTAGTTTTAAATTGTCAGTTGTTATGGCAACAGTCCAGCTTTTCATAAACCTCTTGATAGCATACCTTGAGAAGACATTTCAGGACATGTATTAGCACATTGGATTACTTAAACATGCATGAATAAAAAGAAACACTATTCAAGTCTGATAAGGGATCAACATTAGAATAAATTCAAAATTCAAAAAAAAAAAACTAATCCCCACCACCATATACCCTTGAAACACTGCCTTTTTTAATCCTAATGGTTTTTTTTTTTTTTTTTTTCCCACAGTCAAATTTCCTGGCACGAAGACTTACATCGACCCTGAAACCTACGAGGACCCCAACCGAGCCGTCCACCAGTTTGCCAAAGAGCTGGACGCGTCATGCATTAAAATCGAGCGAGTGATCGGAGCAGGTGAGCCCGTCCTATACCCAGGGGCAACGCCGGGGAGGGCTTGAGGGGGCAGTAGCCTCTTCTAGAAAGGCCAAAGCACCCCCATAGGTCCCCCAAAGATTTTCGCCCCATTCTCATAGCACATCCAATCTCGATCTCGAATGTGCAAATGGCAAATACGGAGTTCTTGCATCCATAAAAGGCTCCAAATTAACATGTGTGCATCACCCAATGAAGAACTTAGCACCCCCATTGCTCCGCCAACCAAAAATATCTAGCGCCTTCCTGCCTATAGCACCCATAGATCACGGTGACATCCATATTTACACTACAATGACACCCACATTACACCTTGAGTAGGGACACAACTCTACGCGGGGGATATTGATAGCACAATCGCAAAGAATAGAAAAAAAAGTTCATCGCAATTAATGTGTGGTCCTGTGGAGGGCTTCGGCGTGTGAAAAATGGCCGCCGCATGGGTTTTCCAAAGGCGGTCAATGACAGTATCTATGCATCTCCGGCTTGTCTTATTATAGGTCCTGCTTCTACTCCCCCGGGGATAACAGGATGTCGCGCTCCAATTTGTATTCCAGCTGCTTTGTCTCTGGGATAAATGTGTCATTGTGAGGAGGCTGATTGTGACGCGGTTCATTCTTCATTCGCAGGGGAGTTCGGGGAGGTGTGCAGCGGGCGACTCAAGCTGCCCGGGAAGAGGGACGTGCCGGTGGCCATTAAGACCCTGAAAGTGGGCTACACCGAGAAGCAGAGGAGGGACTTTCTGTGTGAGGCCAGCATCATGGGGCAGTTCGATCACCCCAATGTGGTGCACCTGGAGGGGGTTGTCACCAGAGGTATCAGACTGTTTTATTTGTTTTGTTTTCTGCTATTTGGAGAATTTGGAAGATATATGTAGATGAAAATATTGGCAAAGCTATTACGCTGATGTTAACTGAAATCAAGATGGATGTCCCTAAAGTCAGAGCCGACATGATAATGATGCATGAAATGATAATGTTGTGCACCTACTTTAGCTCATTTAAAATGTTCTAAAAGCCTCCTATGGACAGGTTTTGAAAATTACCATCTTTTGCTATACCACAATGCATTTGGTTCATCCATATCAAATATTGCTTGGACAAAATAAGGGGTTAGATGCTGCTTACATCTCTTACAATGACAGCAACAGCTCCTGAACACATTTGGACTGTAGGATGCTGTACATCAGGGGTGTCTCTAACTACGGCCCGGGGGCCAAATGCGGCCCTCAGACCAATTTTTATTGGCCCTAAGGCCTTCAGTTGAACTGGCCCAATTGACCATAATCAGTACTTTTTACGGCAAATTTGAGTAATTCTACCAATATAACCTAAATAACATCACATTGCATTGTCATACCGACCTAATGTTAATATTTCAAGCCTTATTTAAAGTATGAAGTCAAAACTATGTTAAATGCACCATCTGAATTATCCACTGTATTGACCACTGGCCCTCCGTGTCGAATATTTTTCAAGATGTGGCCCTCAGTGAAAAGAGTTTGGGCACCCTTGCTGTACATGTAGCAGTAAATGATTCTTGGCTAAGAGGAATAAAAGTCGTTTGAAATGCAAATTTAATATCCAAAAGATTCAAAGGTAGATTACACCAGCTAATATTCAGTGCACTTGTTTCTGGAACTTATTTTCCCCACAAATGTTAACTTAGAAAAAAGTCTTTTTAATATTTGTAACTTGGTCCAAGACAAAACACTATTGTGCGTAAATGGAATGTCATTATCAGTTATTAGATTAGCCACACTGCCTGCTTCACTCTGTCTGTTTTCGACAGTGTAATAAAAGAGCAGATGGTAAGTTTTAATTAAAAGCCAATGAAACAGCAGCTAAAAATACCTGTAAAGCCGCATCAGCGTTATGGAGGCTCGGTGTAAGCACGCAGCGTTTAGGAATCAATTAATCACAGTGTGTCTTGTCTCAGGTAAACCAGTGATGATCGTCATCGAGTACATGGAGAACGGATCATTAGACGCCTTCCTCAGGGTGAGTGCAACTTCTACTACTACACCTCAACTTTATCGCAATCTCCCATCCTGCTTTAAGACTACAACTTGGATGAAACGTTATACTCATCAGCACCGGCACCTTTACATGGATAACAGATAACTACAATAATCAGATACTTTGCAGCTGATGTCATCAACATTGCCTGGGGGTGTGATGCTAACTGAGGCAATGCTCTGTCTGAGGCTTTGTTAGACTTTAATCTGAGCTTTATTTTAACACTATCTGACCAGAAAGCGCTGACTTAGCTTGAACTACAACAGGTGAGCTGATTTGTGTGCTTAAACAAGTCCTTCTCATAAAATTACAGTCACAAGCTCGCTAGCATTAGCCAACAGTTTTTCAGTTAGTCACTCTCACCTTTTTGTTGAAAATCAAACACCCAAACAGGACCAGGAACGTTCCAGTTTGATCCCAGGCTCCAGAAAATATGTTGTTTGAATCCATTTTGTACTTTTTCTTGAGTTTCAGACTATTTTAATGCTTTTTTGACAGCACTGAACGTTCTACCATTCTACCACAGTGTTACATGTAGAACACCTCCAGCGTGATGTTATTTCAAAGTATCAGTCCTTAGATCTGATTTTTGGTATGTGTTTACTTGCTCAAAAGAAATCTGATCATCAAAAACATCGTTAGTTCATTAATGGAGTAACTGTTGTATTCGTAAGACAAAGCACAATGGTTCTTCATGTGTATTCTTTCATTTTTGTTTTAATTAATTCACATTAATTGTCCTTTTTTTTTTGCATAATTTTTCTTCTCAAAACCAATCCAGGAGTGAACATTCAGAAAGAAATCAGATAACACATCAAATATAATCATTTACTTTAATAATCTGATAACTAGTCATGTAGTAATTATCGTGACATGCGTAGCTACCAGTCTTATAAGGCCATAGCAGTCACTCCACATTCTCCCTGACATGCCCTCCTCTCTCCTCCTCAGAAACACGATGGTCAGTTCACGGTGATCCAGCTGGTCGGCATGCTCCGGGGAATTGCAGCCGGGATGAGGTACCTCTCCGAAATGGGATACGTACATCGAGATCTGGCAGCACGCAACATCCTGGTCAACAGCAACCTCGTCTGTAAAGTGTCGGACTTCGGCCTGTCGCGCGTGATGGACGATGACCCCGAGGCTGTCTACACAACAACCGTGAGTCAATTAAAACGCCGTGTCAGGCCCGGCATCTACATTCTCTCTCCAATTAGACCTGCGCCGTCTGAGTACATTTATATGAGGGAGCCATCCATCACATACTGTTTACAGCCAGTCTGCGGTAACAGGATACAGTGACAGGACTGGTATCCACACGCATGATATGGAGCAGGCTACAAGTACATGCGGGGTTACTAATATGAGCGACGTAGAACACATAAAATGCATGGTCTCAGATATTGGCGTTGATCCAGGAAAATTCGCTGGATCGGTTATCGGTTCCATAATATCAGTTCAGTCGATATCCTTTAATTTGATATAATGAGACTATTTGCTGACTGGACAGGCCCAGGATGTCTCATCATATTTGAACTTTAACTCATACAAAGCTATTTAGTTGCTGCTTGTATAGGATAAAGAACAGGTACATAACATAACTGGATCAACTTAGTAACAGGTTAACACTGATATGGGTTAATATCGATTGACGGCAGATACTTAAAACCAAAGTATTGTATCGTAGCTGAAAAGTCTGGATCGGTGCGTCCTTTATCCCAAAACTACAAAAAAATAGTTTTACATTTCTAGCCTGTACAGCTTGTTGTGATGTTGCCATGTCATGTAACCAAGAGTGGAAAGTATCTAATTACAAATACTTGCAGTATCATAGTAGTTAAATCCAGTACAAGTCCCAATTAACAGCTGCCTCTGCTCCTTTCTAAACTGACAAAAACAACTTAATTCAGCGTTAAAACAGTTTGATTAAGCAAGTTTTGTATAAAAGACTGATCTAAAATGCTAGAAAAATCCAGTAATAATACATCTAGTACTCTGAATAGTGTTTTTCATGCATACTGTATACTTTACCCTAAGTATAATGTTGGTCTTGCATTTATAATTGAGTACATTTGTAACCATGTAACTGTATTTGTGCAAAGTTTCTACCTGCAAACAGAAGTAGTTCATTTTGCAGTTGTCCAAAGTTATTCCCCACTGATCTTATTATTCCAAACATCCTAATTATTCACCACGCTGACTTTATAAGTGCTGTTCACAACTTTCTGAGGCCAGAGTGAAGTTTTCTCGTCACAGTAAAGTTAACAACTGCTAGCATGCTACCGCGCACTACCTGGATTTTGGACAATAAAACGCTTTATAATTAGATGCAGAGAGCAGGGAAATGACATATTTTGACCTGGGGCAAATCAAATATGTAAGAAAAAAATCTGATACAGGGCTTTAAAGTTCTGGCAGCAGTATTTGTAACTGAGTGCATTTTAGCCATGTAACTGTACTTTTACTTGAGTACAAATTTCCAGTACTCTTTCCACCACTGCATGTAACAGTTAACCCTATTAAAATGTTTGCTTTTTTTATGTCCTGAGTGTGTACTTGTGTGTATGTTGTCTTTATGTCGGCCACTGAATGTCCACTTTCTCTGCTGTTTTAGGCGAAGAAAAAGGATGTGTTGAATTTGCTGTTTGCTCCAGCCACTGACCTGCGTTTTGCTGAACAGGGAGGCAAGATCCCAGTGCGATGGACCGCTCCAGAGGCCATCCAGTACCGGAAGTTCACATCTGCCAGCGATGTGTGGAGCTACGGCATCGTCATGTGGGAAGTCATGTCCTACGGGGAGCGGCCCTACTGGGACATGTCCAACCAGGATGTGAGTCTCTTTTCAGCCCTGTGCACCTGCGGGGTTAGCCTGGTTAGCCAGACTGGTGATTTCTACACACAGAGGATGGCAGTCTGGTCACAGTTTGCTTAGCTGCATCTTATACTCAAACAGAGCCGAACAAAATTGACCATATATGGCTCTGGTTGGTTAATAAGGCTGTTAGTTACGCCCAATGGAATTCTGGGAGATAAGACCCAGAACTATCCTTGTGTAGTATAACAATCACGTGTTTTCTGGGCCAGCCAGGTTGCATGGTACCTCCATACATACTTAGAACTAAGAATGGACTGATTGGATACTTTAAATTTCTAAAAATAATAATTATAATAATAAAATGCCATTTGTTTTTTTTTTTGTCAGTTTTTGAAATACATTGTATATATTTTAGTTTATCTGCAAATATTTTATTTTTAGATCAGTTCAAGGATGAGCAAAGATAATGATGTTTCTTATTCTTAATAGTCGAGGAGTTTCAATACATTTACAATAATACAAATAAAAATACAGTAGTCCATAGTTCACAGCCATTGATATCGGTATCGGATCAATATTGTGATAATTGCCATAATATTACTTGGTATCGAATCGAAAGAAAAAAAAAAACTGTATCACTAGTAAAAATAAATGATGCATATGGAATAAGACTTTAGTTGGTCACATGCCAATAAAGACTCAAATGTCCTGAACAAAATTCTTCTTGTCCCAGAATGAAAAGTGTCACAACCTTGGACTTAATGAATTCCTCTAAAGCTCCAATAATCATTCGAGTCTGAAGGGGACACGGCACAGCTGAATAAATCCATGTTATTATTTGGGACAGAAATATAAATAAGACAAACAGAAGTCGTCACGCACAGTCGTCCTTTAAACTTTGTAATGATTTATGGAAATGATTCTAAGCAGTGTTCCAGTCACAGCAGAGGAACTTTTCGAATGAGCAGAGGAAGTTTTCAAATGATCCGCACTCAGGGACAGGAGTTAAAGGTGCAGCATGTTGTTTTTTGGAGGTGGCGTGTCACCTCCCTGGAAATAGAAAAATCAAACTTTGGGACAATCCTCATGGAGCTAGACTTACCATACCAAGGAAAACTATAGCCAAAGGAATCTCATTTAAGTAGTTACTAAACCTCACTAAGTTCTCAATAAATAATAATCGATAATAACTTGTGAATTGCGTTAGTGTTATTATAAAGTTTTACCTTGTTTTCTCATAGTCGTGTTTTTGTATCATTTGTGTTGACACCATTGTGTGATTCAGCCTATTGAACAAATCTCTAAAACTTCTTAAAAGTTATAAATGTTCAACTTGCCACCTAGCTTTTCACAATCTAAATTCAAAGAAGCTAACGCCCCCAGCTCTGTGTGGTGCAGGTAGCAAACAATGCCAAAGCGTCTCTCCACAATGACTCAGATCCTTTCAACAAATGTCACCGGTTCGTTTGCAGCCTGACTCTCCAACGGTGCAGCCAACTTAGGACCAACTCCTGAGTGGCCCCCGCTGCTAGGGCCCCACTGCGCCATGGCTCCTCCCTCCTCCTCTTTCCTTTGACACAATGTTAATGGATGCTGCAGTCAGAGTCTATACTGGCAGTGAGCGGTAGACAGACATATGACAGGTTTTCATGTCTGTTTCTAATTATTACTTGGTTTGGTGGGATAGTACCTGTGGTCAATAAGTTCCAGTTTTATACTAGATAAAAGCATAGACTGTATATATAAATGAACATAGCTAACCCGCTAGCCGCTGCGTTCCAAACAGGAAGTGATCACGGTCTCGTCTCCAGCTCCGTCAACTCGCCATTGTGTCCGGAAATGAAGAAAAGAACAGACAAATCAGGAGCATTCTTTCCCTGAGGTTGCTCCAGTTAGCGTTAGCAACAGTTTTGATTAACAGTGTTGGTAAGCGCTCGCTCCCTGCTAAACTGCGGGCAGGAATGGGCGTTACCTTCAACAGCCTCGCTTCAGATTGGCTCTTTGGTTTCCATGATACTTGCGGTCAGAACTCGGATCCAAATTCACCGATGAGCTTCACTTGACTGGAGCCAAACGCTTCGGGTGACGTCACACTCACTTAGTCGACTTCTTTATGCACTCTATGGTTTTGGCCCTTGTTAACGTTACGGTTGCTATGGGTAACAGTTATGGTTGTTATGGGTAACAGTCTGCTGCCCATGTCTAACCAGGAAGCAACATTTTAAACCACCAAAACTTTAAAACTAGAAAAAATAGTACTACTTTCTTAAATATGTTAATATATTTGTAGTGAACTGAGTAGTCTAGCCTTTGATGTGCACTTTAAGATCATAGACTGGCCCCTGAGTGGAGTCCCCTGCGCCGTCTGAAATACTGAGGGTCCCCGAGTGATGCCGGTGCTTGACAGACTTCGGTGTCAGAAACGTGTGTCAAGAGCGTCAGCACAGCTCCTCCGACGGGGGGGAGGGAGGGAAGGAAGATGGGGAAGGGGTTGCCGTAGCGATCTCATTTGCATTTCTCCCAGTGTCTGTGAGTGTTTTGACACCTCTCCTCCGTGACTCATGCGAGGAGAGGCCCTGACAGCACCGATGATGAATATGTGCACGAAATGCGTCTTATTCTCAGTAGAAAACACGATGGGAATGAGGCTGACCTGTGTGCAACCTGCTCCCTCTAAACTTAAATAACTCAGAACTTATGGAAAACACACATCAACTTTCTTCTGCTGTGAGTTTTGGGAAATCCAGTTGTTGTTTTTTTTTCTTTTCCCCAAGAATGCAGAAAATCAGATTCAGTGACATTCTGTGATGGCAAGTTTCAAAAATGTGCTTGTAGAAAATAAATATAATGTAATCTAAAACGTCTTTTCATAAAGTCTAACAATTGTGGGAGAATCACAAGCTGTAGCATGTCATCTGAAACAGCCCCAGAGCCCCCTGAAACTGAAACTCAACTAATGCTTTGAGGTCAAAACAATGGTGTGTAGATTCTAGAAAATCCATTATTTTAGGCATTTTGAGCAACTACGCCTACGAGTTAAATTGTCTTGAGAAAAAAAGATCAAAAGGTGCTGTACCTGATTTTTATTGTCTTAAAAATGTGAAAAACAGAACTAGTTTTGAATGGTTTGCAGTGGTCCAAACTTATTCCTCATTTAGGCTACTTTATGCATCCAGACATCTTAATTATTCCCTGCGACGAGTTTGCAAGCGCTTGTCGCAACTCTAAGGGAACAGTACATGAGAGAACAGGCCATGATCACAAAGCTAAAACGGAATATCATTAAACTATCATGCTAACGAACACTTCCTGATTATCAGACAATAAAACGATTTCTAAGTAGATGCAGAGAGTACACAACAGACTTATTTTGCAGCATACAGTGTATCAGTACTTGGGCAAGACAAATGTTGCTCAAAGCCTGGAAAAAAAAAAAATATGTACAAGAATTTTAAAGTAATTTAAATTTCTGTGTATTCAAAACATCCTGGTTACCAGCAGAGGGCACAAGGAACTTGCCTTGTGAAGCTTCAATGGGGAGTGGCACAAAATAAAAATGACTTGCTGCTAGCTTCAAAACTGAGACCAAATGTATAAAACAAATATGTAACTGTGGCTAGGTTTGTAAGCTGTGTGTCTCCACGGAGATAGAAAAGTTTAATAACACATGTGAAACATTTCAGACAGAGCATAGCCAAGTTACAACTTTAAAAAGTAAGATGATGGCTGAATATCACTTACTAACAGTGATAATGCTGGTTAAAAAAGTGCCCTGTTGTCACAAATGGTCACCTGGCCTCGCCTCCCGAGCGCAGGGGGAGCCGAGGGGAGAAAGAGGTGGAATCGGAGATGTGAGTGGAGTTAAAAGCCTGGCGCAGTGTTAAGCAGCTCTTTATTTGAGGATCACAAAGGAGGCTTTCATAAACCCTGCAGAATGGAACTGGCACAAAACACTGGAATTGGTCTGATGTTTCAACAGCAGCAAATATACCGAGCTTCAGCAACTTTACACAGGAAGTCAAAACAATGGATTACACTGTACTGTTTGGAAATATGTTGGTTACACTTGTATGGAGTTAAGGTATTAGGGGAAAATGAGCCGCCATCTATAAATGTTCATTTTAAAGCCGCATTATGTCATTTTTTTCTGGTGGAGGATTCAAAATGTGGTTGTCTCTATGGAGATGTACTGTTTTGTCTGGAATAAGTCAGTGTGATCCCTCAGTCGTCCAGGAGTTCTCAAAAATAGTCATTTGAACCGTGTCCAGATGACTACCTGTGAAACCATACTTTAGCTTGGAAGGTTCCCGAGTATGGCATTAAACTTACTACTCTTGGATTTACTCAATTGCAGGTGTTTTATTGCTAAAAACACTCCTTGAACGACCTGCAATCTTACTGTGAGCAGTGACGCCCCTCCACAGATGACGGCATCCCTTGCGTGGCTTCTTGGAGATAGAGAGGTTTAATGACATACTGTGGAACATTCCTGGCAAAGCGATAATATCTCCGCGGATACAAGCAAAAAGGCAGATCCTATCTATATCCCTGTAGTTACATAATGCATAAAGTTAACCTCTTCTGCAAAATTTCTAGGGTAGCCAACTTAACTATACTCATGCTTCTGCTTTCATTTGCACGTATCTGTTTAAATCCTAATGACATTATGTTTTGCAGGTGATAAAGGCCATAGAGGAGGGCTACCGGCTGCCCGCGCCCATGGACTGCCCCCCCGGCCTGCACCAGCTCATGTTGGACTGCTGGCAGAAGGACCGGGCGGAGCGGCCTAAGTTCGACCAGATCGTGGGCGTGCTGGACAAGATGATCCGGAACCCCAACACACTCAAAACCCCAGTGGGCACGTGCACAAGGTGAGACTCAGCTGTTTCAGCGTCAGATTAGAGCTATAAATGTTTACTGCACATTGTAAGGCTGGATCGTCTTTAAAAGTTATCAATCAGTATTTATGGAAGTAATAATAGTGTTTGGAGCAAGCCCAGAAACCATGAATTGTAAATGAAGTTTAGTTGGATTCACATTCCAGATTGCGTCATGAATGGAGCACACTCAAAAGTTGATTTCATTGAATTGTATGAATGTATTTATGATAATGTAGGTCTGCAAACTCAAAATTGTCTTTAAAATGCTCTTTTTATTGACTCCAATCTAACATTTGTAACTGAGTATTACCACAGCTTTTTATCAAGTGAAAACTGAGAGTAAAAAATGAAATTCAATCATTTTTTTGCTGACAGACAAGTTAGCTGTGTGCCAGCTCTGTGGCTAAGCTGTTTAATTACAGAGATATTAACCGTAAACCACCACCATAAATTATCATTTTGACACATTCCTCATTCAGAACGCCTACCTTAACATTGTTGTAGCTGTCCTTCATATTCTTTTATGAAAATGATTAGTCTATTTAATATAAAAAACATCAGGTGAAGACAGCCTAATCCTGGCAAGAGCGTCTATATTACGCCATGTTCTGATCTGTGTTATAATGTTTCCTCATCACAAACATACACATTTAAAACACAAACTCTGCATATTTAGGTTCAGCTCTTCTCTCAAACAGAAAACACTGTATCTTCTTGTGATGTGCTGTGGTAATACAGGAAGTGCTCCACTGTGTTTTTAAACTCCAGACCAGAACAAAATCTCTACTGAACAAACGATAAAAGGTACCTGTTAACTTGAAAACTAACGCTTCTTGACATGAAAAGGTGGAACGCAGAATTTTAGATTTTAGACAGACAGGATTACTCAAACATGTGTGAATGAAACCAAACACAACTCTGGGTATGTTTTTGACAAGTTAACAGCACTCTAACGCGGCTTAAACCTCACAAGAGTCCACTTTTGCGTAATATCGGACCTTTAAGTGCCGTATATTCACAGTGCTTGGCTGTAATGGACAAACACGAGTGTAAGTAATCTCAGGTACATTATTATAAGATTTTCCATTTCCAGCAGTCCTGTAGTTACAACCCTCTGCGAGTACATCTCTATCTTTACACCTGCTCTGACGCCGTGGGGAGTTTGAACACATTAGCGGCAGATCTCGAGTCTGAAGCATGATTTAGACGCCGTCATTCACAGATGGACGATAAATCCTCCCAGATCGCCCCCATAGACCTGCCGTTGTGGCTTTATGGTCAATAGCAGCCTTTTAAATCAATCTCTGTAATGAGTTCCTGGTACTTTGAAGTGAAGGGGGGAACAGTGGGCCTCAGCGCCGACGTTTGTCAAATGAATTCTATTTGCGTTCGCACCGTAGTTTCAGAGTGGAGACTGATGCTAGGAGGGCGGCGTTTGGTTAAAGAGCAGTTTAATACTTGCAGAGTTTTCAGAAATCCATACAGGGAGAAGAGTTATCGAGTGGTTGATTTCTCACAAGGCTGCATCCTTCATCTGTGGCTCAACTTAGTATCGATTCATCACAAGGAGTTTTTTGAGATTTTTTTTACACTTTTGAGTTGCGGCTGGGTGGGTGTCTTTGGTTGCTTTAAGTAGTTCTGTCAAAGCTTTTTTTTGGGGGCAGGGGGTTCAGATGGCAAGAAATAAGAGTGTTTGAAGACTAGGGGTGTGCAGAAATATCAATATATGGTATTGTTTCATTTATTGATACAGTGTTTCTGCTGTTTCGACATGCTTTCTTACTGTGTGTGGGCTCTCCTCTCCACAGACCTGACCTGTAGCTTCTCCTGTTGGGGTCACCTGCTTGTCTCCATGGAGATAGATAATTTTAATGAGATACTGCAGCGCAATAACACCTCACTGGAGACAAGCAGGCGGCAGACATTCACATAGTTACATAATTCATCTTAACCTCAGCCCAATTTCTATAGTTGTCAACTTAACTATATTTATGATTTTGTAGATTTTCATTTTTGTAACATAGATAAAGATAAAGGAGACTGTTCTGTTCAAATAAAGCCCATCTCCACAGTCCGATGGCGTGTGTTTCATATGTTCCACTGTGCCTCCTCCTGTCCTCTGCTTGTTAGAACTAAACATGGCGCGTTCTCGTCCACAGACCCATTAGCCCGCTGTTGGATCAGAACACCCCAGACTTCACGGCGTTCCGCACGGTGGGAGAGTGGCTGGAAGCCATCAAGATGGAGCGATACCGAGACAACTTCACAGCGGCAGGCTACAGCTCCCTGGAGTCTGTGGCCCGGATGTCAATCGAGTGAGTACTTACCAGCTAAAGGCGCATTACTGATGTATATAGAGAGAAAAGTGGCAGAGCAGCTCTTAGTTATATTTGATGTTCTACTATTTAAAGGGCCCATATTACGCTATTTTCTGATCTATGTTATAATGTTTCTTCATCACAAACAGACCTGGAGTTGTGTTTTGTTTCATTCACACATGTTTAACACACAAACTCTGCATATTTAGACTGAGTTCTTCTCTCAAACAGAAAACACTCTCTTCCACTTTGTGATGTCACGTGGTAATGCAGGAAGTGCTCCACTGTGTTTTCAACGCTCCATACACCTTCACTAGCACCATTTGGATAATTTCAGCCCTGGAAATGCCAATCTTTACTGAACAAAAGGTAAAAGGTAGCTGTTAACTTTAAAACTACCACTTCATGACATTACAAGGTGGAACAGAGCATTTTGAGCTTTAGAGATGTAGACAGACTAATAATAAAGGGCTACTCAAACGCGTGAATGAAACAAAACATAACTTTAGGTATTTTTTTGAGGAGGTAACAACATTATAACATGACTTAAAGCTCAAAAGAGTCAATTTTGCATAATATAGGACCTTAAGAATACTTATTATAGATACAATATGGACTACAACTCATTTTTTTCAAGAAGCGAAACCTTTGTAAATGATAAGACTGTTGCAGTTTGTGTTTTTTGGCTGTAAAAGTCTTTCTGATTGGCCCATGACACAGATGCAGCAGGGTCTGGAGAGTAGAATGAGACAGAACGCTCAGTTTGACCCAAAATGACACAGGCAGTGATGTTATGAGGCTGGCAATATTAGATACTTGCATTTCAGAAATCACAAAGGTTGCAACTATAATCTATAAATACATATCTCGTCTCTATGGAATGTTATCATGTATAAACCCGTGCACTTGTAGTTTACACATCTATAAACGTGTTCTGAAATGCATGGAATACTCGTAGTACAATCTCTCCAACGATAATGCCTCTGAACATGTTACAATGTTGCTAATGTTATATATAATCTATATTAATCTTACTGTAATCACAAAGAACTGCAATATAAAAAATAATATAATAAAATAGTGTTTGAATCAAAAATGTTATTTCCATGGGTTTCAGAATGAGGAAAAATAGGCCAGTTGCCATAGTGATTAGCAATTTAAAACAAAATGAAGGGGAAAAAGTCCTCAAAATGTCACATATCACAGCAAGCTGAAATCTATGAATAGTGGATTTATTATTGGTCAATTTCCTATTTCGCCAGTCTGTCAGTCTTGTAAATCTAACCAAAAGGGACATCAGGGAGTAAAATCGTGCCCAAGTCGTAGTTTTACCCTTGAGAACGACCATGTAAAATCACTTAAAACGTCACCACCATGATCCATGTCCCCCACAAGAACATCCAAGAACGAGTCCAGAATCAATCTCTCCTAACGCTTACAAACAAGTCCGCAGCCTCTGACCAACATTATACTCCTGGTAATGAAACACAATAAATCCCAAACCAAGTCATGACAAATGTTTTCTTTTTTTGTTTTACTTTTGTTTCCAGAGACGTCATGAGTTTGGGGATCTCATTGGTGGGTCATCAGAAGAAGATCATGAGCAGCATACAGACTACTCGCGCCCAAATGTTGCACCTCCACGGCACCGGAGTCCAAGTCTGACGTTACCGTGGCGATTAGGCGGAACTCTAGTATCGTGCGTGCTTCCGGAGCGGTGCCCGGGGGATCTCTTGCGGGCCGCGGACTTTTTACCGGAATTTTGTTCAGGTGCGGAGCGAACCGATTCCTCCGGGGAAGGATCGCCGAAGTCCGACTCTACTGAGGGCGCTGGCAACATAGGACAAGTGCAAAACCTCCAACAGCAAAGAAACTACCTGGATGACTATTTCATTTCTACTTTTTTGTTTTTTTCCGAAGCGCTTACGAACTCTTCCACATATCAACAGCGCTTTGGAATTTTGATTTGATCTTTTTGAGAACATTACAATGGATTTACTGAACTTGACACAGGGTAAACTATCTTGTCTGTAATGGAGTATCGGTGACTGTGACAAGAATGGGGAGGAGGAATTTCGGAAGATTGCACCTGTCCGAACCTTTGAATCACCACTTTTTTGTATTTTTAGTAGCAATATCTATTAGTGTTCACTACAGGAATGATCTGATTGTATTGGCACCGCAAACTGGCTTGTCTTTTCTTACCTGAAATGTTTTCGATGGGAAGTCCTGATACTGCCTTAAATGTATTAGAAGTATTGACACTGTCTTAGCTTGGGGAATGGCTAGCAAGAAATACTAGCAAGGTCTTTTTTTTCTTTTTTCTTTTTCCAAGTGGAATCATTCAAGCTAAAGGCACGGACACAGCGTAACGGTTGGTAGATTGACTAAACAGAGCAATAATTACAAGTTGAATACGATTATCTATTACGGTGCTAGGGTTTGCGGTGGGGCTAACAATTTGTAAAGCGAGCTAGGAGCCTGTGATCAAGCCTCAGTCGCTCCAATGAAAGACTGTAAAGATGTATTTTCGCTGCAATGACATGCTCGGTATTTGATGAGAATCTGAGGCGGCGTTTCAAAGCGGCGCAGATGTGAGGGGCTGGAGAGGGCTGTTAGCTACGGTGACGTCATTCGCTAACACGCTAACACACACACACACACACAATCAAAGAGCGACTACAGACCAAAAGGCAAGGCTCAAAAATGCATAGATGTGTAGTAGAGTGTATCCGACCGCTGAGTATGTGCAAAATGCTAAATGGATCCATTGGGTGCCATCTGCTTCTCCTTCTAAGCAGGCGAGACGTAGGTTTAGATCAGTGTTCTGAGATTAGAACATGGGGGTAAAGGAAAGCGACATCGAGAAGAAAACTGGTTCAGCTGCTGTAAGACAATACTTTATTTCGTACAGGTGACAATGAATAAAGAAACACAAAATTACACATTTTGGGTTTTCAATTGTATTTAGATGCATCCTAAAGCACAGTACAGATTTACACCAATACACGTAACTTAAGTATGAATTTCAATGACATACATAAATGTGTATAGCCTGCATTTTGAATTTTGGCCCTGTGGAAAACTGTCTATTGTTAGTGTTGTCATTAAAATTTCAAATTAAATTTTGATACTGAGGAAAAGGCTTGATGATCAATGCCTATTTCGATGCCCAAATGATAATCAAAACATTTATTTTGAACATAGCAATTGTACATTTCCACACAAAATGATTGTGCTTTCTTTCATGTTAATATGTGGTCTTGTACAAGTTCTGATAGAGGTCACGATCATTCACAAACAGCTCGAGAAAGGCCCAATTGGCTGTGTGCACAACATTAGCTCGTTCCAATCAGAGGGACAGCTGGCCCAACCAATTCCAGCGTAATGTAATCCCTATAAGGTTTTTGCCAAGTCGCACTAAAATCAATAAATCCTGACAGATCAGACAGTGGACAGGGAGCTGCGCATGGATGTCACTGACAACGTGTTAAACACTTTACAAATGTGAGGAAAACTTCACCAAAGGAAAATTCTTTAGAAAGGTATGTCTCTGTGGCTCAGTGTTAATGCTAACTTCTATTTGACCGTCAAATGTAACATAACAACAAAATTTAATTTGTTGTGAGGACGACCCAACTATTTTTAGGTGCAGATTATTTCAGTCAGTGTCAATATTTAAATATTTATTAGGCTCTGAAAACAGCATTAACCCCGACTCACAAAGACGTACCTGAAGTGTCCTCTGGTGAAGTTTTCTCTGCAAGTGTTTAACACATTGTCAGTGACATCCACCCGCAGCTCCCTGTCCACTGCCTGATCTGTCAGGGTTTATTGATTTTAGCACGACTTGGCAAAGACCTCATGGACATGACATTACGCCGGAAATGGTCGAGCCGACTGTCCCTGTGATTGGAACTAGCTTGCAACCTGAGTAAAGTTAAATGCTATATAATTACATTCACTTTTCTCCTTGTGAGACGTGAGCCCACCATGTTGAGCTGCGCTGCTCAGTCTGTGTAGCGGAATGGGCTAGCCCAAGCACAGGACCGTTTTCACAGTCGGCCTCCCCTTAGTGAACGCTGTGAGCAGTGAGCCCTCAGAGCCCGACACACAGCCTCTTTATCCATCCAGCGCGCTCAGCAGTTGGGCTGCAGCCAGAACCTTTGAATTGAACACTGACCTAAAGTCATTTGCTCAGCACAAAAACACACGGCCCCCTCTCTCTCCACCTTGCTTCCACCAGAGCGGGTTGCCCCCTGGAGGCCCCCCTGCGGACCCCCGAGCTGAAATACCTCTGCCCCTGTCCCGCTGTGCTGGAGATGCGGCAGGTTCAGCCAAATTGAGATTAAGGCCAGGATACAATCGATAGAGTGTCCCGATCCCACACAACCTTCACCAATGACAGCCACTCTGCGACTCCCAGCGTGTTTGGGCTCTGCAGTGCACTGTCAGGACAAGGCTAACACAGGAAAATGCAAAAAACACACTAGGGAGGAAGTGGACTTTTGAATGAAATCAGGGCCGCGTTGTTTAGACACATTTCCACTAAGAGGTACACTGTGTTGTTTTTTTTATATATTTAATTATTAGGACATCGTACAGTTAAGCTACATTAAGCATAAAGCAGAGATGAACCAGACTGTAGCTTAACTAATAATTGAACTAATACTCTTACTAAGCTAATTTCCATCTCCTTGGGGGGAGGACTCATGGTGCGTAGCCTATTGAGCAGATAATACATTTGACGCTTTCATTATCACTTAACAACTTTTCAAATAACCCAAGTATTAGCGCTCATACAGCCTAGAATGGACTAGAATTAAACATTTAAAACATCTGAACTGCAGTAAAATGTGATTTTGTAATGTATTCCCTTACATGGTCCTATCAGAGTACTGTATTCTTCTGAAATACTATACTGAATACTTATTTCTGGTACATGTATTTAATTACCTCCCATCATCAATACAAAAAAAGTATATTTATTCTATAGTTTGGCGCTGGCACTAAATCGTATGGTTAATATTTGAAGTAAGTAATTATACGAATAAGAAAGTACCATTTTTATCAATCAATGTTAACTATTATTTAAAACAAGAAAAAGGCGAACCACGACTTCCCACGGCTAGTTTTGTCCCATTTTTAAAAAGAAATCTCAGTTGATTGCTGGCAAAAGTATGATTTTTTTTTTGAACCTCAAAAGAAACAAAAAGATATTGAAATCTTGCTTCATAACTGTCCAATTTTGTTTGTCCTCAGAACAATAAAACATTACAAAACTCCACCACAAACCGCAGTGTACCTCTTGGCCGGAAATGCCCCTTTGTCGACAGAACAGAATGAGGTGTTGGCGCGAGTTCCCAAAGAGCAGCACCACTGATTGTCCAGAGCGAGGGAAAACTTTGTAGGCGTTCTAATTGTAAAACTTGTACATTTTATTTATATGTTTTTTTTACACCTATTACTCAGTAGAGCTCTGAATACTTTGAAATGCACTATATTTTTCTATGTCCAGAGGAATTATTGTCACACCGACTTCAGTTGTACATACTTTTTCATTTAGGACCAAAGACGGCTGGTTTAGTAGGAGTTTCATGATTTTCTTTGGCCCGTTCTGTTGACTGTACAGTGATGCAAAGTGTTGATTTGATTATTTATTTGACTCTGATGGACTTTGAGCAGATTCACTGGTCATGGTACAGTTTTCCCTCCCCACGTTGAGTTAAGACTTGTTACATAGACAATTCTTTTGCTTTGTAACCTTTGTACTAGACTGTACATATATTTTTGGAAATATATTACGATCTCTACAGAAGCACTGTGTCGTTTATTTTGTAAATCAGCTCAACTTGGATTAACATTCATTACACTTAAACATATGGTTTGTTTTAAACTGTTGATGCTTTTCCCTCCGTCCGTATGGCACCAAGCAACGCCATCGTGTTACCGATCAGATATATGGAGAGGCGAGACACTTTCATTTATATGGCTTTTTTTTTTAACAATACAAAAATCAATATGTTTAGTTGAATGGAAAATCCAGCCAAAGCATAACGTCTCCATTAGTTCCATAGTGTAATTAAAATTCCAGGAGCTATATTTATTCAGGGGTTTAAACTACAAAATAGCATATCTATTTAAAGCTACTGATTATAATTAGACTGGTCGACCCACCTCACTTGTATTCTCACATATCACCACTAGAGGCTATCTACGTTACTGCTGTCTGACCCTGCAGAAGCTTTGAATTTTCTGAAATTTTTATATGCTGTACACTAGCAGAGGATGGTGCAGAGTGAGGCAATTGGAACTAAGCTTTAAAAAAAAAAAAAAAAAAAAAAAAAAAAAGCAGCAGCTAAAGAACAAATGTTGAATGGTGGTAAATAAAATAATAATAAAAATAAAAAAATAAAAAAAATACAATAAGATGCAATAAAAATAAAATAAATAAAAAATAAGCCTGGTTAAAATGTCCAAACTTTAAAAACACAAAGGAGCTTCATGATTACCACAAAATAGTAAGTAAGTAAATATTTTATTCGCTCATTACTTTCAAAATCAAACGTTATTCAACTTGTATAAGGTTGCATAACATCTCTCATATCTCATATCATAATCATAAGGGTTTAGGCTGAAGTAAAAATGATTTATAATGTGTAACCCTATTTAATAATAACAACGTACAAGAATTCCAAGAAAAGCAGCATCAGTTCTACAACAAATAGCTCAATATGTACAAAAGAAAAACTACAAACTACGGCAGGTCACATGAATCATTCCTGAGTCCTGTTATTTTCAAAAAAAAGTGATGTTTTATACCTCTTTTTAAATGCTTCTTTTGACATATAGCTGCTGAGTGTTTTAAAAGCTAAATAGGAAAACTGACTATATATGTGTTTTCATTAAAGCAAATTCGCAAAAGGTTAAAAGCTATAGAAAAAAAAAAAAAAAAAAAAAAAAATCAGTTCAGCATAAAATAAGATCCGTAACGATGCACTATGTAACTTTTTTTCAATTTTATTTTCTTTTTCAATTTTTTTTTTTTTTTGGCACCGAGCGTGTAAGGCCACCAAGCGTAGTTACAGATCAGATCTATGGAGAGGCGAGACCAGGCTCATTTATGTTTTTCAATGCATTTTTTTTTTTACCAATATAAACGACCAATGGAACAATACGCTTAGTTCCATAGTGTAGAAAATTGAAGACAGAGCTCTAACATCTTCATGACATCAGAAAATGTTATGTCCCTTTAAGTAGAGTATTTATCAAATGAAAAACTATTATTACATATAGACCACTGTTATGCATTTAGATGATCATAATACAGATATTGTGTTAGCTGACAGAGCATACATTTCACAAAACAACCCTAACGCCCCAGGGAAGTGCTGGCATAGTCAACCGGCTAAATCCTGCTGACGGCATTACATCGCCCCCTCTTTCTCTCTCTCTCTCAAACTGCTCCTACTTTATATCTTTCCCGCATTCCCAGTGATACGCTCCCGGATCAGGCCTCCGTGTTCCTGATCCTGAGTGGACATATTGTGAAACGCTCGAAGACAGAACAGTCCCAGCAAGCATCTTCTGGCTGAAATCCCGCCTTAGTCCAGCGCGGGGCTCGGGCTGCCGGAGCTTTCCTCAGATCTGCGGTGGATTGGGTTAAGTCTGGAGTAGCTGACCGTTCTGTCGCTGCCTGCTCCGACACTCCGGAATAACGGGAATTACTGGAAAGCCGCTCTTTGATTCGCTGAAGAATAATAAATGGTCTTTTATGTTGTGCAGGTCGAACAAAGCTTATTAGATATCGCAGGATTGAGTAAAAGCTTGGGTTTAAAGTGAGATTAAGTTTCTTTTTTTCCCATTTATTTCTACGAATTGTGATAAATGTAAAGTTTATCCTGGCCTTATTTCTGTTTGTTCTGATTTTAAGCACTTTCATATATACTGGGTTTTTGTGATCCATGAATTCCTTTAAACTATATTCATTTTGTGTGTCTGAATCCTAATTTCTCTACATAAAAGTGCAGCTTAATCTTGTAATGCATGTTTTGGGTGTAGTGCAGACGGGTACGCTGGGACATTTCACACCCATTGTCCAGTGGAGCCGGAGTTTGGCTGGTTGGACAGGTACAACATCCGGCTTGAAATAATTGCCTATTGATTTTGAACAGAAGCCAATTCAAAACAATCTCTTTATCTCTTGAATGAACAGTTTTATGTGTATATGTCGTCTCTCCAATACTACAGCGGTTCACAGAGAAGCACTCAAACATGGCCGCCTGCCAGAGAAGGAGAAAAGATTAGCGCTTGTTGATTCTGCAATAATCCGCAGCCGCGTTATTACACTATCTGACATTCTGCATCTAATACAGAAGTCAGACCTGGATATGGAGATGAATGCTGTGTGACGGGCTAAATTGATTAGTGTTGCACGGGGTCTGACTAATGCCTGAAAATGCATTCTGTCACACTGGCAGCTCAGGTACTAAGGTGGAATTTGCTGTAAGTATGCTGTAAAATGATATGAAATTCTCTCTAGTTTTTGTAGCTTTGTGTTCGTAGATGCTGGAATGAACCATTTAAGATTCAGCAAAGTGCATATGACAGGCAAGACTACTTATTTTACGAAAGCATAGTAAACTGTATAACTAATCATTCATTGTATTTAAGATTTCACAAAAATTCTTGTCTATTAAGTTTATGTATTTCGTGGGGAAGCTGGCCCAATATGGTCAAAGTAGGATAAGTAGAAAAGTCCCAATTGACAAAATTTATTTCGAGCACCGTAAACTGTAAACCATGGACCAAAAATAATACATATTTACAAAAAAAATTAACTGTGCTCAACTTAACAAAGCAACAGAAACTAAGAAACTAAGGAGAAGACCCATGTGTCCCCTAGCGACACTGATGTCTGACCGAATGTCTAATTGGCACTGCTTATATACCCCCTCTGCACAGGAAGCACCTCCCCCGGCATACACCATATTCTTCACAGGTGCTGTGGGTATAAACTTCAGCCGTATCTCATACTGAACTCTCTCTCAGGGCCTAAGTTCCTGAACTAAAAAGTGTAAAACATACAAAATACATAAGACAAACAAATTAACTTAAACCATTTCTCCCCTCCACATGGTCCAGCCCACGGCCACTCTCAGAAGCCTGTTAACATGGCCGACATAGGACACGCCCCGTCTTTGTCTGGACCATGTGGAGACTCAGGTAAGTGGATGAATGTATTAAACTGACAAAATGAATGACTTAATTACATTTAACCCAATAAAATATCTTTAAAGTAACAGATGTGTGTGCTGATTAAACTAAAAGGTAAAGTCACTGAAAACTAAATAAAACAAACCCGGGATAGTTCTGCTTAGTTGTATATTACAAAATGATTGACCAAATGTGTGAAAAAAACAAAATTGTGGTATTAAAGGGACAAAGGCTCATTTTGTCACATATTTATTTAGAAATAGCGATGTCGAGCAGGAGGGTTTTACATGTTTTAGCTACGTCTTCACGTTCTCAGTATAATCTTCTCCTACTGTCTGGCAAAACCAAGTAAAGCAGCCTACAAAACACATCCCTACATCTGAGGAAAACATGTAAAGCAGATAAACAAGCTCTCCTGTTTGACAAAAAGAATCGTTAATGCTAATGTAGCAACTATAATGTTACTATAATAACTACAACTATAACATGCCGCCTTTATTTTCCTAAATGAATACATCGAGAGTCAGGAAAATGGCTCTCTTGCGTAAATTGTCCCTGTATTTTGGATGAAATTGTCCATGCTGATGTTTAAGAACTCATTGCAACTTCCTGTATTTTTGCACTTTTCTTCTCAACTTATAAAACTTTGATAAATATTTGCCACCAAACCCAGTAATACACAGAAAAAAACCCTTAAAACATAAAACAAAAAAAGTCTATATGCTGAATTTCCTACCTGTAAAGCGTATTTTCATGAGATCAACGTGAGCTTTCAACGATTCAGATGAAACACTCCAACCAATCAGAGTCTAGGATCAAGGCAGAGCTTGTAAAAGACGTGAGTGACAGTTACTAGGGCGACGCGACAGGAAGTTCCATAAAAAGACGTGGTGGGTGTTGTGTTGCCAGATCACTAAGCTCCAACCTGTCTCATGAAGTTATTACTAAGCCTTTAAAACAGCACTTCAATGGGTGTTCGTGAACGCGGAGGATATACATCTACGCTAAAAGACTAACACAAATTACTTTTATTTTCACGTTTAACAGGGAGAGCGCACTGTACTGACACGACGGCATGGGGAAATAAAAAGGGTTGTTAGAGTCGATGGCGGTAATAGTCACGTTATGTCAGAATTTAAGTCAAACTGTGGATTGTTCTGACCCAAAAACACACCATGGGTCAAATCTTCCAAGACTAGCTCAAGATTAGAGGATGGGTCAAATGCGGAGGACAATTTCCCCAACTGGCACAATAAAGTGTATCTTAATCTTACTCTGGATATGGCAGGTGGTAGGGCAGGTTTTTGGTTTAATCCCCAGCTCTACTACATATTGTCGTGCGAGTCGCTTGAACCCGGGACACGCGAGAAGATACCTTCGAAATCTGATTATAATGCCTAGAAAATTGTATCGGTATTTACTATGATTAAGGGATTATGCTTAAATCTCATCATCGGCCATGAAAAAACAGCTGACATTTACAGCTAATTAGCATAGACCAGCAGCACTAACGATTCAGAAAGCATACTAAACATTTATTCATGTTATATTTACAGAGTTTTGTAGTAATACCTGGCGCGTCTTCTTCTCCTTGTCCATATGAGCTGGGGCTGCTCCGATCCGATCCAAGCAGAGCAGTTGTGAGCGCGGCCCACAGCACCTCCCGCATTAACTATTTAAGAGGCTGATAAAAGATGGCCGCCTTCTTCCTCGTGATCCGACCCCCCTCCGGCCCCGCGCCCTGGCGTTTACTCACCTGTCCTGTGTGGAAGCGTGAGAGACTGCCTCGTTTTTTAGACATAGTGCGAAGAGTACGACTGACGAGGGGAAAATAACATTAAGTGGGTGGAAAAGCAATATATAACCACATGACTATTATTATTATTATTTATATAGATGTTTGCTGTCAAAAAAAAATCTGAGAAAAAGAAAAAGTGTGTTTACAAGTAAATTTATTTTTTTTGAGTACTAAAATATTATTCAAAAATGAAAAGAATGAAGAAGAATACATATGAAAGTATAGTTTGCATTTTTTTTTATTATAGATTATAGATTTTGTAGACTAATATTTGAGTGGCAATTTGAGTAAACAGACCTTGGCTAAAATTTCAACAACAATTTGTCAAGATAAAGACTTGTTTTTCACTGTTTCACGCTAATCCCAGCCTTTTTATTTTTTATTTTTTTGACTCACTGTTACGTGCTGGTGTCCCTTTGCCCCATTATCTTGTTCTATCTTGTTTTAGGGCGTGGCTGGTTAGCGTATAAATAGGCCGCCTATCCATGACGTGCTTCTTGCGTACTTACTCTTGCTCACTGCCCACCGCCTCGCCCTCTGTTAGCTGCAGTTAGCTTTTCGTGGCCGTCTTGTTTTCGTCTTTTCTTCGCTAAGGATCGTTTGGGGACGTTTTCGGTTTCGTTTTAGGTCCGCCTTTCTGTTGTTACTTTATTTTGGGCACGGGAGAGGGTTTTGGGCATTTTAAAGTAAATTAAAATGAATTTAAAATAAACTACTTAACTTTCTGTAACCCGCTTGACTCGTGTGTCCTCTTTAATATGTATGATCCACCCGGGTCGTAACGCTCACATATATACCGCTTTTTCCACACAATGGCAATCATCTGTGGGAACTGAATCGCACCTCCAACCTGTGGGTCACTGGATCCGATGATGATGTTTATATCGAGAGCGGGATTTGAACCGCCGACCTTCGGATCAGTATTTACTATCTTCCTCACATCCCCAACCGCTACCTGCAAAACTTCTAACCCCCCAAAACGTGATCTCCTCCATAAACCATTCCCTCATTTGTCTTTGCTTGGCGTTTGCTCGACTCTAGCTGACAGTTGGAGTGATTGACTGAGTATAGCCGGTGTTAATAAAGACGTCAGCTTGTGTTGTGTATGGTAGGGCGCGTGTATAGCTTTTTTTTGTTGGAGGAGCAGGTTGCGGAGCAGAAGCCCTTGTTGGTTGATGCCTGACTTTTGTAATAACACTAGGAGATTGAGAGAGGTTCACCAGATCCATCAAGATGCATTGACATTTGGAGAAGGCGCAGCGCTGATGGGGTTATAATGAGAGAGGCTGTGCTATGTGTGCAGCCAGTGCTAATGCTAAACTCATGTGTTCAGGTTTGTCTATACAGAATAATATTTGTGGAAGAAGAATTTATTCATTTTGCTGTTTAAGTAAAAGTACAGAAACAGAGGTAAAAAGTTACTCAAGTTAAAGCTAAATTATCACATGAAAAAATCTAGTTAAGTAAAATTTTTACATAGCGCTTTTCCACCAAGGCACTCGAATCGCTTTAGATCAAGGAATTTCTCACACATTCATACACCAGTGTACGCAGACACTGGGGGCAAAGTGGCTTAAGTGTCTTGCCCAAGGACACAATAACAGTATTTATTTGTTGCAGCTGGAATAGCACCACTGACCTGTGGGTCAGTGGATCAGACCACTCAACCGATTATGTTTATGTTGAAGGTGGGATTTAAACGCAACCAACTGAGCTATTGATATATAACATACATGCTGATACGTGCTGATTCAGGGGGAAAGATCTCTGGTACCCACTGTTGTGTCCTTGAGCAACACACTTTACCCCATTGCATATTGCCCCATATTATGTATGACTGGTGAAAACTAGAAAAAGCACCCAGTGTAACTAAAATAAAATAAAATAAAAATAACTGTTGAATAAAAAAATATATTATGTTGCCCTTTCTCCATTTTATCAGCTTATTTTTTATTTTACTAGCTTACTTTTTCCATTTTACTAGCTTATTTTTTATTTTACTAGGTTATTTTTTTTTCTATTTTACAAGCTTTTTTTTTTTTTTTATTTTACTAGCTTTTTTTTTCTTCTCCATTTTACTAGCTTTTTAATTTTTTTTTATTTTACTAGTTTATTTTATTTTTTTCTATTTTATAAGCTTATTTTTTAATTTTACTAGCTTTTTTTTTTTTTTTTTTACATTTCACTATTATTTTTTCCATTTTACTAGCATTATCTCACCATTTCACTATCTTATTTTTTTTTTTCATTTTCCATTTTACTAGCTTAATTTTTTCTATTTTACTAGCTTATTTTTTATTTTACTAGCTTATTTTTTCACTTTACTAGTTGTTTTTGTTTGGTTTTTTTTTCATTTTACTAGCTTATTTTTTTCATTTTACTAGCTTATTTTATGTCCAAACAAAGCATTTCAGATACAAATTTTAAAAGTAGATAAATCACATAGCTCGAACACTGACCAACTGAATAAATACACTACACCGCAGCTACACGTGAACCTGAGCTCACCACTGGACACCCTTCCCAAAGCCAGGACTTTCACCTTGCTTACCGGACTTGTACAAAATACTACTTTTCCCTTGACATCTTAACAACCCCATAAAAATATATAGTCAGAAATATCCCTTTTACACAGTTGTTATGTCCAGTGCAGTGACCGGAGCGAGTGTTTGGCCCGCTCTCGGGTTTGTGTACTGTGCTGTGGTCCCGTGCAGTCAGCCTGGTCTCATTATGTGCTCCTGAGGGCTGCAGTGTCAGAGTGCTCGTCCCCACAGTGCAGTCCACTCCACTGTCTCTCTCTCACACACTTGTTATCAGGACACTTCCACTACCCCAGACCACAAACGACATACGGCTGGACTCACAACTGGACACGGCTGATACCAGGCTTTAGTTAACATCGTATACATACAATTCATATTAATGTGCAAGGCTAGAATTCTGCAAAACCTGGGACTATTGGAATTACAATTGTGTGTGAACTACTGTATAACTTTTGTAGAATGGCATTAAAAGTATCTATCTCCACGGCAACTCCTCCGTGTGAAATTTGAGGTCAGATCTGTGGAGAGGCGTGACTGCTCAGAGTAAGAATGTTATTTTACGAGAAACAAAAACTGCAGTAATTTTGAAAATGCAAGAAAGATACATTTAATGCTACCCTGTGGGACTTTCTGGGCAACGCAATAACATCTCCATCGAGGCAACCAGGTGACAGACCCTCAACCGGAGAAGTTACCTAATGCACCTTTAATAGTCTTGCTGTTTAACATTATTCTTTGGTATTTCACATAAACATTTGAAATTGTCTAAACTTTCTCTTCCCATTTGAATACTTGGATTTCTTGTATTGAAAGTGATACATATGGTGAAATTAGGTGTCTAGTGCCCTCTGGTGGTAAGTGTAGGGAGTGAATAATTTCAAAATGAGAATTTAGCAGCGTGGCTATTGCTAACATGAACCTTAGAGACAGACGCTTCGCAGGGGCTGGGGAATATGTATAACCTCTTCCATTTTGATTCCAATGTAAAATTTATCACTAAAACTTGTATGAATTAAAGCAAAAAACATGACCAATCTTATATTTGTGTAAACCCGCTTATTGTCTACTGTTTGAGATATTCCCAACAGCATTCCTCACAAGTCTCTGAGCAGAATTCCTCGTGATTTCACTTGAGTTCATTTGGCTGATTTTATTCATGGCAGACTTCCTTTTATTCCTCCACTCTCCATAAACTCCGGTGTTATTGATCGTTACATTAGCGGTGAGTGCTGTTCATTAAGGTTAGCTGGCTCCTATTCTTTATAATGATGGCTGCATTAGCTCTATGCCTCACACCTGCACTGCACTGCTGTCACATCAAAATGAACTCGGAGCATTTCGGTTTTAATTCTCGCTAAGTGCATTGTGCTGCGGAGGATTTTTAACATTTGGAAAGCAGTTTGACAAGACGCTGGCTCTCGGTCTGATATTCTGGCTTGGATGAATGGGAGCGTGCACTAAGAATAGCACAAATACAACAAGCTAATGCGTGTGTTCAGTTAGTGAGAAAAATATAGGCTAAATATTATACAAATTGAGGCTATCAATTTTTTTTTTTTTAATTGAAAAATCAGCTGTGAGGCTTTGAATTGCAATTAATTTGTATGGATGTTAAAGGTGCACAATGTAACTTTTATGGTGGCCACTTGCTTGTCTCCATGGAGATGTTATTCCATTGCTTGAAATGTTCTACAGTATTAAAATTATGATACTTATACTTACATTATTCATTAAGAGTTAAAAATACCATGAAAAACAAGCATTCTTAGTATGAGCAGATTCGCCTCTCTACAGATCTGACTTGTAACTTGACATGGTAGCGTCATCTGCTTGTCTCCATGGAGATGTTATTGCTTTACCAAGAATGTTCCACAGTATGACATTCAAAATATGTATTGCATTATTCCTTTTGCAGGTGTCGCAAAGGGTGAAAAACTGGCGTCATTTGTTCGTCTCCATGGAGATAGACAGGTGTAATGTCATACTGTGGAACATTCCAGACAAAGCTGTAACATCTCCATGGAGACAAGCTAGTAGCGGACCCTCAATTTACATCCTGACCCTGATTGATTTACAAAACGACTGCAATGTAATCTACTACTACTACTACTACTTTTACTGCTACTACTGTTGCACTGCATTGACTGTGTCCTGGTCATAGTGGTGTTTTCATTCATCGTGTTAAAGGTCCGATCCCGTTCCATCTCGCTGCCTTACAACGCATATCGTTTCATTCTGTCTCATTTTATTTCACAAATAGCTGCTTATACAAAACTGCATGGTGAACTTTCTGAACTAGCAGAAGTAAAAGTCTACAGGGCAATTCAAAATCTCACATTTCAACATTTCAAATTCAGTTTTTCCCAAAGATCTGTTTACTAAAAGAGAAAGTTGCTCTGAAAAATTAAAAAAAAGTGTGTTTTGATTTGTGTCTGTGTGTGTGTGTGTGTGCGCGTGTGTGTGTGTGTGTGTGTGTGTGTGTGTGTGTGTGTGTGTGTGTGTGTGTGTGTGTGTGTTGGCATATAATAATAGTTTGCATTGAGGTGAGAGTCGAGGTTATGCTCTGACATCACTGTGCACATAAATGTCCCACATCGTTCTGACTGAGGCACTGAGGCAGAACTATGGACCAGCACCACAGACTCAGTGTGTTCCTTTTCTTTCTTTGGCCTAATTTTTGTACATGGAGCCATTTTTTTTAGCAGGTTACCTTTACACTGTAAAATGGAACCTGAAAGTAATTTGCTGCTGCGGCTGTGTGGCTTATCTAGCTTGTTCGCTAACAATAGGGAGAGATAAATGACTATTATTATTATTAATTAATAACTGTGTTGAGCATATTAATATATAGTCAACACACACGGATAAAGAAACATTCTGCAAAACCAACTTATCAGAGCTTTTAAGTATGTTGTTCCCTCTCACCTTTATTCAGTTGTTGTTTTTGGAGTGATTTGTGCATGTTTCAGTGAGTTTTAAGTTCATTTCCTTAATGATACACATAGGATTAAGCAACATCACATAGTTTTTTGAGTGAAAACAAAACACACTCACTAGGTGTGATGTGCAGCTATCGGAGCTGTACTCGTGATGACGTTTGTGGTAACGCCAGCTCCCACTGGGCACCGCAGTTTTCTAAGTGGATTTGTTTCTTTTATTAAGTAATTTTAGGTCAATATTCCAATTTAAAATGTGCAAATTATAACATAATGATCCACAGGTATCATAGATTATAACTATAAGACAGACACAAGCACAATCTGTCTGAGAGAAAGGTTCAGTTCAGTGTCTGATCACACACTCTGTACCGGTGATAAAAGTGGGTGTAGCCTGCAGTGTCCCTGTGGTTTAGCGACCTGTTTTTATACTGTTAACTTGATTTTCTTGTTTTAGATGTCATGAAAAAACTAGACTTTTATATTTGTTATTAAACTGTAGCAGCTCTTTCACGTTTTAGATCTGTTTTGAACTTTTAAACTATTTTAGAAACCTCAGGATCAAAGATTAAAAGTTTTATCTGGTCTCAAAGAGTGGCCCAAAATAAAAAATAAAAAAGTTTACTTATGTAGCGCATTTAAAAACATCTTCAGCTGAGCAAAGTGCCGTGCATACACAAATATACAGATAGAGCAAAGAGCAATAAAACACCAAGATGTCCTGTCTAGCTAGTATTAAATGCCAGGGAGAAGAGCTGGGTTTTCAGTCTAATCTTAAAGAGTGCAAGGATCTGACAGGTAGAGGGCGCTGTTCCATAGTCTGGGCGCTGCCACACAAAAGCCTCTGCCACCTCTCATCTTGAGCCTGGCTTTGGGCACAGCGGCAGGGCTCTGAGTGGAGTATAGGGCTGCAAAAAAGAGGACCCATAGAGCGATTTAAACACAATCATAACATATGACATGAAATAGGAGCCAGCGCAGGCAGGATATGCTCTTAGTTTTTAACAGTAGACGAGCTGCAGCGTTGAGACAATGAAACAAGACACATAAATAGTCCTTTTCTTACCCCTTTGCTTTCCAGTTTCCCATTACATTACCTATGCGCTGTCTGTTCCCACCGTCGGCCCTAAGCGCGCAGGTGTCTGAGTAAAATAGAAGCTACTTGTCAGATTAGTGTTAATTCCACTGCGCCGCTGCCAAACCACCTCTGTATGACAAATCACTCAGCAGCATCTACGGGACAGGGATCGTTCCACACAGCACCGGAGCAACGCTGAACTTTCTCTTGCCAAAATGTAATCAGTTTGGAATTTATTTAATCCTGGACTCACGGGGTGAATATAATACAGCTTTTCTTAATCATTGTGTCTCCAGCAGAGTTCAGTAGAATTCCAAGTCTGACAACACAAGGAAACTCGGCCAATGTGGAAGTGTGGACGTAATCCGACCGAGATCCCGCTAAGACTGTTAAAACAAGACTACGGCTGCAGATTAACGTGAGTCCACCTTTCTCTTCAACATGGAATACAATCTTATGATTATCTGTGGTGCAGGCTGGATATATGTATGTACTGTTCAATGTACAATACAGGGGGCTTTTTCAGAAGATGGGACGACTATGGTGTTTGATCAAATGCTTTTGGATTTCTTGGCAACAAGGCAGTATGGCTTTCAGCGGCACTAAGTAGCGAACAGATATGTCACGTTGAAGGAATTTAAGCTGGATCAGAACAAGTTGGGTGGCAATCACTACCTTTACATGCACATCAGAAAAAACAAGTGAATAACTGCTCTAACTCATTATTCTAAGCTCTCAGAACCCAATAACACCCCTGGAGAAGCTGGTACGTACCCTCCCCTCTGCAGGTAACAACCATAGACTGTATAAAGAAGTCAAATGAAGCTCATCGAGGCTAACAGTTATAGGGGCGAATCTGGAGCCGAGTTTCAAATCTTGAATTCCGACCACGAGTATCATAGCAACCAAAGTGCCAATCCAGAGCTGATGAAGGTAACGCCCCTTCCCGCACACACCGCTGGTTTAGCTCGGAGCGGGCGCTTAGCGACGCTGGCAATCAAGCCCGTTGCCAACGCTAGCGGGAGTGACCTCGGGGAGAGAGTGTGTGTGTGTCTGATTGATCTGTTATTAATGTTCATATCTTGATTGATGGACACAATAGCGAAATCATGTAGAGTGGGTTAATATGAACATTTTAAGACCAAAATGATGAGGCTCACTGCAGCAGTTACAGAGAGAGGTGCGACAGTTTTTTCAATGTAAAGTGAATTGGAGCCCATGCGCACTTTCTATATGGAACACGACAGCTAGCAGGTTAACTATGTCCATTTATATATACAGTCTATAGAAACAACGCAGTTCGATCATGCTACAAGCAGACTAGGAGAGGTTTTCAACTGCATGGGGTAAGAAACAGCCAGGAAATTGTTAGCTAAATGTTTGGACGTGTACCCACTCACTACTTTAGATCAGCAGCAGTGACAACTACATCCCTCTAGCACAGATTAGCTTGTGTTATTTCATTATTTTAGTCTGCTTTGTTAAAGTGAAAGTAAAAACTACCAGAGGTTCAATGTGTATATTTGAGTTGAGCGATCTCAGTTTTGACTGTTTCAAGGAAGCGAAAGTGAAAAAGATCAAGAGCTAAAACATATATGATCAGGTATCTTGTTTTTTGAATAGGATTTGAATTGGATCTAATTTTACTAAATACGCTGTTTTCAATTAAAGAATAGATTAAATGCAGACAGTGTCCTATGTCTTGAATCATGATCTTGCGTGAGTAGTAGTTTGTGCTGATTTTAGAGTGCAGCTTAGTCGGCCTGTAGTGCCTTAAGTAGCTTGTTAAATTTGTAAAGTGCTTTATAAAGTGGCCATAACTTTAGGTTTATGTTTTCAACTGTGAAATAATGTCTGCTCTTACCTTAGCACCCAGGGACCCCCTCATGAGAGCAAAGACCAGAAGAAGTCCTTGTTGTACACAGTGAGACTAGCCATTTATCTGTTTGCCCTGGAACCCCCTACACCCCTCTCCCCCTCCCCTCTCCCCCCTCTCGTACCCCTCACCCCCTAAAGCCCTTCCTGCTCCGAAATCTGGATTATGTCTCCTCTGGGGCTCCCGAGTCTCTAAACCCCAATTACTGTGCGACCACTTGATTTATGGGTTTATTTTTAATGACACATTAAAATGCAATTAGCATCTGTATCCAGAACAAACTGTGTGTGCTCGCTGAAGGACTTTGAGGGGAAAAATGATGCAGGCCGCAGCTCTCAGACCACGAGTTTAGACGAGCGGTGCCTCTCCTAATGAGACTCTATTAAAGCTACATATATTGACTTTCCTTAATGGCACAGTAGACAGGGCCTCTCTGCAGCAGCTTACATTGGACCGTGCTTTAAGTGTATAAGGGGGTATCCAATAGTCCATATTCTGTCCCATTAAAGGTGCACTGTGTAACTTTTCTGATGGAGGGTCGACCACCTGCTTGGAATACGTCACAGCAAAGCCTGTCACACAGATTTTTAAAGTGCAGACCACAAAAACGAAGATAATCATATGACATTTTAAACCTCGGACCACAAAAACTGAAGCGGGATATGGCAGTGAAGAGACCGCACGCCACAAGCTAAAAGTCCTGAGCTCACTTTGTGTCAGCAGTTTCAGAAGTGTTCAAAAGATCAGATCGTGGCACTTCTAAAAACCGTGTTATTATTATTTGTGAAATGTGGTGAAATAGTCCAGATAAATGCTTTCAATTCGCCGAGGGCTAGCGATAACTGACACAGGAATCGCTAATCGCTAATCTGCAGCAGCTTCAACACGTTCTTCGCTGTGTGGATTTATGTAATCAGAACCAAGTGAGGATCTACTCTGGCTTTTTTTTTTTTTTTTTTTTACTTCAGACTGGATTAATAGCTCTGTTTTGTGGACTGAGTGCCAAATTGTAATGGATAATATGGAAGAGAATGCTGCAGTTTACAACTTTACGAGAGGTGAGTATAAAGTCATCTCATTATTGTCTCACTGAGCTATAAAGAAATAAATAAGCAGGCACTGGGTCTAATGCTGTGAACAGTCCTCTTTAACCTGATGTGTTTTTAATCACAATATCGGTTGAGAGACAAGTCAAGATTATTTGCGATCGCGAGTTTACCTGACTATTAAGGAATGGCAACTACAGCTTCACTTTTTGACGCATGATCCTCTCTCATACCCTCAAATGTACCACAGGCGTGTTTAAAAAATCAAAAATGTGTCTGCCTCTGTTTCTGTCCTTTATGATAGCTCTGACTTTGCTCTGTCTTTAAAATCTCCCCCGCTGCTGCACGCTGCATAGAGGGCCTGACAGCTTAACCCGCACATGACCCAGGTGAGCGCGCTTTGACTGACAACCTCCTCACAAGCACTGGATCAAAGCCAGGGGTACAAAGCATCTGGAGTCCGAGCGGGGAGAGAGCGGCCAATCAGAATGCAGATCAGGTCAGCGAGTGGGAGGAGAGAGGGGGGAGGGGGGGATGGAGACTCAAAGGGCACTATTAGATAAATTACATTTGTACAAGTTTGTCAATACGCTCTTCTTGGCAGTAAAAAGAAGCGTACTCTATGTGATAATGTGTTGCCATGGCGAAGAAAGTCTGGCAGGACGGCAGGTTTATTTGAATGTTTTGTAGACGTCAGATCATTTAAACGATGGGTGTGTTAATGCTGTTAGCTAAACCAACAATTTGTGATGCCTATAAATACCAATTATCCGGTTCTTTGTTCTTTAAAGTGGAACTAAACACCAAATTCACATGTAGTTATTTTTGGGAACTGTAGTGCAAACTAGGTCAATTTGCAGTTTAATTGTAGGTTTGTGCTGCCTTCAGTGGCTTTTTACTGCAATTTCCAGTAGCAGGTGACATCACACAGGACTGCCCTGATTACAGCCTGGTGTCTTTGATGATAAACACTTGGCTGCAGGGGCGGAGTTTGCTTACATGAGCGTATTTGTTAGACCAATCACACGCTCTTATACAGCCCAAAAGTCACTGACACTTAAAATCTTCAATGGCTCCTATAATTCTTAAGTTATACTCACCAAATTTTATCAGTAGGTAAACTGAACCTTCCAAGATTATTGGCAATAATACGGTTATAATTGTTCATCTCGATATTACGATTTTTAAGTCATTTATTGTCTGAGGTTTATTCACAAACACCTTTTCTGTAAGATATAAGACGGGAAGAAATCGGGACTAGTCAGGTTTTGGGAGACCACATACTGCCCCGTCTTTGAAAATGACTTATTATTGCTTTAATGGCATTTACACTTGGGGCATCTCTGGTATTAAAATGTCGACGGTAACACTGCTGGGTTTCTGAATTTGACCCATGTGACTCAAAGTATCACTGTACAATGAGGGTTTGTTCCTCTGTGCTGTATTTGCTCATATTAGTCTTGGAAGGGTAGTTCTAAATGCTCTGAAAAAATAAAATAAAAATATTTAAAAACAAAAGAGTTATGAATTTTTTTCAAGTGTCAGTGACTTTTGGGCCACGCTGTACCTCCAGACCCTGAGTAAAAGACAACATACATGTAGTAAGTAAATGAATAGAGAGATTAATGTCTCAGTTGCTTTGAGTCCATACTGTTCCTCAGTATGGAATTCAATTTAAAATAGCTCTACGGATAAAATCAGATGACGCCGCTAAGCCAGGTTACAGGTCAGATCTGAGAAGAGGCGAGCCTGTTCACAGTTAAAATGTAGAAGTGTCTCAAAAGTGCAGTTTGTTTTTAAAATTTGTTTAGCTAAATAATACTTGGTCACCTGCTTGTATCATTTACATAGATAAGTCTGTAATGCCATACTGGGTAACATTCCAATATTAACATCTCCATGGAAACAAGCAGGTGGTTGCCTGGCTAACTGTTCACCAGAAAAGAAACAGAGTGCATTTTAAAGATACCACCTCCGGTTTGTTTGTGTATGCTTATGTAAATGCATTTTGTTCATTTTAAGTTGTATAGGTCTATGCTTCGTAAATATTGACCATCGCTATGATTTGAAAATAATGCACACCCACATACCCGTGCTCCACCTGCGCTCCACCGCTCCATCCTGTTATCTGCTCTGCTGTTTACTCTGTCAGCAGAATGTCAAAGTCACCACGACTCCTCTCTCCCATCCCACAAATATTCTAAATGAGCCTAATATTTGGAGAAGTCCTCGCTCGGATCCCCCTTCTATCAATCACGCAGATTACCCCTCACCTTGCAATATTTATGATAATGCACCCAAAGGCGACGCTGTTAATTGCACCCATCCCTCAGCCCCGTGAAGGTGCCGCGTTCAAAGGTGGGCAGAAAAACTGGGTAATGTCCATCCATCAGTACCAGCCTGTGAGAAGCCCCTGATGAATGATGCGTTTAGGGACCATTATTTCTGTTGTTTTTACCGGCACACTGCTGACTCCACTGACACACCTCACTATGCATTCGGGCTTGTCCAACTAGAACTAATTCTTTTTGATGTCCCTTGCAATGAATTATTCTGGGTATTACAAAGTTCCAAGGGTAGACGTGTGAGTGCTGATTAAATGCTCATCAGCTGATTGGCAGAGTGAAGGACGGATAGTACGAGTAAAACCGGAGTACTTTACAGACACCATGTTTGTACTTCTACTTAAATGATATATTTTACAGTGCAACAGTAGTATTACCTGAGAACAAACGCCTGGCTGTACACATAGACCAATCACACTGTCTTATACCTCCAGATGTTGAGTAAAATTAAAAATACATGAAGTAAGTAAATGAATAGAGAGATGAATGTGTACTACGTAACTGCTGTGTCCGCCACATGCTTGTGTCAGATACTTTGCCTAGAATGTTTCCCAGTACGGAATTAAACTTAAGGATAAAAGCAGATGATGCCACCAGCCCAAGTTACAGGTCAGATCTGAGGAAAAGCAAGCACAGTTAAAACGCATGTTATAATTTTTGTGGTATTTGAAAATGTTGTGTATTTTTTATGTCGGGTTATCGAATAACATTAACTTCAAAATACAAGTCAGATGTTGCACCCAGTTACCATTTGAAATACACTTAAGTAGTCCCATCCCTCCAATAAGTACTTTCTTACTTCTCGACCCATCGCTACAAACCCAGCTCCGTGTGTGTGTAGTTTGAAAAGTTTGCCGCACAGACATGGAGTTTTGCGCTCGGCTGTGCTCTGTGGAGCCCCTCTGCTGCAGATGTGCCACCACCTGACAGCTGCAGACTGCAATACGAGGCACCATGGCAACCATCACTCTCCCACAATTACATCTGAATCTGATCTGAAGGTTAATTTGGTAATCAGTGAATGTGATCATGTGAGCTGCAGTAATTTGGGACAGCAACACACATTTATCATGAGCTCATAAAACAAGTTTGAAAATGACATCAACTGACTTTGGATTACAGCGTTATACTGGGGCCAAATAAGGGTTTGAATGTTTCTGCGTGATGAATGAATGATTTCTATTGGACTGAACCTATTGAAATATAAAATAAAGGTGGTTTATTTGTGTACCGACAAGTCAACACTGCAGCAATTTTCTGTGAGGCTTTAAAACGGCTTTGTGGTCCCTATAGATCTTATTTGCTGTCAAGATCGGCAGCCCCACGCAAAATAATCCAACCACAATGACGATGATGGTGCCCACGCTAACTTCGGGAATAACGTGAATAGCTTATATTTAAAAGCTTGACAAACTCCTTTCTTTTGTGAACTAGCGTTGTCGATGGAAGTGACGTGAAATAATAGTCCTGTTTTATGTGAAAGTGTTGTGTCTTATACTAGTTCTGATAAAGCACAAGATCAGTCTAAAAATGTTCAGGAAACGTAACCTATTGATTGGTTAATGTGCCTATAAATTACAAAATGAAATTATTGTGTCTGAAATCAAGTAGGACAGTAAGGTTCCAGGTCATAGACTGTATAAAGAAATGGCCGAGGTGAGTGTGATGTCACCCATATCGTTTGGCTCCAGTCAAACGAAGCTCATCGAGACTAGCAGTTATACAGGACAATTTGGAGTCAAGTTCCATATTTGGAATTCCGACCACGAGTATCATAGCAACCAGAGAGCCAATCTGGAGCGAGGCTGTTGCTGGGTTAACAGCACGATCAATCAAACCTGTTGCTAACTCTAATAGTAGTGACCTCTGGGAAGAAAGCGCCTGATGTGTCTGTTATTAATGTTCATATCTTGATTTATGGACAAAATGGAAAACTAAAAACACCAGGATCACGTAGAGCAGGTCAATATGGACATTTTAAGACCAAAATGACGCCTGACAGCAGTAAGTACAGAGAGAGAGGTGACAGTTTTTCAATATAAAGTGAATTGGAGCCAGAATTGATGGAGCCAGACGCGTGCCCATGCTCGCTTCATATTGGGACACGGCAGCTAGCGGGTTAGCTATGTCCATTTATATATACAGTCTATGATAGAGGTCTATATGTGACTTTCTTTTTTTAACACAAAATTGCACGTCTTGTATCTTTTATCAGACTTCACTTTCTACTGCCTTTGCGCACTGCTTTGGTCAGCTGTGGTTGTTTTAAATCCGCTTTATAAATAAACTTGACGTGACATACAGATCTCATCATAGCTTACACCTCAGCGCTCGAGCAGAGAGAGGAGAGATGTGCGCTGAGTGAGACGGGGCAGTGTTTGTGTGTCCTGCGCCTGTCTGACCTTATACAACAACAGCATTACAGCGCCTAGATCTCTCAAGGCGCGTTTACATTCTGTGTCCTACACCAGGGGCATTATGGGACATGTAGTCTATACATCACACTGAAAGACAGATTTATATGAGACAACAGCAGAAAGAAGAAGTTATTGAGTGAGTGAGTTAGCTGACAATTTGGTATTTTTTGATATTTATATGTAAAAAGGCAGTGTTATAACCCAAAAGTAAATCAAAACATATTTAATAAAGACACAGAAAAACCCTTAGCAAACCCAGTCCCTGAGAAAAACAAAGTAACAAAGGAAAAAGACCACGGTGAGTAACGTAAAAAAAACTAAAAAAAACTACCCATAAACTATCCTTAAACAAAATAAAGAATAAAAACAGGACATCTGACAGGCAAAAAAAAAAAAGAAGCAAAGTTAACAAAAAGCTGACGATTCGGCATAGGTGTGCCAGCAGGGGGCAGCACCAGGCTCAGTGCGCATGGAAAACTACGAAAACACTACTTTACAACATATATACAAAAAAAAAAAAAAAAAAGACTAACTAGAAATAACAAAAAATATATAGGAAAACTTGGGAAAAATACTATAAAAATGTAGGCAATGGAAATAAAAAAATACAGTGGAAATGCCCAAACATAACAAGCAGATTAAACTCATAATTCACATTCATTATATTGTTTCCTAGTACTGCGTATATTATCTGCATACTTAGCTGTTTTTGCATGAACTCCTGTGCAGGTGTAGTCTTGCGAGTGCAGTTTCGGTCAGATACGTAATCATTTTTAGAGCTTTTCGCCACATTCCCATTTTAGCCACCCAATCGATCAGTAGGACGTGTCTTTAGTCGAACAAGAATTTCTTTAGTCGACTTCGGTCCTGATAATATGTACTCTCCTCCAGCGACGCCTCTGTGCAAACAAACAAACGTCTCATATTCCAGTCTGGATCTGAAGGACACAGCAAAGTGAGGGAGCCGCTGCCTGGTGCCATCCACAGCCACTCTCCTCTCCCCGGACCACCAGGGCCCCGGGGTGAGACAGGCCCAGATCGGATCGATGCAGGCCCCATTAGAGACCCCCTCCCCGGGCCTGGCTCCTCGGCATTGAGCGGCCTCCCTCTGGATCCCACAGGCTGGAGGTGGAAACAGCTGGTATTTTCACCGCCGGTCCTATACCACCAGCACCACACGTCCTTCAAATGTTGCTCTTTTCAGGTTGGGAAGCTTAGGGGATTTGGAATAAAGATTTGAAGTTTTATTACATGTTTTGAGTCTATTAAGTCTATTAATATTAAAATTCAGGCTCAAAATGGTTCTGTTTAGTTGGGCATATGAGTGAAAAGAGCTTAACGGTAAAAGGTCTGTGGACACTTTTTTACATAGCGCTTTTCCACCTCCAACACACTCATTCATTAACACAGACACTAGGGGGTTAAGAGCCTTGCCCAAGGACGCAACAACAGCATTTATCTGTGGGAGCTAGAACTGCCAACCTGTGGATTAATAGATGTGGCCACCCGAGAATGATGTTTTAATTCGAGATTCGAACCACCAACCATTCGATCAGAGGGCACACACTCTACCACTACTACTACTACTACTACTACTACTTTATTATTTTTTTACTATTATTATTATTATCATTATTATTATTATTCATGTATGACCTAAAAAAAACTTTCTTTTTTTTTTCTTTTTTTGCATTTTACTTTTTTTTTTTGTGTATAAGTCAGCTGTGTACTTTCAGCATCTAATTATAAAACTTTTATTGTCTGGTAATCATAAAAGTGTGTGGTTAGCATGCTAGTTGTTAGCATCACCGTAATGGCAAAACTCCACTCTGGCCTCTGAAAGATGCTAAGAAACGCTTATCAACTCATCTCTGTGAATGATTAGGATGCTCAGAACGCATAAGGTAAGTGAGGAATAACTTTGGACCAATGCAGACTATTTAAAATGAGCTAGTTCTCTTTTAGTTCAGCGCCTTTAATCACTTTTGAAAAGAATATTTATGTGATCGCTTTAGAACGTAGATACATCACAGAAATCACATTACTGTATTTGCTGAACAGCGTTTTGCAGCTGTGCGGTTGTCTCCCATGTATCAGCTGTTTGCAGTGTAACACATTTAGATGAGGAATTGGTGACTTGTGGCTGATTTAGGCACAAACTTTCCCACATTATCTGCAAATGTTTCTAAGACAAAAAGAGGAGGAGACAGATGTTCCCCTTTGCTGTTTGCCTGATGAAGATGTGAGCAGTCTGATGCCTCCTGAGGGGACAGGAGACGGCTGTGTGGAAGAGGAGGCCGCCGGGAGCCTTCATCTGTTCACACGTGTCAATCACTGATGTGGAGATATGCATGTGTTTGACTGCTGCACATACGCTGGACTGCTCAAGGCTCCAAGGACCAGAAACCAGGCCTAGGTTATATAGGTGCATATTTAGAAGCATGACGGTGTCGATTCCTAAGCATAGATTATATATATAAATGGACATAGCTAACCCTGACTTCAATTCACTTTCTATTGAAAAAGTGTCATCCCTCTCTCTGTAATTGCTACTGTCAAGCTCGTCATTTTGGTCTTAAAATGTCCATATTAACCCACGCTACATGATCTTGTTTTTGATTTTTTCCCTATTCTGTCCATAAATCAACATATGAACAACAACAGACAAATCAAGCACCTTCTTTCCCTGAGGTCACTCCCCTTAGCTTTAGAAACAGGTTTGATTGACAGCGTTGCTAAGCGTTCACTCCCTGCTAAGCCAGCGGGGCGAGTAAGAAGGGGCGTTACCTTCAACAGGTTTTGGCTCTTTGGTTGTGTAACGTAAGATTCAGACTTTGGTAAAAGTTTGAAGAAAGTTTATTTACAGGCACGGTAATGTGAATGAAGGTAGACAAAGCAGACAGTTGAGAGCGGTGTCGTAAGCCATAGTCTTGGATAAAGTCGTGGGTCGCAGGGTCAGAGGCTGGGATGGTCGCACCAGTTGAGGCGAGCTGGATCTGAGGCTGAGGCGTTCGTACCGCTCGTGGTGAGCTGGGTCGGAGGCGGAGGTGCGGAGTGGTTCCAAGGAGCGTGTGGGAGGAGCCAAAATTTCGGCCCAGCTCCAGGCAAGACACAGAAGGGAGGGGGAAGGACGGAACAAAAACACAGGGCAGACACAGGCTGCTATGATAGTCACGGTCGGAATTCCAAATGTGAAACCGTGCTCCAAATTTGCCCCATAACCGCGCGCCTCGATGAGCTTCATTTGACTAGAGCCGGGCGCCACGGGTGACGTCACATTCACTTAGTCCACTTCTTTATACAGTCTATGTTCACACCACCACTTCACACTTTTTCATTAAATCCATGTTTGGTCGCTTTGGTAATCCGCTGTCCAATCAAACGGCCACATTCTGGTAATCAGGGCCCATAATTGAGTTTGTGGAGAGGAGCCGCTTGTATGGGGGCGACACTGGGGGGACTGCGCTTGTTCAGCTCATTTGAACAGAATGACAGTGATCCAAAACCACCAAGACAACAACAGCGCACCTACCTAAACGTTTGGTCCAATCAAATGAAAAGTGACACGCGCAGGAAGAGGGGTGGGCCTGGTGGTCTCAGAGGGGAGGGAGGGATGACTGCGGGGGGGGCAAACATAATGAATGTACTATGGCAGTTTATGAGAGCGTCTTGTTGGGTTGTGTTGTCAAGTGTCAGACTGTTGAGGAACTTTGTCTCTTTCAAAAGTTATTAAAAGTACATTTGTGGTTCTGGTTTTCTGAAAAGTTGTGAGCGGAGAATGACAAAATAACACACTTGCAATTCAACAGCGTGACACTAAGTCGCCTCTTTTTCAGCTTTTTTCTACAGCTTAATAATTGAAATGGGACCATTGACTTAAAAAGTGCAGAAATGACAAGCCCCGTTTCCTCATAGTGGCGCTTCAGTGCACCATTTTTATTGTTGAGTGTTTAAAATAACTGCGAGTAAGTACAGAGCAGTGGGCGGGGATAAGGGGTAGGTGCAAACAGGAATTTTCTAAGCACTCAAAGGTATGAAATCAGCTGAAATAAAACTTTGAGTAAGCTAATGATGGGGAAACAATGTTGCTCAAAGGTGCTGTACAGTACCTTTTTTCTTAAAAGCATGAAAAACTGAAGAACTAGTTCATTTTACATGGTTTGCAGTGGTCCAGAGTTATTTCTCACTCCCCTTATGCATTCTGAGCACCGTAATCATTCACTGCGATGATTTTAATATCTTTCAGAGACTGGGGCTAGTTTTGCCATCACTGTAAAGCTAAGAACAACTAGCTAACAAGAGCGCACTTCCTGATTCTCACAATAAAACGCTTTATAATTAGATGCAGTCAGGGTACAGCGGCCTCATTTTTACTTCAAGAGCTGCTTATACAATATTTTTGCACTGGGGCAAGACTGATTTTGCTTAAATACACGGAAAACCTAAAAGCCAATTTTGCATAATATGTCCCCTTTAATTACAATGGGAAACTCTTTAAATGTTTTATGTTACGCAAAATGGTAGGTGTTAGAATGTCATAGGCAATTCCAAGGCTAAAATCGTCCAATTACGGAGTTTAAAAACGCAGTGGCGCACTTCCTGTATTGCCACATGACATCGCAAGGAGGAACAGAGTGTTTTCCGTTTGAAAGAAGAAAACTCAGCCTAAATATGCAGGGTTTGTGTGTTAAACATGTGTGAATAAAACAAAATACAACTCCAGATCTGTTTGTGATGAGGAAACAACATTATAACGTCGATCAGAAGATAGCGTAACATGGGCCCTTTAAGATAGTCCCAAAAATGACATCGTCTTACATCCTGGCCTTGGTCAAAGAGGGCAGTTTGTCCCCGCGTCTGCCCCCGTCTCTGCTTCACTGGTGGGGGCTATATTTGGGACGGCGCTGGAGCAGAGGCAGGTGTTTTAAATTCTGGAGCTTTCCGTGGCCAGCCCAGAGCCATGTGTCACTGTCACATGCTTTATCTGTCAGCAGCTCTGTGTGCAGACAGCCAGGGGCCCCGGGGGACACTTTGGTCTGGGGTCCCTGATGTCAGCCCGTGGCAGCTGAGGACGCATCACATCTCTGTTAGCTGCTCTATGTCACAAACCTAAACATTAACCTGCTGCTCACTGCGCTGTTAGCATCTGCGCTAGACTGGACCGAACCCCACCCACGGGCCCCTGACGATTCTGCACCCTCCTAAACAATGCTGCACCCATGTGGGGACTGTTGCATTCTCCTGGACCCGTCTGGGGTTTGGAAGGCTGGTTTGCAAAAGTAGCAATGTGGATGTAATGTTTTGCTTTTGTTATGTCTGCACCAGATCCCTAAAGCTAAATGCTACATAATGAAACACTGTTCACTAATGCAAAGGTTAAGGGACAGTCTACAGTCCCCCATAGGGAATCTGTCCTATGCATTTGACCCATTCTTCAGTGCGACTGGGGCAACCCTATGCCTCTGGGCCATAGGTTGGACACTCCTGGCATAAACTCACAAGAGTCAATTTTGCGTAATATAGGAGCTTTAAATAAGCTTAATGTACACTTTATTGTCTCTGTAGTGCAATTTGTCCCCTGCAATGTATTTGACCCATCACCACCCTTCATTGTGTTAAAAGACAGATTAAACTCACTATCCCCATCCATAAATCCAGCGCCTTACCTCATTTTTTATATTTTGGAGGTAGGGAAAAAAATAGTACTGACTAGAACCTTAGGGAGCCATAGGGAGAGCTGCCAAATCCACACAAAAGGCTACAGTACCTGCCAGGAATCAAACTTGGGATCTTATTGCTGTGAGGCGAGTCTTACCCTCTGCACCACCATGTTTTCCTTGGACTTTTTCCAGAAATCTGAGCACCTGAAAACCTGGAACACAACATAAGCGCTCGTACTTACTTGCAAACACCATTACAAGCGTTCTATTATTACAATTACACCGTTACGGCCCAAGTCTACGGTGTCGTGCAGTTTATAATGATTTGCTTTAAAATGAACAAAAATTACCAACAACTCGAGAACAATAGAAATTTCCTCAAAACACATACGGCAAATGGTTGCAATTCCTCCATGTGGGATGCAGTTATCAGTTAGCAGTTAGCAGTTAGCCGTTAGCGATGAAATTCACACCCCCGCCCAGATCACCACTAAACCGATACCCGCTGAGAACACTGTAATTCAGCCTGTACAAAGTGTCCGCGGTTGTTCATTTAGCAGCTCAGGGAAGACTAGCATGCAGCACTAAAAGGCACGTTATTGAAGCTACATTAGCGCTCTCCCCCTCCATTCCGCGAGCGCATTACCTAGCGCACTTTTCAATTAGCTAGGAGAATTTGTGTCCACCTCTTTGAGATTAGATTCTAAATGAGGAGCATGTTGTGCCATTAATTATCACCGCTCTTGTTTGGTCGGCGAGGCTCTTTAAATGAAAAGAATAAGCTCACAAAGCAAGAGAAAAGGGGATGGTAATGTGTCGGGATCTAAGGGGACCGCTGGGAGTGCAGGCAGGCCCGGTCATTAGCTGATTCACAAGAGAATTATGACGGTTAAACTCCCACTGTCCATCATGACCATAGCCTTACATCAGTGCGGTTTGATTAAGCTAAAGGTTGCTGAAAGTCATTTATTACAAATACAGGCGCAGCTGTGTTACAGTGGTAAGTTTTTGCCCATATACTGAATGGCCAACACTTCAAATCTTCGGTCACATTGCAAATTTTATAATTAATGACATAAAATAAAACAATATGTTAAACAAACCAGGCGACTAACTGCCATTATTAAAGGCGCTGTACCTGACTTTTACAGTCTTAAAAAGCATAAAAAACAGAACTAGTTCATTTTAAACGGTTTGCAGTGATCTGAAGTCTCTTACCTTTTGCATTGTGAGCATCTTAATTATTCACCATGATGAGTTTATAAGCACTTTTCACAACTTTTGTAGGTCAGAGCTGGGTTTTGCCGTGACAGTAAAGCTAGCAACAACTAGCATGCTAAGTGTGCATTTCCGATGATCAGAGGAAAACATATTATTAGATGATGACAGACGTATTTTGACCTCAAGAGCAGTTTATGAAATATTAGATTAGATTAGATTAGATTAGATTAGTCCTGATGTAGACTTTGGTTCTGTTTAGTTCTGGTCCAGTTTTAATTCTCGTTTAGTCCTCATTTTGACATGGTTTGTGACGTGTGAACGCTAAGTTATAATCATTTTTTTTTTCATCTTTGCTATGATAAAACTGATCCAAACAGAAAAGCTAATATCCCTGAAGCTTGTCGTCATTTAACTCGCCATCACAGACATTAGCCGCACTATAGTCTAATAAACCACAAAGCACAGTTCACACCACCGCTTCACACTTTTTCATTAAATCCATGTTTGGTCGCTTTGGTAATCCGCCGTCCAATCAAACGGCCGCATTCTGGTAATCAGGGCCCATAATTGAGTTTGTGGAGAGGAGCCGCTTGTATGGGGGCGACACTGGGGGGACTGCGCTTGTTCAGCTCATTTGAACAGAATGACAGTGATCCAAAACCACCAAGACAACAACAGCGCACCTACCTAAACGTTTGGTCCAATCAAATGAAAAGTGACACGCGCAGGAAGAGGGGTGGGCCTGGTGGTCTCAGAGGGGAGGGAGGGATGACTGCGGGGGGGGCAAACATAATGAATGTACTATGGCAGTTTATGAGAGCGTCCTGTTGGGTTGTGTTGTCAAGTGTCAGACTGTTGAGGAACTTTGTCTCTTTCAAAAGTTATTAAAAGTACATTTGCGCTTCTGTTTTTCTGAAAACTTGTGAGAGTGCTTGATAGGTCTTTTTTTTTTTTTTTTCAAATGGTGTGAAAAATTACTAAATGTCACACTTGCAATTCAACAGCGTGACACTAACTCGGCTCTGTTTCAGCACCACGGACAGCGCCGTCGCTAACACAAAAACAGGAGGGGAACAAAGCACATGGGTTGTGAATGTCAAGATCTTCCCTTAAAGTTTGAAAAACACTTACTGAGACAAAATGAAAATCTAATTAATTAATAAAGACATGTGTAATCCCTCAGTCACTCTGAGGCAGGTCCATCTCAAAGAAAATTGAATTCTGTCAGTTGTTTGAATGAATATGTTTCGCCACTCATCTATTTTGCTTCTTAGTGCCAAATAACAGAACCTTGTCAGAACTGAAGAAGATACTTTGATTGTTATTTATTTATTTTTGTTGAGACTTAAAAAAAAAAAAAAAAAAAGTGTTTCAGAGATAGGTATTAATAATTGTTTCCTTCAACCTAAACACTTTCAGTCCATGTGTTAATTTATATGAAATTTAAAAATGTCTCTTGTTTACAGTTAATAACCAAATACATAAACTACCACTACTACTATTACAATTACTACTACATCTACTTCTACTATTACTACTGCTACTGCTACTACTACTACAACTACTACTACTACTACTACTACTACTAGTACTACTACTGCTACTCCTACTACTACTAATATTACAACTACTACTACATCTACTACTACTGCTACTACTACTACTATTACAACTACTACTACTACTACTACTACTACTGCTACTGCTACTACTACTACTTCTACTACAACTTCTACTACTACTACTACTACAGCAGCTTCTACTTCTACTTCTATTACTGCTACTACTTCTACTTCTACTACTTCTACTACTGCTACATCTACTACTACTTCTACTACCAATACTCTTACTACTACTGCTACTACTTCTACTTCTACTACTACTGCTACTTCTACTTCTACTACTACTGCTACTTCTACTACTACTTCACTACTATTACTACTACTTCTACTGCTACTACTACTACTACTACTACTACTGCTGCTGCTATAACTTCTACTTCTACTACTACTACTACTACTACTACTACTACTACTACTACTACTACTGCTGCTGCTGCTGCTGCTACAACTTCTACTACTACTACTACTACTACTACTACTACTACTACTACTACTACTACTACTACTACTACTACTACTACTACTACTACTACTACTACTACTTCTTCTACTACTACTACTATTACTACTTCTACTTAGAGGGCCCAAAGACATTTGAAAGTCCGACGTTACATTTAAAGTTCATTCTCTCTATTAATTACTGAATTCATTATAAAATGCATTTATGAAAAAAAAAAAAATCCAGAAAGATGCTGTCGACACAATCACATGAAACTAAATGAAATGTAACAAAACAGTAAAACAATAATAACTGATGCTGACATGTGTTCATCTTCACCTTGGTACAGTTCTTTTATGAAATACTGCAGGTTTTTTGGTCTAAACCCATACAGCGCGCCCTCTTAAAAAAGCGTTGCTGGGGGTGGGTGCACAGGGATTCCGTGCACAGGGAGGGGGGGGTGTGCACAGGGACGGGGGGGGGTGCAGAGGGAGGGGGGGTGGGCACAGGGAGGGGGGGTGAGGGTGGGTGGGGTGCTGTGGTGGATGACCGTAGTTCTCTGTGATCCGTCAGAATGCGCTGCTCCCTTGGGTGCTGGTATTTGTGTCAGTGCTTCCTGTGCGTGTATTAATCCTCATTAGACCAAGAGAGAGGCGCTCATCGACTGCTCCCAGATCTTTGAACCTGCGCAAGCTCCGGGCCCTCGACGACGGCCCCGGCAACGGCCCAGATCTGTCCCAGAACGGCCGCTCTCATAACATGACAGCAAACTCTCTGTACCTACACAAGAGAGTTTATCATGTACATGTACTTTGACATATACGTTGTCTCTTGGTTATGTATTTAGGTACCAAGTAGTTTTATTTATTATATTTTACATATTTGCAAGTTAGCTTAGCGTAGCAACGTAGCACAGTGGGTTCAGTATGTGCCCATTAACCAAAAATGTATTTAAAAGTGAGCAAGTCATCTATCTGAATGTATGTTTTTTTAATTTAATTTTTGATCTGGAAATTTGACTATTATTATTTATTATGGGTTAGGGTTAGAGGCTAGTGTTAGATTTATTTTTTTTATTTATTTATAATTAAAAAGTGAACAATGCATCTATGACAATTTTTAAAGGGCCCATATTATACTATTTTCTGATCTGTGTTATAATGTTTATTCATCAAAAACCTACACATGTTTAACACACAAACCCTGCATATTTAGACTGAGTTCTTCTCTCAAACAGAAAACACTCTGTTCCACCTTGTGATGTCATTTGGTAATACAGGAAGTGGTCCGTTGTGTTTTTAAATTCCATACATCTTTGGTAGAATCATTTGGATTATTTCCGACCTGGAATTTCCCATCTCTAACAAACTAAAGTAACTAAAATCTAGCCATTAACTTGAAAAATACCACTTCATGACATCACAAGGTGGACCAGAGCATTTTGAGCTATGGAGATAGACAGACTAATACTAAAGGGCTACTCAAACATGTGTGAATGAAACAAAACACAACTCCAGACATTATAACATGACTAAAAGCTGACAAGACTCCGAGACTTTAAGCTGTCATTTCATGTCTGAACCTTTCGAAACCATCTGACGTGAAATAGCTCGATCAACAATCCAATTTTTATGATGGAAAAGCCTAAACATGGGCAAACACCCGTATCCATAACACGCCTGACGGGCCGACCACCTGTCCGCCCTGTCCACCCTGTCCGCCCTGCTCCACCAGAGCGCTCAGAGCTGGAGCGGCCGGTGCTAAATGAAAGGTGACATTAGCTAGCCTGAAACGAGCTAGCCGCGCCGCCTCATAAACACGTGTCCATTTGCCAAACATCTACTAGCGCATTACAAAGAAGAGTGTGATTCAAAGTGCTTGGTGACTGATATGCATGGCTTACCTTTGTAATTGTCTTGGTGCGCTGGACCCATGCACTCTCGTGGGCCTTCGCAGCCACGCGCTAATGTCGAATGTGCTAAAATAATGGATCCAGGAGTGAATTATCGGCACGGTTTGTGGTATCGAGGTGTTCGGCTCTCACGGGGGTTCATATCATTTCACCTAGCTAGCTTTGGCGCGATGGTTAGTTGTGTGGGTGTGTGTGTGTGTGTGACTGCGTTAGCCTGGTTGTTCTGGGCTGTAGAAGGTCAGCGCGACCTCCTGGGGAAATGGGCACAGGTACTATAGGTCTCGGAGGGAGCCAATGAACAAATCCTAATTATAAAGTGAAAAGGCATTGAAAGACCTCCAAACTTTCACACGGCTGTCATCAGTAACAGTAGGGCTCTAAATACTACCTCCGCAACCTCCAGGACTGAACAGCAAAGACGTGTCATGGGTCATCGCTTCTGCTGTTTGATTTTAACACATGCTTTGGACAGATATGGTTTGGTTTTACAGTGGGAAAAAATTACTATTATTATGTTAAGAATTATGATTTCTTCAGTCTTAGGCTTTTGCAGACAGGAAAGGATCTACTGTGTAATGAGGGTGAAGAGAAGGAGGAGACATTCAGCCAATTGTCACTTGTCAAAATTGTCAAAAATGTTAAGTTTTCTTGTTTGGTCAAATGAATAATTAGCGCTTGTGGTCAAAATTAGGCCATCTCTTTTTAATTATAAAGTTATGAATCCCATTTAAGGACTCATTGTGGTGAATAATTGGAATGCTATAGAAACGTTATCCATGGACAGCAGAATGATGAAAACTTAGGACTGTTGCCATAGCGATTAACAGTTTAAAACAACATAAAATCATATAGCATATATATATTTGTAATACTAAAAAGTCCTCAAATGTTGTCAATAACAGGAAACTGAAAGCATAGACTGTATATATAAAAGTACATAGCTAACCTGCTAACCGCCGCGTTCCAAATAGGAAGTGATCGTGGGAGCACTCAGGCTCCAGTTCACTTTACATTAGAAAACTATTGCCCCTCTCTCTGTAACTGCTGCTGTCAGGCTAGTCATTTTGGTCTTAAAATGTTCGTACTAAGACTCGGCATCTCCCTCCCAAAACAATGGATAAAAGACATATATGTTGTGGATCAGAAACTAAATTTTATAAACTATGGCGCCCTTTCTTAGATTATTTTGAGAAAACTTCAACTCCCTCGCTCCCTTTCCATTATAATTTAGGATTATTACATACATTTAAAAAAAAAAAAATGCAATTATATTCTACTTTATTGTACCTTTTACTGCTTAATAAAAAAACCTTTGAAAGAGAACATGCTCATACTGACCTGCTCTACATGATCCTGGTATTTTTATCTCATTATCGTGTCCATAACTCGAAATATGAACGTTGATAAGACACAAATCAGGCTCCTTCTTTCCCAGAAGTTGCTCCCGCTAGCGTTAGTAACAGGTTTGATTGACAGCGTTGCTAAACTCCCGCTCCCTGCTAAAAAAACAACAACCTTCAACAGCCTCACTCCAGATTGGCTCTTTGGTTGCTATGATACTCCCAATCGGAATTACAAATATGAAGCTCGGCTCCAAATTCGCCCTTATACCTGCTCCCCTCGATGAGCTTCATTCGACTGGGTGACGTCACACTCACTTAGTCCCATGATTAGAAAAGCGAGGAATGATTTTGAACCTCTGCTTACGTTCATCATTTATTAATTTTGTTTTTCACATTTGTAGGACGGTAAACACTGGGTACAGCCCCTTTAAATCTGAGGCGTAGCTGGATAAATATACTAAGATTAAGCTTAAGACAACTTGTAAATGATCTCGTTGAACAATAGTGAACTATGCTTGGGTGTATACAGCTCCAGGAAACCAGACGATTATGACTGAACTTGACAGAATACAATTTTTGTGTTTCCTTTGAGAGCACCCGGTCTCCACACATAATTAGTTAGTTAATCTTGTAAAAAGGAAAATGTCATTAGATTATGTAACTGTAGCTCCCCCCCTTTAAATAAGAGATTTAGTCAAATTTGCATATCCATATTAACTCCATGACACAGGACCTCCACTCCTTATTTGGACGGTGGAGTTTGGACCCACCTTGTCATATTTCACAAAGTTTGGGTGACCTCTGGACAGACACACAGCTGTTGGCTCCTGTCCCATGGTGAATACAGAGCGGGTTCGCCATCAGCTAATCCTGTTATTTTTGAAGCCGGTGAATTTTTGAACTTTTAATAGCTACTCATCGGTTTCATGGATTAGCGTTGAACAGAAGCTAATAGGATTTATCTGCGCTCTCCCAGTCCAGCCCCGTAAATGCTGCTGGTGTTGGGAAGCAGCCATTACAGCTTAATTGAGTCATATTTGTACGAAAGTGTTCTGTCCGTGGGGGGAGGGGGTAGTTGTAATGAGTTGCACAGGGAGGAGTGTGAAGGATTGGACTCTTTGTACCAAGACTAGACTGATCACAGATTGTATAAAGAAGTGAACTAAGGGAGTGTGACGTCACCCGCAGCGTCAACTGAAGCTCACCGAAGCTAGCAGTTATACGGGCGAATCTGAAGCTGAGTTCCATATTCAGATTTCCGAACGTGAGTATCACAGTAACCAAAGAGCCAAACTGGAACGAAGCTGTTGAACGTAACACGCCTTCCCGCCTGCATCGCTGGTTTGGCAACGCTGTCAATCAAACCTGTGGCTAACGCTAGCGGAAGAGACCTCTGGGAAAGAACGTGCGTGATTTGTGTGTACATATCTTAAGTTACGGACACAACAGCGAAATAAAAACCCAAGGATCATGTAGGGCAAGTAAATATGAACATTATAAAACCAAAATGACAAGCCTGACAGCAGCAGCTATAAAGAGAAAAGATGACAGTTTTTTCTTGGAGTAATGGTGGAAGCACTCCCGTCACACATTCTATTTGGAATGCGGCGGCTAGCAGGTTAGCAATGTGCATTTATGTATACAGTCTGTGATATATGCATGAGATTTCCTTCATTATATAGCATTAAATAGACATACAAAATTATCCTGCTTAGGCCAAAGTAAATCATGAATGTGTCACACACTTTTTATAACTTTTTCACAGCCTTAATGAAGCACCAACAACACTTTCAAACTGGAGCAAACACCAGATTACTTAGGGCACTATTTAGGGGTTACGCCATTTTAATAGTCCCTGTCATGCTTAATCTGATCATTATTTGGGGGCCATGTAGTAAATCAGCAATTAATGGGCTTGTGGCTGACATACTTATTTCACACTTAGTTAGCCTTAAATAGCATTTTTTTTTTTAGTTCCTTACACAGCAAATACCTTTAATGAAGTGTTAATTCAAACGCTTAATTCAATAGTTATTAAGCATGACTCATTGTTATAAGTGTTTGTTCCATTATTAATTAACAATGTCTGTTCAGGGAACAAATGCTAAAGAGGCTATAGTTTAATATAAAGTGTTACCGAATGTTCAAAGTCATCACATGCTTACTCACCACTAACAAGGTCTACATCACATGACAATTGTGAAACGAGACACAAGAAATAATAGAAAAATAGATCATACTTACTGATATGAACTCAACTCAAAGGCAAAGAAATGAGTGGACCTTTAAAGTGGGCAGATCATGCATACATTTGACCTTTATTGTCGATTCAACTTGGTTTTGGGCAACTTGGCATAAAGTGTAAATGATGCCTGTTCGAAAACTGATTTAAAAAATAAGGTCCCTATTTCCAGATAGGGTCAGAAAGTGTAGATAGTGTTAAAGGCTCTGTGAGAATATTGTTCTTTTTTTTTTTTTTCAGTGGCTTCAATACAATCCAGCTCTTTCTAATGAGTGAGGAGCTGCTCAGGATGGGTGTCAGCTCCTCCATTGTTTCCTTGATTGCCTCAGTATGAGCGACTGTGAAGCTCTCTGTCTGATACCATGGTCAATAATGTTGGAGTTCCTCAAGGTACAGTCCTGTCTCCGTTCCTGTTCACTCTGTACGCCTCTGATTTCCTGTGCAGCTCTGGGTCCTGCCACTTGTAGAAGTTCTCTGATGACTCTGCAGCAAAAGGGATAATCAGACGAATTGACAAACTGATCTATAAAGCTAGTCACGTGATCGACTGTGAGACATTTACAGACTATAGAGGGACAGAGGAGCCATTCTCCACAGGCTCCTACACAGCTCCGCTCAAACCGTGAGAGATACAGGGCTACATTTACACCACACTCCATAGAACTGTACAACAACTCACCCACATGTCACAGATAACCCTGTCATTTCAAATCACTATTTCAGCTTTGCAGCGTTACCCACCTCTATATTCACTACTTCTAAAAATCTAGTCTAAAAATATATACAGAAATAATGGTGGGATCAAATCTGGCAGATACATTCCAAATTAATAGTCTTTGCACAATTTGGTTCCGCCAGTGCAAAATGTCTCTGCTCTTTCTATCAAAGTTCAAATAGACGTACGTGCTAGCTTTAGCCTCTGATTCTTCTGATGGCTCTCCTGCTTGATCTGCCACACACTGACAATTACAGACAATTAGCACGCGCTGGTCTAATTAAGCTGTCAAATGCACAGCGCTCATCAGCGGCATCCGTCATCGGCACGGCAACAGGGCTTCCGCCGGATTGACGCGGCAACCTCCCGGTAACGCGGCGCTCATCAAATTATATGTTCACTCTCAGCTGGAGTCCCACAGGCCATTAGTGTCATCCTCCCACCACTTCACTGCAGCACGCCGGACCACAGCAGCAAAGGATCATGGGGGTTTCAATAGGGGAAGCTGTAATGTTGTTATTCTTCTGTACATAATTACCCATCAGTTCCCATCTCTGTCAGTCAGATCGTAATGTCCCCTATCTTGCCATTTTTTGAGTGAATGAACGGCACTGAAAACATTTTATCTAAAACAAAACGTGGGATTTTTTTTTTCTTCTTTTTTAAGTGGGTGAGTCCCTTGTCTAATATGATTTCATAAAAATAATGCCTTATGCCTGCAATGCACTTCACAGGCATGTCAGAGCTGTACAGTGCAGTCATTATTCAGCTCCATCTGCCCCTTCACCCACCTCCGCTTTCACACTAGCCAAGGTGGGGAAAGTGTCAAGATTTTGTCTGAAAATTTTATATAAATGTAAACATATATTGGTAAAAATATCTGTATGTGATGTAATAATTCGACCAGGAAATATCACACTCATATCAGTTTTTTAATTTTTTTTTAATATATATTGCGCTTTTCCAACTTTAAGGCACATCAAGGAACCGCTCACCTATTCACACACACATTCATACACCAGTGTACACAGACACTGGGGGCGAGGTGGGTTTAAGTGTCTTGCCCAAGGACACAATGGCAAAAAAGTGTTTCATTATAATTTGATATTTGAATTGTTCTATTGAAGCTCAACTGCACTTTATGTAATAAGTCCCCTATATAAACGCCCATATGCAGCATTACATACACGCAGTTCTCGTGTCTGATTCTGTTCTGTTTAAAATAATATGAACAACATCTTCGTGTCTGAACCCATTTCAAGGACAGCGGGTCCTGGGGGTAAACACCAGCAGCTCTACCATTCTATATTCTGTTTCAAATAGATAAATGAACAGAGGAGTATTGAATATTAATTATTCATTTCACAGAGCAAGCAGAAACAAGCGGCCTGGTTCAGACGTGTTGAAATGAGCTGGAATGACGTGTTGAGAAAAGGTGAGGCGTTGTGAGCTGCATGCTAACTGCCCCGGTCCAGGAGGCACTTTTGATGGCCATTTTTGCTGTTAATTTCATTTCAGTGCAGGTTAAATGTGTGTATAGGACCTGTAATAGAAAATAAGTATTTAAAGAGGGAACATTAGACGTCTGTGGGGTATTAACTGCTCACATGTAACATATTTAGCTCAATATGTTACTATTTATTGTTCTGAAAGTGCTATATTCACCCATAGCAACGTATTACACTCTGAGGCTCCCCTCCCTTTGCTCCCTGTGCTCTGTCACTCCCCCTACAGAGCGTTATCACAGCAAAATCAGTGTGCATCCTGCAAATGAAACTATTGCACATCGATTCAGATTTGTGAAGTTGTAGCGCATTGTTTTGTATCATGCTTTTGTATTGATGGCGTAAGGAGGGTTTGAAAAGGGTCAGGCAGAGATCACTAGATTAGTCAAACATGAATGGATGACAAACCTCTTCGAGCATGTTTTTGATAAGAGAACATTATTACATGGCAGAAAGCTGCGCAATAGCCCCTTTTTAATGTTAAGATGTCTGTTTTCTTTGGTTGAGAACATGAAGTCGCATTTGTGGATAGTGTTAAAATGGTAAATTAGCAGTGTGGCTATTAGCAACATGACATAAACTGAATTTTCTGAAAGTAGTTCTGAAATGATCTCAAAAAAGCAAATTCTATTAAATCATACAGCAGTTTTTAATACAATCACAGCTGTAAATAAAAGAAAAAAGAAACGATACTAAGTCCAGAGTGTGTTGAAAGCATTTGGACATGTTTAGAAAGTAGAAGTGTGTGGATAAGTGCACGCTATTGAAACCAAGCCTTTTGAGTTTAAGGATTTCAGACCTGAAAAGCACCTGTGTCCAGCTGTGTTTTCGAGGAGCAGACAGCATTATACAATTGCTTAAAAGCTCAAATAAGCGGGGTTTCCAACTGAAATGTACGAGCCAACATCTAAAACACCTTTTTGTGTCAACATGCTTCAGACCTCAGCGCTACTTCTTGTCATTTCCAAATATTTCCTTCACAAATTGCCACTTTTGCTGTACAACTATGATTAAACGGCCCATATTACGCTATTTTCTCAACCATGTTATAGTGGATCCTCATCAAAAGCATAACTGGAGTGTTGGTTTTCTTTCATTCACACATGTTTAACACAAACCCTGCATATTTAGGCTGAGTTTTTCTGTATTCCACCTTTCCACCATCTGATGCCACTCAGCCAAGTTACAGGTGAGATTTGTGTAGAGGCGATCCCGCTCATATAATTATTTTTTTAACCAACCCTATTTACCTTTTTTTGGAAATGTTAGTGCATCTTTAAGACACCCATCAGTCTGAGAGTACACACCCATCCTCGGCACTTTTAGGATTACAACGGCAGTACCTCTGCTTCTGTCAGCACTGTACGCCCTGAGCTCCAGTCTCACCGTGACCTCCGAGTGACCTTTCACACCTCCCACTCTCCCCTGGCACTGCCTCTCCATCCGCAGCTTCCAGACACTCCAGCGATTCCGGAAAAAAAGGAGCTGTTTTTGCTGCCAAACGCGCGTCTTCAGTTCTGTGGGCGGTGCAGACACGGACAGGCTGGCAACACAAGCACTTAGAGGATTTAGTGGGATCAGGGCTGACAGGGGCACACCGCATTTAAGAGGACTTTGGGACGAACGGAGACAGAGGACGTGACAGAATACAAGGTAACATTTACTTTTGGAGTTACTTTTAATCAAAGTTGGAACTTTTCCGCTCCTGGTCCATGGTATTTGGGAATGGTGTCAATATAACTGTAGACAAGTAAAAAAAAAGAGCTCCAAAGAGTCTCGGGGAACTTTGCAGGAGGTACTTGGAACTATTATGATGTATTTGCGGTCTGAATATGAAGTTTTGTTACACAATCAACTCAGTACAAAGGTCCAAAGTTATTCCTCACTTAACTTTTGCATTCTGAACATCATCAATACTCACCATGATGGGTTTGTAAGCTTTCACAGGCCAGAGTGGAATCAACAACAACTATTATGGTTACAGCGCACTTCTTCGTTCATGGACAATAAAAATGCTTTACAATTACATGAAAAGAGCACTCAATGGTGCCATTTTGATGCTAAGAGCTGCTTTTACAGTATATAGTGGGTGGGAGCGGATGAAAAAATAGATACAGACCTTTTAACTACTTATATTGATTGGCATGTTGGCCGCACTTCACATATACATAGCAAGTATTATTCATTTCTTTTTTTTTCCAGCTCCTCAAATACTGGATAACGCATACGTCTGATCTTCTGAAAGCCCTGAGCTCTGTAGGCTATACCTGATTTTAAACCCACAATGACAGTTTCAGCTTGTATTTTCCCCCCGTCTTTCGCTCAAACGTTAAAAAAAAACAACTTTATAGCCAGGAATTCCACAAACATTAGAATCACCCGACTCCCATAGGCTGCGGTATGCGGGCGCTATGGGTGCTGTTGTTTGTTGGTGTTGGTGGGGGATGCGTGCGTTTAAGTGAGCCGTTAAAACCATGCGCTGTCAGTGGGACCTGTCAGAGGAGCGACAGGAGCGAGCAGCGTGGAGAGCTCTGACTGATGTAACACTCAGTAATGGCTCCTATACCCACACATACATACTCCATTAGGGCTTCTATAAGCTGAGAGAGCTGTCAAGGTGTCTGCATGTACACATGAGGGCACCTTCAACTGTCGGGAAAATAGATTTATAACGATCGATAAGAAGGAATATGGGGGAATTCGCTCTTAAAAAGTGTGTTTGTTAATTCAAAATATATTATCTTATTTTTGGTTTTGTTTTTTTCATTTTTTTAATACGTGGATCCAGAGTATAAGTCGCACTGGCGAAAAAATGTGAAATAATTAAGAAAAAAACATATATAAATCACATTGGATTCTAAGTTGCACTTTTTTGGGGGAAATTTATTTTACAAAATCCGAAACCAAGAACGAAACAGACATTTTATCTTTAAAGGTAAGTTATAATAATAGCTATAAAATAGAGAACAACAGAATGAATAGCAGTACAGCACGCTAACATATCACATTTATATTTATTCAGCGACATGAAGCATAGATAACGAAATGAATACGTGTGTTAACGTAAGATATTAACCAGTTAATCAGAAAACTAAAGCATAAAAAAAAGTTTACTCTCAATTTCACTCCAAATCACTTGCTCCTGAACAACTCCGCCGGCTCCGGAAGTAGATGAAGCGCAATTTCCATGTGGCTGCCGTACTGGACCACAAGCCTAATTACATATCTCAATCATTTCACATACAAGTCGCATCTGAGTATAAGTCGTACCCCCGGCCAAACTATGAAGAAAAGTGTGACTTATTGTCCGGAAAATACAGTAGTCTCGCCCAAGCCCAGCAGAGATAAGCTGGCCTGGTTCGCCCACCCCCCTGGTTCCAGAACAAAATTTCTCATTCATTTTTCCCATACACTTTCTACAAAAAAAGAAAAATTATATTAAAAGTTTGAAAGCTTGCTAGGTGAGAACTAATGACCACAAGACCTATAATGTTTCTAAAACGCTATAAAACACTAAGTTATTAAATAATTTTACTGAATCTTGCGTTTTAAATGAGCTTTTTAGGCTTAACACGGCCGAATTATGGATATTAGTTTGCACGTAGCTGGTTAGCCTCCATGATGTCTTTGAACTGATTTTTTTTTATAAGTCTATGGGAAAATGTAATGGAAAATTTACTTTCAGAACCAAATTGGGCGGCCACTGGAGTCCTATTAAAGGATGGGACAAATGCAGAGGACCAATTTTCCTATGGCGATAATAAAGTGAACCTTAACTTTACCTTAACACCATGCTACTTTTCTGAATTGCTGCTTTATTTAAATGCTATTGCTTTGAGTATGTTCCACAGTACGGCATTAAACATAAATCTATTTCCACCCTCCACCAGAAAAGTTTGTGTCAATTTAACTCAAGTAGTATTCTGATTTTGCAAGGTTACTAAATCCTAACTCCTCCAGTGTTAAGGGGGATGGATAAAGTTGTGGAAGTATGAGTAGTAAATGACCTCTTGCAGTATTCCGGGGATGCATAAGTTGAGTCTGGGAATAAAATTCTACCAGGAAGACAGTATTTCTCCTTCCTCCTGTCACCTGCCTGTCACAGCTAATCAAAGTCTGCTACATTTGCCTCTCAATCACTTCTAGTCATGTTCCAGCTTCGCCGCAGCAGCAGAACGGTACGCCTCCTCAGCCTCTCAGCTTCCATAGTGTCTATAAATCTTGGAAGGAGAAAATACAAACATTTTCTGAGCACTCGATCCTCAAATGTAGAGCAGGACAGGATTGCTCAAATAGCAGGAATCAAAATGTCAAATTAAAATACAATTCTACTTTATTGCTCATGAAAGAAATGATTTTTTTTCTAGATCTTGAGCTAGACTTGGTCAGGACTACTTTAGTTGGAGGATTTTACCTGTTGTGCAAGTTTTGGATTAATGAGGGAAACCAGAAATTCACCCAGACACGGACAAACATACAACATACACTCCCCTGTGTGACCCGGGAGTCGAACCCATAACCTTCTTGCTGTGAAGCATCAGGAGACACGGTTAAAGTTCATAAAAGTTGCTTTAGATTAGAATAATATGTCTTTAAAGGTCCTATATTACTCAAAATGGACTCATGTAAACTTTAAGTCATGTCATGATGCTGGAGTTTTGTTTTCATTCACACATATTTGAATAATCTTGTATTTTAAGTCTGTCTGCATCTCCAAAACTCAAAATGCTGTGTTCCAACTTGTGATGTCATGAGGCGATAGTTTTCAAGTTAATGGCTACACTTTACATTTTGTTCAGTAGAGATTGGCAATTCCAGGGGTGAAATTATCCAAATGATTCTAGTGAAGGTGTGTGGAGTTTAAAACCACAATAGATCACTTCCTGTATTACCTCATGACATCACAAGGTGGAACAGAGTGTTTTTCCATTTGAGAGAAGAACTCAGCCTAAAAATGCAGGGTGTGTACAAAACCCCAGGTGTGTTTGTGATGAGGAAACAACATTATAACATAGATCGTAGCGTGAGCCCTTTAAAGCACTGAAGTGGATGTCTGTTTTAGAAGCTATAGATCATATATTGACATTAACTGTGTCATTAACGAACACTAATCAGCACGAAACCAGAAGAGACCGATGAGGAGCTCAGTGAGAGGTCCTTCTTTATTTACCTGCCGTTGCTGTGTTTACTTCCATAAACGCAGCAGATGTTTGGTCAAACATGACAAGAATCAATACGGACTGAGTGTTTGGAGGAGCTCGTGTCCCTCTGCGCACCAATGAGACGTACACTGTTTGACGTGCTAATATTGTTTTGAGTGATCATCATTTCCCAATAGGAGCACATAAGTGGGTAAACAAATCTGAATTATGTGTGTCGTCTGCGCTGTTTGGAGAGCCTCGGGAGGTTCTGACGCTAAACGCTAAAGCAGGATGCACAGTGCGGGGCGTAGAGCCGTCTCCACCTCTCTCAGCTTCGCTCTTTACAATAACTTTGATCTAATACTGGTTTGAAAAAAAAGTTGGATCAATAACAATTTGCAGTATTTTAGTGATTTTATCCATGTAATAAGGTAACATTTATGTAGCCCTGTAGATGTAGCTCTTGGGCTCGAAATGAGATAATTGTCTTCTGTCTCTCTGCACATAGAGTGTTTTATCCTCCACGAACCAGGAAGTAACACTTGTTCGCTGATACTTACAAGTTTGAAAGCTTGCTCAGGGTTAATCTGCTATGTAATAAGTAATGACCACAAGATCTGTAATTTTATTTCAAATCTGTTTCTTTTTGGGCTTAAAACAACCGCATTATGGATATTAGTTTGCACGTAGCTGCTGTTAATGATAATGATAATGCTGATACTCTTAATATTTGAATTTTTCGAAAAGTGTATTGGAAAAAAATTATGAAAAATTTACTTCCGGAACCAGAGCGGGCGGTCACTGTTGAATGCCATTAAAGGATGGGTCAAATGCAGAGGACAAAATTCCCTACGGCGACAATAAAGTGTACCTTAACCTTACCTTAACACCATGCTACTTTTCTGAATTGCTGATTTTTTTTAAATGCTATTGCTTTTTCTATGTTTCACAGTGTGGCATTAGACCTTAATCTATTTCCACCCTCTACCAGAAAAGGTTGTGTAGTTACTTAGTTTGAAAAAAACATTGGATCAATAGTAATTTGCAGAATTTTAGTGATTTTATTCATGTAATAAAGTAACATTTATGTAGCACTAATGTAAAAGCAGCATTTGAGGTCAAAATGAGATCGCTGTGTGCTGTCTCTGCATATAGAAGTAAGACTGCTGACCTCATCTTGCTATACATTTACATATATTTTTGTGGTGCAGATAAAAAGTTATAAAAAAAAAAAAAAAAAAACTCAAGTAAGTATCCTTTTAATGCCATGCTGTTGTGAATACTCCAAGAACATATCTGCGTGCTTTGTGCCTCTATTAGCAGCTGTCATCTTATCACTTACCCCGCTGGCAGACGCTCTCCTTCTTCAAGATGGAGTTATCCTCGGAGCGCCAGGAGAGAGAGAGAGATAGATAGAGAAAAGGAGGAGATACAGAGGACAGAGAGAGGGGGAGGGAGAGGAAGACAGAGAGAGGGGAGGGAGGTGTGTAATCAGAGAAGTCCATCTGATGAACACACGTCTGCAGCTCTGGCCCTGGCTCCATAAATCATCCTCAAAGCAAACAGCTCCGCGGCGCGCTCAACATGTGAGGGCCCGAAGGCCGAGGTGCACGACAGGTCCGGGAGAGCGTTTTTCGTCCGAGCGGTGTCCAAAATGTCTACTGCGTCCAAAACACCTCTGCTCACATGAACGCACAGGGAGACGTGATCACTCTATTACGCTGTTAGTTGGCTTCTTGAACAAATGACGGTGGGATCGCTCGGATAAAAGGGAAAAGGGAGCGCATGCCAATAACCTGTAAGTTAACGCGGCTTGAAACAGCTGCACAAAAACGGTAAGTAGATAAATTAATAAATAAAGAAGTGAACTTGAATTTTTAAGTAAATGTAATAATGACACGAGAGGATTATATTGGTACAGCGTTTCTGCAGCGACAGGGGCTTAGCGGGTCAAGCGTTTGCCAACTAACTGAAGGGTAAGAAGGAGATGCCAAGAACCTGTAAGTTATCATGGAACTAAAAGGCTTCACAAATTGGCAAACAAACACAAAAAGGAAATACAAGTGGAGTTGAACTTTCAAGAACGGATTATAAGGATATGACATTTATATTGGCGCGATATTTCTGCAACAACAGTGGCTTAGCGGGTAAAGCATCTGCCCACTAACGGGAGGGTAAGTGAGCGATGTTGAAAGCCTGTAAGTTACCACAGCTCTAAACAGCTTCACAAAATGGCAAATTTGAAAAAAAAAATTCAAAAACGCTGGAGGGACTATGTCTCTCGGCTGGCCAGGGAACGCCTTGGGGTCCCACCGGAGGAGCTGGAGGACATGTCTGGGGTGAGGGAAAGTCTGGGAGTCCCTGCGATCCGGCCCCGGATAAGCGGAAGAAAATGGATGGATGAACTTTCAGCTATATTGGTTACAGTAATAGCAGGACATTTTATTCGTACAGTGTTTCTGGAGTGACAATAGCTTTACATTACTGGGTGGTTCATTTCTACACATACTCCCATTGTGCCCATGAACAAGACGCTACAACCATAAGCACTTAGCAGAGAGATTGTCGTGAGTTTGGAAGTAAAAACAATAAAAAAAACTGTATTGTCCCACAACTGGTTCACATAGCAATCCAAAAATTTCAAATACAAGTTAAATGAAGATTGCCTGAGTAGCTTCCTTAATTCTTGAAACACGCTCCCATCATGAGAGGATAATCTGATGTAACTGGGGATGAGGCTGCAATTAATACTACTCTTATTTAACTAAAAGCTCCCCTTGAACAAAATGAAGTGGTTGATGATTCTTGTTAGAAATAAGACCACACAACTGTGAAAATGGCTTTTATTTGGTCGATTTCCTGTGTGACCATGGGCGTAAATGCTAAGAAAACTGCAAGAGAAATGAAAACAAAATGGCCGTCTATGGTACTTTAACCAACATTGTGCGATAATGTTTTTCCATTATGGGGAGCTTTATTCTATCTGACAGCACTGTTTGTATTGTGCGCTCTTGGCCCATAGAGAACTAGTTAAACGCTCATCATTAGTTAAGCTTCTGCCCGGAGCCCAGAACAGGTCAATACATCTTGGCTATATTTCTGCACATGTGGTCAACGTGGGAGCTGGAGTATTGAACCGCAAATATATGCCTGTTTAATAATCTAAACACGTGCAGAGTCCATAGATGTATAGAGCAGGCATTACAGGCACAGTTCAGGTGGAGAGGAGGATTCTGGGTTGTAATCAGTTTTCGCCAGCTCATATCATACAGGGTAATCAGTGCAGATAGTGGGAAATTTGCACCATTCGGGATATATTCATCTTTCACATGGCTTTTCACAGACTTATAGCAGGCAGTGGACATATAACGGGCAGTAATGTAAGAACTGATAGCTTGAAATCACCTAAAAATGATCTAATAATGCTAATTTAGGTAGTTAAAGGTGCTGCGCCCGATGTAATAATGCGTAATTTGTTTTGTCCCAGAATATATATTGTAAATGCTGCAGCTCCTATAGGGTCACAATGAGACCGCTGAGTGCTGTCTGCATCTAATTATAATATGTATTTATCATCCGCAAACCAGAGCATCGGTCTGGTCTCTGAAAGTTGTGAAATGCATAGGGTTCTGGGTTCACGGCTCTCGTTAGAATCTTTCTTCATATCTTTAAAAGTACACAACCCTGAAGGGGATGTAACAGTATTGTAAATATTTTTTATATTGCTTCCAGTAAGTCTTACTTATACGGTATATCAAATGGTAATCTCCCGGGACCAAAAGGCGTTGTTTTGTTGAAGCGGCATGGTAAACAAGTGGAGGCAACTACATAGAAAACCCTATTTGGCGTTAATCTTTTGAAATATTACAGCAATGATTGTGCTCAGGGCTTTCAAAGTCTTAAGGCTGCAATGTCGCAATAGATATAAACTTTTCCTGGAAATATTCAACGCTAGAGCTGATTTTTAAGTCTTAAAACTAGCATGCGAACAGCACAACAACATGATTTCCTTTATAGTTCGATTCAGACAGCACGCAATAGATTTTGAACAGATGTTACTGTCCCTACATTTCTCACCAATATATATGTTTATACTCAGCATCGCAATTTTAAGTAAGTTCACGATGCTGCGAACTTTCCACAAACTCAATTTCCTTAAAATGATGCCGTTCTTGTATCTCGTCTCCTTGTTGTCCGGTATCGGTGTAGTATCTTCGAAAACATCATGTCTGCTTATCAGTAACGCCATAGAGAGGCTGTTTTGGAGCCAAATATCTCCCCCTCTCTATTCATTTCCCGCTCTTACAAACCCATAGCCCCAAGCCACGCTCACGTCCCCGGCAACGCGCAGAAAAACAGCAACGCCACGAGGCATCATTTCAAATCCAGCATCAACATGACAATACATTTGATTATGGTGACAGTCATTAAAGGCTGATTTCCTGAGTTGGCAGAATGAAGAAGTGCAGGTTCAGCAGTGTGGTGATACAAAGCTGATGAATACACCTCAGCAAAACACGCTTTGTCAATCTATAGAAGCTGTAAAAAGTTTCAGGTAACTGTGTTAGAACTCTATGGATTTTTGGCAATAGGAACTTGGGATCTTGCATTGGGCGATCTCGGGTCAATGTTTCTCTCAACTATCGAACACGCCGGACGTTACAGAACAGCCAGCGCTCAGCAGGGGACAGCAGCTTGTGTATGACTGAAAACTATTGTGTATTGTAGTGTTAAATGTCATTATAAAGTATTGCTGACATGGTCAATACAAGAAAAAAATGTATAGGAGTCAATAGTTATGAGTATTTACATCATTTTAAAGATCTATTGTGCTTGTGTCTACTATATAGTTATAATCTACGACACCCATGGATTTATGCTAGATCTCCACATTGTGCTTCACAATATTCATCTAAAAGTCAAGGCGTCGCCATAAACGTCATCACAACAAAGAGCTGTGACGTTGCCGGCCCCTCCTAGGATAGCTGCACATCACGTTAGCGAGTGTAACCCACCTGACACTTCCGGTGTGCTCTTGCTTTGGCGGGACCACTTCCTTTATGTAGCACTGTCAGCTGCTAGCCGGAGAGCTGCACGCCTCCTGCTCCCGTGCCTACTCCCGCATTGCTCGGAACTTATCGAATCTGGAACATAATAACCGCTACCGAACAATTCTCCTACAAGCCCTTCAATAATCTGCTGACTGTCAAACCGAATCATTTGCCACATCCATCAGCACAACCACCTGCCACCAAATCATTCCGTTTTGGACAATAAAGATCAGGTTTTTTGTGAAACTACATTTCAACTCTGCTATACCTGGATGGCGAGCTACCCAGACACCGCATGATCCGAGGTAGGACAAACTTACTTTGAAATAGCCCGGAACTTGGATTACAAACCCTCTCACTTGGATTACACACTGAACTTTTCATCACACCACCACAACAATAACCCGGAGCTCTTTGAACTGTGTGTGTGTGTGTGTGTGTGTGTGTGTGTGTGTCTGTGTGTGTGTGTGTGTGTGTGTGTGTGTGTGTGTGTGTGTGTGTGTGTGTGTGAATGTGCGCAATCTTTATTTTGGGGTCTATTTTGTTTATTCATATCTGCCTATTTATATAAAATAATACATATATATATTTGATTATTACATGCCTGCCTATATACTGCATATATTGATACCTACATATTTTAATACATTTACAAAACTTAATACTTGTGTTTTGTCTAATTATTCACCCTAATATTCGCCCTAGTCCTAAACCGCGTTACACGAGCGGCAGATTTTTTTTTTCCATGTGACGCATGTATCACCAATGAAGAAAAAAAAATTGGAGAACGAAGTGAGTACAGAGCAGTGGGCGAATGCTGGTGGTGGTGAAAACAGGGGGCAATATGTTATCACAGAGAAGGGCTGATTCTTGTTCTCTTCGCTCGCAAGATCGTGTGTTGCTGTCTGTTCCCTTTGCTCGCACTGAACTGGGCAAAAAGGCTTTCGTCCACTCTGTACCTTATACATGGTGGAACATGTTGCAGAAAGACTGGAACTTGACAGAGTTGATTTCTTTGAATGCTTTTAAATCTAAACTGAGAGGTCTCGAGGCTGACTCCACAACATGCACTTGTTTGTTTTTTTTATAATTTTTTTTATATAATCTGTTTCATCTTTTCTTGTTATCTTGCCCTTTTGTAATTATGCAACTGTATTTTTTATTTGCTGCTGCCGCTTGGCCAGGACTCCCTTGAAAAAGAGGTTTTTAATCTCAATGGGACTTTTCTGGTTAAATAAAGGTTAAATAAATAAATAAAAATAAAATATGGTTTCTTGAAAATAAATGATTAAAGATTGCTCAAAAATGCACAAATCCCTCCACATACAACTTTCAGAGAGTAAATGGTGAGACGAAACAACTATAGCATGGTTAAAAGCTCTGAATAGTCAATTTTGCAGAATATAATGTTTGCTGTAATATTTAATGGTGCATGTAACTTTGGTGCAGGGTCGACCAACATCTCCATGGAGATGTAGTTTTGCCTGTACAGTATGGCATAAACCTCTTCTTCCAATGTCACATCAAGTGGCGTAAGCAACCATAGAATGCCACTCGTCTCTTTTCTTTGTCGGCAGTTAAGCGTTGTCCAGTCTGGTCCAAGCCGTGATACTTTGGGGGAAAGTTCATCTCTGGCGTCCTCTGTCATACTTCCCATTTATGTTTGCAGTGAGGAAGAGAGTCCATCCTTTCCTTCCTCATGCAGTGTCCCAGAAAGTCTATGGCATAAATAACTATACCGTATGTATTTATTCAATTTCTACTGTATTTATTATTTATAGATCTTGAAACACAAGCATTTTTAGTACAGTGGAGTAGATGAATTTAATGTCATACTGCAGACGATTCCAGACAAAGCGATTACATCTCCATGGAGACAGCCATTTATTGGTGTCTATGCAGAAGCCTATAATACCCATTGAGTAGACTTTTCCATAGGTCCAGATTAGCAGAGGGGTCAAAGGCCGTCCACACTAGCTGAAGTCATTCTGATAGTCTGGCCCTCTGCATTCTCCGCTGACACTGATGTATTACAGGCGTCATTATGAGCCATGGGGCTGTATCTGTGTATGCAGATTCATCATCATCATGTCTCCAACAAGTCTGCGCTTCCACATTTTAAAATATGCTTCAAGAAGTACTTTTTCTTATTTTGTTTTGGTTGAATTAGTCATTTGAATTTCCGGTAGTGAAAAAATGTGCAGTCAACAGAGCCCTTTTGTTTTCGAAAACTGGTTAAAATAAATGTTGACAACTTTTGCTTCCTGGTGGATCCTGGGAGAGCGCTGTAGTTACTCAGAAGTGTCACCACGAAATACAAAAGAAAACCAAAAAAAATTAAAGCCGCAAGCGGCATCGAACGGCCCTCGCGGGCCGCGCTTCGCACTCGGCCGACCGGGCACTCCCTGTAGGTGGCGCTGACCCATTAGTTTCCTCTGTTTTATTGTGGCTTTAAGCTGCATGTGTCACCAAATAAAGTCAAAAGACACTGGGAGCTCTGATGCACAAAATGCACCAACATGGGTTTTTCCAGGCATCGCTATGGCAACACCGTGCAAAATACAAACTTGGCACCTCAGACTTTTTTGATGGGGATGATGTAAAGAATCACTGTGGCAAATTTCACGGTCTTCCTTAAAGGTAATAAGTCGTTATAAGACTTTGAAATGTCCGAAAATGTGTAAATTTTCCCATTAGGATTACATGGGGTTTTTCGCGCATCGCCATGGCAACAGAGTGAAAAATATGACATGGGTGTGATTGACTTTTTTGCTCAGGATGACATGATGAGTCATTGTGCCAAATTTCACTTAATTCCATGAAACTAATGTTTTTCTCATGAATGGGGAATTTTCGCAGCATTCCCATTAGGATAACATGGGCACTTTGGCGCATCGTCATGGCAACACGGTACAAAAAACGACATGGGTGTGATTGACTTTATTGATCGGGATGACGGAATGTAATTTTGTGTGAAATTTCGTAACATTTGGGAAAACAAAATTTTGGGCTCTCCATGCAAATGTATTTGTTGTTCTGTAGGGGGCGCTATTGCACCAAATTGTTTTTTTTCATAATTAGCAGGTCTAGGCCAGAAAGTTTTACAACTGATTCGAATTTGAGCTCAATCGGACTTTTTATGCGCAAACGGGAGCAAATTTTGACATTTAAAAATTGCAAAAATTCCGATGTAATTTTGCGGCTTCGCCGCACGGAAACCGTTATACGTATCAATGTAAATCGGATAACTTTTGATGCCCCACTTGTCTAGATGATGTCCAGTGATTTTCAGCCCTGCAGGTGAAGCGCCTTCAGAGGAGTTGACGAAAATGCGACGTCAACGAAAATGCTGACTCGGCATTTCGGAATTTTCAATCCAAGATGGCCGACTTCCGGTTTGTCAGAGGGGCGTGGCCATAATAATATTTTTTGTTTGGCATCACTTGAAGAATGTGTGTACCGAATTTGGTGGTTCTACGACAAAGTTGACGTCGGGGCGTCTCCCATTGACGCAATGTATTTTGACTTTTGTAGGTGGCGCTGTCGCGCCATTTTTTTATGCCCAATGATGCACCATATAAAAAAATAAATTTTTCGGCAGACCTGAATTTTGGGCAAAATTTGGTGAGTTTTCAAATATGTTCAGGGGGTCAAATTCCTGTTCAAAGAGCAGATGAGGAAGAAATAAAAATAAATTAAAGCCGCAAGCGGCATCGAACGGCCCTCGCGGGCCGCGCTTCGCACTCGGCCGACCCGGCACTCCCTGTAGGTGGCGCTGACGCGCCACATGCCTCTGTTTTATTGTGGCTTTGAGCTGCATTTGTGACCCAAACAAAGCCAAAAGACATTAGGAGCACTGATGCACAAAATGCACCAACATGGGTTTTTCCAGCATCGCCATGGCAACACCGTGCACAATACAAAGTTGGCACCTCAGACTTTTTTGACGGGGACGGTGTAAAGAATCACCGTGCCAAATTTCATGTTCTTCATTGACGGTATGAAGCCGTTATAAGACTTTGAAATGTCCAAAAATGTGTAAGTTTTCCCATTAGGATAACATGGGGTTTTTCGCGCATCGCCATGGCAACAGAGTGAAAAATATGACATGGGTGTGATTGACTTTTTTTATCAGGACGATATGAAGAGTCATTATGTCAAATTTCACTTAATTCCATGAAACTAATGTTTTTATCATGAATGGGGAATTTCCGGAGCGTTCCCATTAGGATAACATGGGCAATTTGGCGCATCGTCATGGCAACACGGTACAAAAAGCGACATGGGTCTCATTGACTTTATTGATTGGGATGACCCACTGGAATTTTGTGTGAAATTTTGTAACATTTGGGAAAAGTAAATTTTCGGACCTCCATACAAATTAATTTGTTATTCTGTAGGGGGCGCTATTGCACCAATTTTGTTTCTTTCAAAATGAGTAGGTCTAGGCCAGAAAGTTTTACAACTGATTCGAATTTGAGTGAAATCGGACTTAGTATGTGCAAATGGGAGCAAATTTAGAAATTTCAAAATTACAAAAAATCCGATGGAATTTTGCGGCTTCGCCGCACGGAAGCCGTTATACGTATCAATGTAAATTGGATAACTTTTGATGCCCCACTTGTCTAGATGATGTCCAGTGATTTTCAGCCCTGCAGGTGAAGCGCCTTCAGAGGAGTTGACGAAAATGCGACGTCAACGAAAATGCTGACTCGGCATTTCGGAATTTTCAATCCAAGATGGCCGACTTCCGGTTTGTCAGAGGGTGTGGCCACAATAATATTTTTTGTTTGGCATCACTTGAAGAATGTGTGTACTGAATTTGGTGGCTCTACGACAAAGTTGGCGTCGGGGCGTCTCCCATTGACGCAATGTATTTTGACTTTTGTAGGTGGCGCTGTCGCGCCATTTTTTTATGCCCAATGATGCACCATATAAAAAAATAAATTTTTCGCCACTTCTGAATTTTGGGCAAAATTTGGTGAGTTTTCAAATATGTTCAGGGGGTCAAATTCCTGTTCAAAGAGCAGAAGAATAAAAAAAAAAATAATAATAATAAAAATTAAAGCCGCAAGCGGCATCGAACGGCCCTCGCGGGCCGCGCTTCGCACTCGGCCGACCGGGCACTCCCTGTAGGTGGCGCTGATCCGCCACTTGCCTCTGTTTTTTTGTGGCTTTGGGCTGCACTTGTCACCAAACAAAGTCAAAAGACATTGGGAGCACTGATGCACAAAATGCACCAACATGGGTTTTTCCAGGCATCGCCATGGCAACACCGTGCAAAATACAAACTTGGCACCTCAGACTTTTTTGATGGGGACGATGTAAAGAATCAACGTGCCAAATCTCACATTCTTCATTGAAGGTTTGAAGCCGTTATAACACTTTGAAATGTCCCAAAATTTGTAAATTTTCCCATTAGGATAACATGGGGTATTTCACGCATCGCCATGGCAACAGAGAGTGAAAAAATATGGCATGGGTGTGATTGAACTTTTTTGATCAGGATGACATGATGAGTCATTCTGGCAAATTTCACTTAATTCCATGAAACTAATGTTTTTCTCATGAATGGGAAATTTTCAGACCGTTCCCATTAGGATAACATGGGCACTTTGGCGCATCGTCATGGCAACACGGTACAAAAAACGACATGGGTCTAATTGACTTTATTGATTAGGATGACCCACTGGAATTTTGTGTGAAATTTTGTAACATTTGGGAAAAGTAAATTTTCGGACCTCCATACAAATTAATTTGTTATTCTGTAGGGGGCGCTATTGCACCAATTTTGTTTCTTTCACAATGAGTAGGTCTAGGCCAGAAAGTTTTACAACTGATTCGAATTTGAGTGAAATCGGACTTAGTATGCACAAATGGGAGCAAATTTTGAAATTTGAAAATTGCAAAAATTCCGATGGAATTTTGCGGCTTCGCCGCACGGAAACCGTTATATGTATCAATGTAAATTGGATAACTTTTGATGCCCCACTTGTCTAGATGATGTCCAGTGATTTTAAGCCCTGCAGGTGAAGCGCCTTCAGAGGAGTTGACGAAAATGCGACGTCAACGAAAATGCTGAGTCGGCATTTCGGAATTTTCAATCCAAGATGGCCGACTTCCGGTTTGTCAGAGGGTGTGGCCACAATAATATTTTTTGTTTGGCATCACTTGAAGAATGTGTGTACTGAATTTGGTGGCTCTACGACAAAGTTGGCGTCGGGGCGTCTCCCATTGACGCAATGTATTTTGACTTTTGTAGGTGGCGCTGTCGCGCCATTTTTTTATGCCCAATGATGCACCATATAAAAAAATAAATTTTTCGGCAGACCTGAATTTTGGGCAAAATTTGGTGAGTTTTCAAATATGTTCAGGGGGTCAAATTCCTGTTCAAAAAGCAGAAGAAAGAAGAATAAAAATAATAATAATTAAAGCCGCAAGCGGCATCGAACGGCCCTCGCGGGCCGCGCTTCGCACTCGGCCGACCGGGCACTCCCTGTAGGTGGCGCTGATCCGCCACTTGCCTCTGTTTTATTGTGGCTTTGGGCTGCACTTGTCACCAAACAAAGTCAAAAGACATTGGGAGCACTGATGCACAAAATGCACCAACATGGGTTTTTCCAGGCATCACCATGGCAACACCGTGCAAAATACAAACTTGGACCCTCAGACTTTTTTGATGGGGAAGATGTATAGAATCAACATGCCAAATCTCACATTCTTCATTGAAGGTCTGAAGCCGTTATAAGACTTTGAAATGTCCCAAAATTTGTACATTTTCCCATTAGGATAACATGGGGTATTTCACGCATCACCATGGCAACAGAGTGAAAAATATGGCATGGGTGTGATTGACTTTTTGGATCGGGATGACATGAAGAGTCATTCTGCCAAATTTCACTTAATTCCATGAAACTAATGTTTTTCTCATGAATGGGGAATTTTCAGAGCATTCCCATTAGGATAACATGGGCACTTTGGCGCATCGCCATAGCAACATGGTGCAAAAAACGATATGGGTCTGATTGACTTTATTGATTCGGATGACCCACTGGAATTTTGTGTGAAATTTCGTAACATTTGGGAAAACTAAATTTTGGGCCCTCCATGCAAATATATGTGTTATTCTGTAGGGGGCGCTATTGCACCAAATTGTTTTCTTTCATAATTAGTAGGTCTAGGCCAGAAAGTTTTACAACTGATTCGAATTTGAGCCCAATTGGGCTTTGTATGCGCAAACGGGAGCAAATTTTCAAATTTGAAAATGGCAAAAAGTCCGATGGACTTTTGCGGCTTCGCCGCACGGAAACCGTTATACATATCAACGTAAATTGGATAACTTCTGATGCCCCACTTGTCTAGATGATGTCCAGTGATTTTCAGCCCTGCAGGTGAAGCGCCTTCAGAGGAGTTGACGAAAATGCGACGTCAACGAAAATGCTGACTCGGCATTTCGGAATTTTCAATCCAAGATGGCCGACTTCCGGTTTGTCAGGGGGCGTGGCCATAATAATATTTTTTGTTTGGCATCACATGAAGAATGTGTGTACCGAATTTGGTGGCTCTACGACAAAATTGACGTCGGGGCGTCTCATAGACACCCAAAAATTTTGACTTTTACAGGGGGCGCTGTCGTGCCATTTTTTTTTATGCCCAATTATGCAACATATAAAAAAATAAATTTTTCAGCAGACCTGAATAGTGTGCAAAATTTGGTGAGTTTTGGAATATGTTCAGGGGGTCAAATTCCTGTCAAAAAAGCAGAAAAGAAAGAAGAAATAAAAATAAAAAAAAAAAAATAAAAAAATAATATATTTTAGCAAAAACAATATATCCGAAAACATTAGAATGACAAATTATACGTTTTTCGAAAGCTCTGGACCTTCCCCACGTCACCGTGGGGTCAATGGCGAATGACGGGCGCTGACGCGCCCGTCATTCGCCATGACGTCGGGGTCCGCCACTGACCTCCCATTGACTTCCATTCATTTTAGCAGTAATAAAGATGGCCCATGCCTACGGCATGGGTTGCTGGGATAGTGGAATCAGGGCAAGGTCGCGACCTCAGCCGAACTTGTGCGCTGCGCGCACAAGTTCGGCAAGACAGTTAGCAACGATGAGTGCCTGGGCTTCGCCCAGGCACTCATCGTTGCGGAAGCAATAGGCCTACGCCCTGTAGGGGCTCGGGCCTAATTAAAAGCCGCAAGCGGCATCGAACGGCCCTCGCGGGCCGCGCTTCGCACTCGGCCGACCGGGGGCACTCCCTGTAGGTGGCGCTGATCCGCCACATGCCTCTGTTTTATTGTGGCTTTGGGCTGCACTTGTCACCAAACAGAGTCAAAAGACATTGGGAGCACTGATGCACAAAATGCACGAAAATGGGGTTTTCCAGGCATCGCCATGGCAACACCGTGCAAAATACAAACTTGGACCCTCAGACTTTTTTGATGGGGGGAAGATGTAAAGAATCAACGTGCCAAATCTCACATTCTTCATTGAAGGTCTGAAGCCGTTATAAGACTTGAAATGTCCCAAAATTTGTACATTTTCCCATTAGGATAACATGGGGTATTTTCACGCATCACCATGGCAACAGAGTGAAAAATATGGCATGGGTGTGATTGACTTTTTGGATCGGGATGACATGAAGAGTCATTCTGGCAAATTTCACTTAATTCCATGAA